>BPLQ01009860.1:64431-258037 GCA_021605075.1 Caerostris darwini | reverse complement strand
CTAATTGAAAATGAAAGTAGATCTAATAGAATTAGGATGGTTGAATTAATGGATCACGCTAAATTTAGATGGAAATCATTTTATCTGTCCATGATGTCTGCCTAAATTTGAATCATAGAAAAGCATATTGACCAGGATATAATGGTCAATTTAATGAGAAGAAAGAATTTAAGGCCAGAATAGCAGTGATAGAAAATCACATAATATCTGATCCGTTCTGAAGTTCAGCAGACCTAAAGAACACAATTGAAAGCAAGGACCTTTGATAGATAACTCAAAAAACAAAGTCAGATTACGATGCCTATAGTAGGCTCGTCTGAATATAACAATAAGTCTAACTTCTTTACAATACATCTGTACTTCTTCAATGTCCTAAAACCTGTTGTGTTTCTCTTCCATTTCTATTGCATCGGCATTGCATTTTAACAGGATTATGCAAGTCTCCACCAGATAAATTCACTTGGGTCTCCAGGTAAATTCATGTTCACGTTAATTCACTAGATAAATTCACGTTACCAGTCAACTTATTACATATAAGATACTTGCCTGAATTGTTGAATTGTTATAACTGTCTAAATAGGGCACATCCAGCCATGATCGTTAATCTAATTCTTTATTTGGAGAAAGTGTGAAAAAAATCATACAAATGTTCATATTTTGAAACTTATGAAACAGTAGCAAGTAGGATAACAATGTGAATAATAAAGACTTTTGTACTTGCACAGTTTTGATAAGTTCATTTTTACATATATGTACCTCTAAAAATAAAATATTCCATTAAAAAATGTAAAAAAAAGAGAAAAAAATTAAAGATGTAAAATATTCCATTTATCTGAAAAGGAGGGAACTGGTTTAATTTCGTCAAGTGATGCTGAGCTACAAGCTGCTGTAGTATCTATGTAAGGGAAGGACATGACTCATACGTAATATAGAATTCCTTGCATTAGGATTCGGGCCCTTAAGCCACCCCTGAGGTCAATCTGTTCTAAATTGAGGTATCTAAGTTGAAGATGTCATGTAGTAGTCCTCCTCCCATGATACATGATTATGCTATATTTCTGGTCTACTAATGGTGAATGGACTCAGCTTGAAGTGCCTCATATTTAAAAATACACAAGGTCACATGTTTCATCAATCGAATTTCGTCTTATTCGTATAAATCCTTAAAGAGTTTTCTTTGCGTAATTTTCTAAAGACTAATTTATATTTCAATATTATTTCTATAAAAAGAGCGTAATTTATAAAAAAAAAAATTTTATACTTTATGTTTCTCATTAATATTAGTTAATAATTGTTAATTATCAATACATATAAGGCATGATAAAATAACTGAACAATAAAATTTGCAAGATCAAATGAAGTTTCACTATACTAGGTATACTTAAATGCATAAAAAATAAAATCTATGAAAATATCTATAAATATACGTTTTAAAAATGTTTTCACGCATACTACAAAAACAACAAATTCAAGAAAATTAATTATTGTTTTTATAATTAAATAAATCTAACGGTTTTTTTTAAGAGCGACATATAAATATCGAAGAACAAAATATATCCACAATACATATTTTAGTAGTTTGTCATAAAAAAAAATCCCTATATGAATATAAATAATAAATTATATAAAATACTGCCGCATTAATATTTATTCACAATAAATATTTTTTTTTTCCAAGTAGAGCGTTTTCTTCCAAGGTATCTTTCATTTATTTGTAAAAGAATTAAAATTTAATTATAATTACTATTTTTTCTTTACAGTAAATACATGCGAATCATATCTAATATCTTTATTTTATAGTTTTATAAATGAAAATGAAAAATTGAGTTTAAATTTCCCTGTCGTTTTGTACAACATTGCAACAAAAGAGCATATACTACTTTTCACAATTGATGGAAATATTTTAGTCACATTTTTTTTTTTTTTTAATGCATTTTATTTTCATATAAAGGAAAAATCTTGTATTTTCTCAAAAATGTGTCATTCATTTTATTGTAAGTAGAAGTACAAAATAATTCCGCCGAATTTATAGATGCATCGTTGCAATAAAATAAAAATGTATCTTTCAAGAAGTACTTTATTCAATTCCTTCTATTAGCTCACACTCTCCCTATATATATCTTGTTCAAATTTTGAATCGTTAATAAAATACTTTTTATTCACCCACTCAAGTTCAAATACATTTTTTTTAACTTGTAGTGGATGACACTTGATGTTAATACAGTTTTTTTAAATATTAATTCAGTAATTAAATTTAATTAGTTAATTTTACTTTTTTTTTTTTAGATTTCAGTTGCATATATCTACCAATTGATGGCGCCAGATAAACTTAAAAAAATGAATGAATATTATTTATGAAGGACTTTTTGCAATATAGTGAAAAAACAGTAGGAATTGACATAATTTTTTTTTTTTTATATTACTTGTTAATAGTTATTGAAACATTTCGCCGTAGATAAAATTCCTGGTCTTTAAATGTCATACTGCAGAAATTTAGCAACATAATATTTAAATTTTTATGATTAACGATACAAAATAGTTTGTTTTCTGCGGATAAAAATCCGTCTTAATGGAATTTATGAATCCATAATATTATTATCAGAATATGGAATCCAATTAAAAAAATATAGTAAGTATTTATTCTGTTTCAATCGAGAAATTTGTTCCATTGTACCACTTGAAAAAGTAGCAAAAGTTGTTTTTTCATTATATGTTTTAATTCAAAATATGTCTGATATTTCAAAAGTTAAAATTTTATAAAACTTTGAAATATCCGTATGCGATACGCACCGAACTGTCAAAATATTAAATTTGCCAGTGTGATTGATATTCAGAAAAAGGTTTCTTCAAGAATAACCAAATGAAATGAATATATATTAAAATGAGGTTATTTAGAGGTTAAGAACAATGCATCTATAATACAGAGGTACGTGTCATTATAACATGTGAATAATTAAAGATTTATCGGACATTAGGAAATGACTAATTGGCTGGGAACAAGAGCTGTCAGATGTTCCCAATACGTAATAGTCATCATCAATATAAAGCAGTTGCAAACATGAGAATTATTTAGACAAATACATGGTATTGTTAGGTAACAGAGAAATAGTCGCGGAAGAAAATCCCACTAATGTTAATAGGTGAATCTCAGAATACAGAGTTTTAGATAAATATATTTTTTAAATAATGACTAGTATTTTTTTGAGCGTACATGTGTCTCCCATGTCATCTGATATTTTTTATGAATTTCTAAATATATTTATTATCATGTGTGAACATGGTGTTGTCCTGGTTAGGGGTTCGTGAAGTTATACGAAAATGAGGGCCAAGCAAATATAACTACATTGCAAATTTTGGCGGAAGATGCTACTTTGGGCTCCTTAACTCTTGAAATGCTTCATCATTAACCTTAGTTTTCGAGAATTTTGTGTAGAATTTCAGTTTTGCTTGAAGTGTTTTGTAGTATGAATTAAGCAATTTTCATGTTTTGGGATGGTTTTAAACATTTGTGTCTAAAATGCTAAAAAAATGCATTGGAAATAATAAACAAGTACTTATTTCCAATGGCTACAAGTACTCGATCAATTCTTTCTTGAAGTTTCATATTTATCACTTTTGGCAGCATTTCCTCGTGTCTATTGAGCTGTATAGTGCTTCTAATTGTATTTGGAATACTTCATTCTTGATTTATGACTAGAATATTCAAAATTTATATATTCGTTTGGATATTGAACTTGATAATTTTTCTTGTAGAATTGGGAATACCTCATTCTTCATTTACGACTACATTTATCTTACTTGTGTATGTTCTTTTAGATTCTTGAATAATTCATTCTTTAATAAGTTCTTAATCTATTCAACATTGCTATATTCATTTGACTATTGAATTTGGTCATTCTTATAGTATTCCAATCGATTGCTTCATATATCTCTTGCAATATTAAATATTGGCATATTATTGAGTTTATTCATCCGTTCTTGAATGTCACACATAATAAGTTGAAATTTGCCGAGAAGATTCCAGCATTTTTTTTTCTTATGTCTTCCTCACTAGTTAAGTCTTGTATTAAGTTATCAATTTGAAATTATCAGGTATTAGATATCCAAATATTACCAAGCTTATTAATTCTCATTGGAAATCGTTCGTTCATTTGCGAGAAATTATCTTACTAGGGAATTAGAGAACCGTAAAATTATTTGGCTTATATAACCATAAGCTGCTTTCGATACTGCTTTAATTGTGTTCATTATCTGTAGCACTTTCGTTATGAGGATAGGTTTTAGAATTCCTAGATACAATTATTGATAATTACTGTTAATTAATTTATCATTACTTTGTCGATGAGATTATTTTCTGTTAGAATTAGTGCATCTTATATCTATTATTAGAAGTAGTATGTATATGATAGCACATTCACTTATGTTAAATTTGTGGCATGACGGATAATTTGCTATAATAGGCAGGTACAATGAAAATTGGTGCGAATCAATACAAACACTCATTAGAAAATGGGAAGTAACAATTTCAGTTATACTAGATACGAAGCTTAAGTGAAAAATAACCAATTATTTTATTAAATACTAAAATGAAATTTCAATTGCCTCAAAATTTTTAAATTTCCCATATTTATATTCAATCAAAAAACAAATAATAATAATAAAAAAAAATTCCTATTTTTTCACTATATTGCAGAAAACTCCTTTACAATAAAGTTGAAATTTTCCTCTTACATCTGGTGCCATCTATTATTAGATACATGCAACCTAAATCTAAAAAAATTAAATTAATTAATTAAATTTATTTAATGAATTAATATTTGAAAAAAAAAATGTATTGACATCAAGTGTCATCACTGCAAGTTCAAAAAATGTATTTGAACTCGAGTGGATGAATAAAAAGTATTCTATTAACGACTGAAAATTTGAAGAAGATATATATAGGGAGAGTTTGAACTAATAGTAGGAATTGAATAAAAAATACATAAGCTTTTAAAAAATACATGAAATGAAAATTTTTAATAATTTTACTGGATAATATATAGAATTATTATTCGGTAAAATTATTATAAATTTTATGTAGATGTAGTTATAATAATTTTACTGACTTCTGCGAAATTCTTTAGAAGTTTGGCAGTCATGAATCAGATTCACAAAAGAAAAGATAGTTGAAAGGAAAATGCAGTAAGTAAACGAAAACTAAAAATAGTAAAACTGCTAAAACGAAGAATAACATATTGTAACGATATTTCACCCAAAGGCAACATACATGAAGACAGATCGTTCTCTAGAAGTATCGAATTTTGATAAAATTTTTGGTTAGCCACCCTTCGATAAATCATCTGAGTTGTTCGATAATGGCTAACTTTTCACTTACAAAAATGAAGTAACACACCATTCAATACACTCAAATATCGATATAAAGAAGGTTCGTTGTTGATAACAGTTAAGAGATTTTATTTTATTTTCCTCAAAAGGTAGTCATAAAGAGCAATAACTCTTATGGCAAACATTTTATATTTGTAGATATTCATTCAGGATTCCAATGATTTTATATATATATAATATCAAATATTGCAAAAAATATGTTTTTCAGTTTTGTGTATGAAATAAGAATTGTTTTTTAGATACCATATGGCCTAATAACAAATAAAAAATTATCATGGTTGTTACTATCTAAGAAATTATAAAAAGAAATAATAAGAAATTAAATAAGAATTTTTTTTTCATACAAATAAAACAAATTTTAGGATGTTTAGATCCATATACATTTAAGATACAGGAAGGAGTTATATGTGAAAGAATTTTGCATGCGAATAGGTTTCAATCCGAAGTGTAAATAATTTAGATCTAACAGCCAATGGAAAAATAATTGACACCATTCAGAGCATCGTAAGTCAATATGTGAAGGTATACAAAAGAGAAGATATTCCATTTCTAAGGCAAAATTTATATTCATTTTTTATTCAATTCACTTTAATATTTTTTCACTGACTTTTAAGTTGGCTCATAATATGAGCTATGATATAAACATATAGATACCGTTTGTTAGAAATTGTGCTATTCGGCTAATGGAAGCTGAATGGTTATATTGAAGGAACATTTGATATCTGAATCAAAGGCCACTGCCTGCCGACGATGTTGATAAGTAATGACGATTGAAACAGACAGAACTGTGAGCAGAGCGTCCCTTATAGGGCTTGATTTCACATTGTCTGTAACAATAATGCCAGCAAGGACTATAAACATGATACTCAGAGAATGAGCTCATAACTCATAGCAGCCGTCCCATCTCATGGCTTATTGAAAAAGAAGATGTTGTTGAAATATATATGTTAGATACATGTATGTTGTTGGAATATGTATGTTTGAAGTATTGCCGGACTATTTTAAGTTAAATTTACTTGACTGAAGTAGACCAGTTTTTAGTGATGAATACAGCTTGAGTGCCAGCGATCGATTACCCGTGAAAATGTGCCTGGAAATGTCCAGGTGGATACTAACTTTGTCCACTCAACTTTTGTCCGTCCAGACAACCGAGATTTATGGCCTCGGCTGCCTTTTTATTTTATAGACGGACCAAAATAGTTTCTTGCCCGTGATACTTTTCAGCACGACTGTAAGTGAACGATGTATTATCCACTTTTATGGCACCCCACTCTTATATTTCCACATACCAGAATGGACTTTTTATCATTTTTAAATTGCCTACATGGTCTACACATATTTTCTAGCAAGCTATCCCAAGTTCCCATTAAATTCCTTTCTTGGCTTGATCAGCAAGACCTTTCTTCTTTCCTACGTATCACCTTTTAATTTCCATAAAAAGAGGGTTGAAAAGAAACTAACCCTGTTTTAATCGTTGAATATATGGAAATGGTGAAAAATTATGCAAAAAAATCATGCCATGCGGATCAAAAAAATTATGTGAATTTGCGCCTTTTTTTATTGATTCACTATTTGAAACAGCATCTCCGGAATGAAATATTAATTTTTTTTTATACTTTAATCGTTTCTTTTTAACGTTGCTATATCTTTTTTTTTATCTATTTTTAAATGTGGAATTTTATTAACTACAATCAAGACTCTGCTTTTATTAATTGATATTAGCATGCAAAAAGATAATAGTTTCCTTCTGGTCGATAGCCTGTGCTGAATTCGAGGTTTAAAAAAAATCTGACAAGTGTAACATAATAACACGTGTCGATAACTGGTATTTAGTTGTAGTTTGCCCGACTCGTGGGTACGCGTGCTTCTAGTGAGCTTTAAGGCAGATATATCCGCTGGCAACTTTTTTTTAGGCACTGTATAAAAAACGAGGAGCCTAGATGTTGTTTGTGATATTCAGCATCTTGCATGGTGGTAGTTTTCTGGATTTTCTCCCATACAATAGCCAAATGAGGAGTAGTTCCCCGAAAAGTCTTCCCGAAAGGCACTGTCATCCTTCTTCAGCGTCACGGAGCCAAGTCAGACTTCTACATACGGGTGCTCCATCGTAACAGAAGCTGCTTTCCCTTACTCTCCTTCCATAAGACCATACTGGTTCTTGGACTAAATGTTGCTTCCAAGTGGAATAAGAAACAACAATTGTAATTTTTTCTCCGAAACGAGTTTAAAATTCAGCATTACATCTCCTTAAAATTTATCCTTCTCCTGCCATACCAATGAACAAACTTTCTTTATAATTAAGTTTATTAAGATAATACCATCTTTTTTGTGCGATTTACAATGAGTAAGAGAAATAAATAATAATTATTTTTAATCATAAGCAGTATACTCTTCTCTAATGTTAAACCCTTTAAATTTTGCCAATAATTAATGACTAGAGTTCAGTGAAATTAGTTACTTTTTTTCTTAAAGAACTTGGATTTCTGAAAAAGTTTAATTTTGTTGACAGCAGTTACAGAAATTATTTGATATAATTATTATCTGGGTTTGAGATAAAAAAGCTCAGAAATCAACTCCGGGCTGTATTTATCTTGAAAGAGTTGTTTGACACAAAATGTCAAGTCTTGGAAAATTCAATGAGTTCTCCCACAAATGTGACAGACACTACCATCTTTCTCTATTTCATTTGATTCCAATAGTTTATTCGTCGTCGCTTTAAAAGTCTCTTTACTATTGAACTGAGGAGCATTACTAGTTCTGGCAACATAAAATCGTATTGTATGAAAAAAATTTGCATATAATTAACTGATTTAAAAGAAAGTGACTCAAAAGAAAGATTGCTCGAAATTTCTACTTCTTACTTGAATGAACATTTCTTTTAACGTATAAAAGAATTTCGATGTCATACATTTGACAACACTAAAAAAATCTTTTATTTCGAATTGATTTCACTTAAGGAAATGAGATCATTTGATTTTAAATAAATGTATTCGTATTTCTTTAAAACTCGCTTATTTCTAACAGTATTCAATTTATTAAAAAAAAATATTTATTTTAATGGGAAAAAATATTTTCACTAATTGATAATTATTAAGTGTAAGATATATTAAGGAAACTATACAAGTGGTCATAGTAATAATAAAAACTATAACAGTTATCATCATCATCAGTGCAACAGCCCCATGGTGGGCCAATATCATCTGCTGGCTGGCAGATTTCTAGACAGAAGATGTTTTCTTTTTACTGGGTAGTGCTGTCAGTACTATGCCTAATAGTCAAATGTGACAGGGACATATGGTTTAAAGTGGATTCCAAACTACTACAAACATCCAGGGGACTGCCGGGACTCGAACCCGAAACGTGGGACACCGAGCGCCAGAACGCAAGACATTAGACCATCAGGCCCGATAGTAGTTATAAGTGATAATAATTAACTTTTTATTAAGATAAATCAGCCCTTATTTTAAAAATCCTAATTTGGTATTTGGGGCCCACAGGTTTAGGGTTCGAGGCCTGGCAGTACCATGGATGTCTCATTTGACTGTTGGGAGTAGGGCTGACAACCCTATCCCGTAAAAAAGGACATCTCCTGCCTCGAAATCTGCCAGTAGGCAGACGGCCTTGGCCCATCATGGGCTGTTGCTCCACTGATGATGAGGATAATGAATTTGCTAAATAAGTTTAAATAAAATCTATTTTTAATAGCTTTAATGAAAGTTATTTAAGTAAGGAACTAAAACAGTATACATAGATTTGATGATAGAGACAACAAGTTACACAGGTAAATATTTTTATGTTAAAAAAAAATAATGATAATTTTAAATGGAAAAACACCATATTGAGTTCAAATATATATATTCTTTAAAAATAAGGATCATTACTTTAAAGAAAAGAAAATAAACTTAAAGGTATTATTTAAAATAATGTGTTTTCTAAGAGGATCTCAAAGAAGAGGACCATTCCAATAGACTCTGGAGAAAATCTGAGAACTGTTTTGTTTCACTAAATGGAGTACGTAGATCATTGAGAACTTTTAAAGAAATACGTTTAACTGTTTTTTTATTCTCTTTTCTGAAATCCTTTCGAATAGATTCTTGATAAAAAGTGCTTTGCTCGAGATCAAAAGGGTTTTAAGGTGAAGTGCCAACTCTTTGGATGAAGTTATTGGAATCCTAACTACATTTTTATATGAGCTTGAAAGTTTTAATATTTGTTTTTTCTTTCGAAAATGTGTAATTTTTTTTTTTACAAAATTAGTGACAAGTTTAAAAACAAGAGCAATCAAGAACCAGTGTACGAATGAAAACTGTCAAAGAAGTTTGATATAAAGGGAATAATGGTCCAAAGTTTACTTAATTTTACCAATTTTTCAATTGCAGAAAATAACAGTTTCCTTAAATAAATGTAAATGCATACGAAGAAAAGGTAAATTGTAAAAATATTTACCTTTTCGTGCATTTTTTACTCCTTCATTTAATCTTTCGTCGAAAATGCTTTTTCATATTTTTTGTTTGTTAATAATATTGCATGACTGAGTTAATAATATTGCGTAATCTTAATAGCCATGATTTTGTTTAAAAAGATGTGATAGTTTGTGGGGTGAATTTTCTATGACAGAAAACTTGACCGAGATACAACTTGGTAATATCATTCCATTGGTTTCTACGAGAAGGATGCATATATTTTAATTCCCAATCATGTTGATCTCACATCTTACGGTTGTGAGTTACAAATATTTGCGGTGAAGTATGGGGGCTAGGTAAGGCTTTGTGGTGGTCCAGGAGTAATTCTCATATGTTAAATAAACACGAGGTGTCTTCTCCTGGTTAATTCCAAATTTTTAAGATATATGCATCAACTGTAATTCTTAATATATGACCAAGTACTCTCCATTAACATAACACATATACTACGAAGAAACGATTGCGAATACGAAGAAACAATCATCTTGATCTCACATCTTATTGTTGTGAGTTCCAAATAGTTGCGGTGAAGTATGGGGGCTCGATAAGGCTTTGTGGTGCACCAGGAGTAATTATCATAACGTTCCCATACGTAACCCATACGTTCCTAAATTATCAGGGAGATTCAGGGTTTGTGTTTTTGCTTCAGTACTGATGACTCCTTTATGTTAAAATGTTTATTGTACAAGCAAAACGAACGGTTGTTGTTGTTATCGTGTCCATGGATTTAAAATATAATTATCAAAGTTAGATCAAGTCAAAGGTCTTCACGATAGCTGCCGCTAGCAATGGCGCTGCTGCACTATACATGACTTATCTTAAGTTGGCCTCGATTGGCACCCTACCCCATTGCAAAACATGGGGAGTGAGTGCTGGACACTCTAGAATGTGCTTAGGTGTTAGGAAAGCGTTGGGGCAATTTCTGCAGGGGATGTATTCCCTTGTCTTGTCTGGGAGAATATTCATCCCTCTGTAATGATTAGTTCTGAGTCTGCTAATAACTGATGTCAACTTCCTAGGGCAGTTGAAGTCCGTGATTAGTGGAAGAATTATTCGGCTTTTGGCAACTGCGTTAGCATCTGCAAGTGTGATAGTAGTCCTGGGTTGATCAGTGTCCCTGGCTTCTTTGGCTAAAGAGTCAGCACATTCGTTGCCCTCAATGTTGACATGTGCAGGAATCCATTGAAGATGACATGATTTTCAATGAACGGTTAATACCTATAAGTGATTGCTAATTGGGACTATTACAATACATAGAAATAAAGCAGAAAAATAATCTATGTTGAAACCAATTGTCAAATAGATAGTTAATTTCTCGGCACACCATCCGTTTCTGGTAAGAAGAGATGGTGTGAAAATTCCCTCCGATGAAATCACTTTCTCGAGCATCGTTCGACCAGAACAATTTAGATCAGAACAGCCCTCCTGCGTGGATTTCGCTCAGTCTAAATGCATTAATGAAACAAGTGCACTTTAAATATACTTTAAATATAAAATGTAATATAATAAAATTTTTAAAAATGCATATAAAATTAAATGAAAAGCGGAAGAGTGACATTAAAAAATTGATAGAATTTTTAGACTATTTTTTTCATCAAAATAATCATGAAAATTCTAAGTTCAAATGTTTTTGTTGTCAACAGCTTAAAAAAAGGGATTTACATAAAAAGGCTGCATTTACTTTTAATATACATTATAAATTTATTTAAGATATATTGGCTAGTGTATGCACCATTCTAATTTCGCATGGTTAATGTATGGTTTTCAGTTTAGAAATTATTTAAAATTTTTCTACTTTGCACATAATTTTTTGCTATACCACAAAACATGATTACATAAATAAAAAGAGCTTGGCAATTGACATACATAACATTTACAATAGATTGTGTTGGATTATAAAACATAACTGCTTAAATATTTTGTAATATACTCAAATAAGGCACGACCATAATGATATTTACAATTACGGGGCATTTTCAGAAAATTCAACTAAAGAACTGTAAATTTGTAACAGATTCAGAATTTACCTACAGCGCACTCAATCACAATAAAGTGTGCACATTTGTCTACAGATTGTAAAGAATGCGAGTCACTAAAATACATAGTAGCAAATTTTTACTAAATAATTGCCCCATTTGAAACAGACTATTCAATTAACAGACAGTTTTACAGCTAATTTTAAAGCTTAAGTAATTTGCTTTCAATTGGGCATGCTTTTAAATTAAGAAATATTATTCATGAAAAAAATTTAAAATAAAAATTTAATAATAAAAAGTTTTAATAAAAAAATATAAATTTAATATAAAAAGAATATTTATTATAAAAAAAAAAATAAAGTAAAATAAAATAAAAATAAAAATTAATATAATATAAATAACAAAATAATAAAATAAAAATAAATTAAAAATAAAAAAAATAATAATTTCAAAGTTTTTATATAGATACAATTTTATTTCCGTCATATATTAAATAAAAATCTTATAAATAAACATACAAAATATATTGTACATTTAAACTATTATATGTACTCTAGAAACTAGTGCAAATACAAAATTAAATTTAAAAAGTATATATTTTCATGACCACAGTTACTCTCAAGTTTTTACTCTCAACAGTTTTTTTTTTTCCATTACAATAATATTACCCTTTAACATATTTTAACTATGGAATCTGAATAATTATCAAATCTTAATAATGTCTGTTACTATACTTAAATTATCTAAATGTAAAGTATTTATGTGCGAATTAAGGACGTAATTAAAGGATTTTACCCCTTTCAATTTACCATATTGGTTGGTAAGAGACGGTATATTTGGTTCCGATTTCGATGCTTTGACACGTTAAAATGCCATGCACATATAGTTATGATTATTACTTCGACGGAATATCCCCAAAGGCTAGTCTAGTTGTCATCATGGTATATGGAACATTGATCCATTTTAGAATACACCACTAAATGTCTAAATATGTATATCTAATGCAAGTTATATAGTCTAAGTTAGTTTCTGGGCATTTCAATGGAGCAATCTTCTATATGTTGATTTAAAAATTTTAATATGAAAACATTCGTCATATATTTATTATTTTATTTGATGACTTTCTTAACAACTTGTATATAAAATTTATTTTGAATACAATCATAAGGGGAAAAAATCCTATAAAGTTTATTTAAAAAGTTACTTAAGTGCCTACTTTTTACATATTACAAACACCCATTCATTATATGATCATTTTAATATGTATTTTAATATTTAAATAAATAAGATAATTATTTCAATTACTATTTTAAAGTTTCTACAACGAATAATTAGAACTTTTTGAACACATTATGTACAATTCATAAATACATTTTGAACACATAATACAAATCATAGCATTATATGTTTTAAGCTGCAAATAAAAAAAATATCAGCAATACAAAAATATTCAAAATAATATATCAACTTTTTTTTATTAAATATTGTAGGTAGTATAGTTTTCCTGTGTACAAAATCATTGATTTACACTCATGTCCATAAGTTAAGGATAATTCAGAATCACACAGAAATTGAACTCTAAAATAAATAAATAAATCTGTAGAATTATCATACACATCTTGAAGAAGAATATGCAAATTATAGGAAACCACCAGATGGCGCGGATAGTACGTCACAATGACGAGAGTGTAAGAGAGCGGTATATAAGGAATGGTGGCAAAGAAGTAAAATTGTTCACTAGCGCTTTAAAAGCCTTTAAGTGCAATAACCGCATAGTTATGGCCCAAAGAAAGCATTTGGATGATTTTTTACGTGGTAGAATTATTGGACGACTGGAATGTGGACGTACCCAGCTGGAAGTATCCGAGGAACTTGGAATCGCCCAGAGTGTCATCTCCAGGCTTTGGCAACGATTCCAAGATAATGGTAATGTGAGTAGATGTTACAGGACAGGTTGCCCCCGAGTTACAACTCCGAATGAGGACCGGTATTTAGCAGTTACTGCCAAAAGAAACAGACGGAGCACAGCATCAGACTTGTCTCGTCAGCTCTCTTCAGCTACCGGTACGACAGATTCAAGGCAGACCGTGTACAGACGCTTAGGGCACATTGGTCTATATGCTCGTAGGCCTGTCAGATGTGTTCCACTTACCGCAACTCACTGTCACCTGCGATTAACTTGGAGCAGAGAGCATGCATTGTGGACACCGCAACAGTGGTCTCGTGTGATGTTTTCCGACGAGTCCAGGTTTAGTTTGCAACCTGATTCTCGCCGGAGTTTCATATGGAGAGCGCCAGGTACCCGTTACCACCAAGAGAACACCATTGAACGACACCGTTACGGTGGTGCAGGATGGCTCGTTTGGAGAGGAATTATTTTTGGTTCCTGAACTGACCTGCATGTTCAGAGTGTAACGATGAGAGGCCACATCTATCGGGATGTCATTCTGGAACAACATGTACGTTTGTTTCGGGGCGCCATGAGTGCTGAATTTCTGTTTATGGATGACCACGCCCGTCTTCACCGTGCAAACATTGTAGACGAATGCCTTCAATTGGAGGATATCACGTGTATGGATTAGCCAGCATACTCACCGGACTTTAATCCAATAGAGCATGTGTGGTATATGCTTGGCCGACGAATTACAGCCCGTCAACCCCCTCCGATATGTCAACCGGAACTTCGGAGGGCATTGCTTGATGAGTGGTGTAATATTCCCCAAGATCAGATTGATAATGTGATACTCAGCATGCCTAGGCTTTGTGAGGCCTGTATTGCATAGTCCGGGAGACGTACTCCATTTTAACCATCATACTAACCATGTTATACAGTTTTTTGTAAATAGGTTTTTTTTTGAAATTTGCTCCAGGGAGTTAAAAATATAACATCTTTTTTGCTCTTTACCTTTTGTTTAATAAATAGACTTTACAAATAAGTCAAATTTGTTTTGCTTCTGTCTCTTTCTTTGCCTGAACTTCATTATCCTTAATTTATGGATATGAGTGTATATAAAACAATCTATTCACAGAAGGAGATATAACTACACTATATCTTAATTAGTATAGTTTAAAATAAAGGATAAGGAAGGCTAGATAGATAACGAAGGCTTCAGCAAACACTTTGCTGTCTTTTAGCTTAATTGTATTGATTTATTCAGTTTCAGATATTTATTTAGTTGATTGATTTATTGTATTGGTTTATTGAGTTTTGGAGGAATTATTCAGTGTCTGTGTTTCATATGACACATTCATTAACAACAAATTATGGAGTTTATGCCAATTAGAAGTGTATTTATAAGAATTTGATAACAAGGTATAAGATAATGTGGTTCGTTAACATTATTCAAAATGACTAATATATTTCAAAATCATCTGATGTTAAGTAGTGAACTTCCAGCCAGTTGTAGTTTTTGCATGCTTCAAAGAATTTTATTTGCTTGGAAATGGAACACAGTAACTGGAGCAAATTCATTTTTATAAAAAAGTTTACATTGTAGACATTTCGCTTTTTTAAAATCTATGATCCATGAATTGTTCGAAGACAACTCTTAAGAATAGAGTTAATGGCATACTATTTAAAAGCAGAATATCCATTAGTAACTATCCTTTAATTACTTGGATGTACAGTAGAGATTTCAAGTTCAAATATATTTCTCATTTGTGGGTAGGTATAAAACTTTCAAGTTCATACTTCTTTTAGTTATATAGTGGTATAGTAGAAGTTTCAAGAAAAACAGTTGCTAATTTACTTAGATGTATAGAAGAACTGTCAAAGATAACTTTCTTTTATTTATTTGATTTTACAGTAAAATTTTTAAGAGTAACTTTCCCTCATTTATATGGAGTTGTAATAAATGTTTCATGATAACTACTTCTCATTTATGAGTTATAAAGTTTAAAATGAAAAAGTTCCGAAAGACAGCTTGACACCTAATATAAGTATAAAACATAAAATATATACTTTTTTTACTTTTTATTAAAATATCACATCTGTAAGCACAGTTTTCGTGTCTTAATTCTTTTAGTTTTGTGTCAGGTTTTAAAATATAAGGACACTTACCATTCATATTGTACATGTTAACATGCAACACGATTTTCTCTCTTGAAAACTATTAAATTAATTGACCAGCTAATTTTAGTTTCTTTCCAGAAAAAATTATGAAAAGTGTTTTAAAAGTACTTCTGTCAAATCAGAGGAGTCAGCTAATTAAAGTTGATGTTGAAATTTTCTTAATGATAGTAAATTATTCGTGCGTCATTGAAACGCTTTCTTACAACAAACAAATTTTGGCACGCGATGTGGCACTTAAATATCCATCCACTTTTTTAAAACTCTATTTTTTTTTTCTAAGTCACATAAATTACAATATTTTCCAGTTGGCGTTCGGAACTGGAACTCTCAGTAAGACACAAGGAACAAATGACTCTCATGCGCTTTACCTCTTCAACCATTCCGGAAATAATAACGATTTGACAAATTAACAAGGCTTCTTGCCATGTAAAACACATTTTTTTTTCTGTCAGGGTCACTTAAAAAGTTATTAGGAGAAAACGTTGAAATTTTTTTCTTGCTTTTACACAAATAAATTATAGTTAAACGAAACAAAAAAACACGCTTTTAGAGTTAATCAAACTAAAAAGTAAAAAATAATTGTTAACATAAGAATAAAATGACTGACGAGAAAATGAATGTCACTGTTCTAAAAGCGTGCGGTGCTCGATATCAATTATTATAATTTTTCACTAGTTTCATTTCGAAATGCAGAGTTAGTTTAAAAATGTTATATAAAGCACCCCACGCTTTTTTAACTATATTGTTTTCCTTTTTACGTTTTAGTTTGATTAACTCTAAAAGCTTTTTTTACGTTTTTTTTTACTAAAAGCTTTTTTTACGTAAGCTATAGTTCTTACAATAATTTAATTGTGAGTTGAACAAAGGCTAAATGCGAATATATCGAGCCATCCAGGATTCGAACAAGGAATTCTTTCATTCTACATTAAATTGCTCTTCATAAATTAAAATAAACTCACTAATCCTGGAGATCCTAATCATGGTGAGATAATAAACTTATAAAAATATTTTATTGTCGTCAGTCCTTGATAAGTTTAAGACGTTTACATCAAATCTGATCGCTTAAATTAGGCCAAAATCGAGCCCAAAGAGTCAGTTACAAAGAAACAAACAAACATACAGGTGAAACTAATAAAAGCGTATTAAAAATATTAAAAGCTACATCATTTATCCAACTTTCTTAAATTTTGGATCAAATAAATAGTATAATGTTAATGTTAATAAGTATTTTAAACTTCACAGAATTATTTTAAATGATTTTTAAGTTAATATTTTGATTGAAAAAATTATTATATGAAATAATCATTCTTTCATTACAGATTGTTATATGAATTTCAATTACTTGGAATCGGTTGATGGATTAATGAATCTTTTATATTTAAAATATAAATATTTTTATAGATATATAATATATTATATTTATTATTTAATAAAGATGATGTTTTATAATAGGAAAAAGTTTTTTTAAATAATTTATATGATATATATTTTTCTCTATAAATCGCCCACTAGGATACCCCAAGAGAAAGAGTGAAACTTCGATTCCTGGTGGTAACCATATTCACAAGTACAAAAACAAGGACTGTTATTATTTATTATTTATTATATTGTATTTGTTATTTAATTCCTTCTATTAGCTCACACTCTCCCTATATATATCTTGTTCAAATTTTCAATCGTTCATAAAATACTTTTTATTCATCCGCACAAGTTCAAATACATTTTTTTTTGAACTTGTAGTAGATGACACTTGATGTTTATACAGTTTTTTCAAATATCAATTCAGTAATTAAATTGAATTAATTAATTTTAGTTTTTTTAGATTTAAGTAGCATGTATCTACCAATAGACGGCGCCAGATAAACTTAAAAAAATGAAGGAAAATTATTTATAAAGGACTTTCTGCAATATAGTGAAAAAAAAAGAAGGAATTGATTTTAAAATATATATATATTTTTTTTATATTATTCGTTGTTACTGATTTTATTGTTATTGCTACTGATGTTTTATTGTCAGATTATATTACTTGAATTTCCATGTTTTCTCAGTGTGAAATGCAAATGCCTAATGAAGAAATTATATTTAAAAAAATATTTCCTATAAATAATATTTTTTTTTTTTTTGTGAAGGGAGTTGTAGTTTAGAACCACTGTTGACAGCTTAACATAGTAAAATTGCATCAATCTTATAATTATTTAAGGACATGATAGCTTAATTCTTACCACTGAAATATGATTGTATCATTATACAAATAATTTGATAATACGATTTTTTTTCTTTAATGTATTTAAAAAATTCTATATGTGATTAAAAGGATAATTTTAATAAAGCAAATAAGAAAAAAAATACTGAATAGTTTAAATGATGTACTACATATCAATTTGTATTTAAAACTGAAAAACTTAAGTTAGTATTTGCATTTTTTTCTCTCATTTACTTAAAGAGTTTTGAGTTATTTTCAGGCATAAATTAAAGTTAAAGATATTCTCAGGCTTCAATTAAATAATAATTTAAGGTATAATTATATATTAATATATATAATTATACTATGAATAAATATTAAATCAAAGTAATATTAATTAAAATACTAATATTTCTATATCAACTGAAAAGTACTGAATCTTGGAATAAACCTATTTTAATCTTTCAGAAAATACTGTAAAAAAGTTCCATTCATTCATTTTCAATATTTATTAAAAGATTCATTCTTCATTGAGTTTGTAAAATGCTTTCAATTAATTTATGCAGTTAGATAAAAATACTAATATATAAATATACTAATTTTAAATCTAATAAGTCAGATAAATATACTAATTTTCTAGAACAAACTAGAAAGTGATTGCTCCGTTAGCTATTTCAATAAAATGATTAAGAATTTAAAAAAAAAAAAAAAAAAAAAAAAAAAAAATTTATTAGGTACTTAACTTTTTTTCTCTCTACCTACTTCAAAATATCAAGTTGTTCTTTAATAAAAATCGAGTTACTCTTAATATAATTATCTTTCACAAAATTCCTTTAAATAAATATTTAATTGATGTACATTATTAAAAAAAAATTAAATAAATCTTTTGAGCCGATTTTGACTAATGAGACACTTATTGCTTGCTCTAGTATGATAGAGTGGACATCAAATCATGATGCTTTAAGAACAGGTAATTTCTCTGGGATTTTTTCGTAAATGGGACTTAAAAAGTGTAATCAAAAACGCATTAACTGAATTTATGCGTAAAATTTAAGATTGGATATTCATTACTTTTTATTTTGCTCAATTATTTTTTGTGCTACATTTTTTTATGATCCATAAAACAGACAAATTATTTCTAAATATTAAAAAAAATAATTTAATGAGTCTTCAATTTATGGATAAAATTATATTTATTAATAATGAGATAGGTTTTTCTTGTAGAAATTAATTAAATTGATGCTTAGGATATAATTTATTTATTTATTTCAAACACAGATTGTCAAAAAAAAATATCGGTTGTATTTATTAATGTTAATTTGCTCATTAATAAAATAAATTAATTTGTAAATAACTGCAGGATAAATTGATTTCAAAAATAAAAAAAAGTTAATATAAGCAATGAAATTAAAGACTGTAAATATAATAATGCAAACATAAAAATTTATTATTCAATTATTCATTAAAATTATTTAATATTTCAGGAAAATAATTTCAATCTCAAATAATTATATGTGTAAAATATTTTTTCTTTTTTTAGTATAATTATTAGCAATTATGTCGTTTTTTGAATCATTAGTGTTTTGAAAATTACTTTTACTAATTAACAAAATTTCAGTTATTAAGTGTTTATGATTACATTTTAATGGTTTTGTTTATTCTGTAATTAAAGGTTTTATTTATAATTGTTCTTTATTGTAATTTGTAAATCACTTTTCTTAATTAAAAAAACATGACTGCACATATAAAAGTATATGCATTCAACTAAATTTAACTTTTTTTTAAGTTATCCTGTCCTAATTTTATACATCGACATATTTCGTTAAATGTACGACTAATTATATTAAGAGATTCGTCAAGCAATGAATAATAAACAATTGAAGTGGTTGACAAAATTGAAGCAAATATATTATTATGTGTTGATTTGATTTAGTCCTAAGTAGTTAATTTCGATCCACTTTATGAGATTTTCTTTAAATGCAAATCAGAAGCAACTGTTAGTATTAGAGCAAACCGAATTCAGTAAGAACTAAAATTTGATAAAAAAAAAATATATATATATATATACAATTTAACATAATTTATTTTTCTTAGAAATAAATTATTCAATACAGCGTTTGGTTTCTGAATAAGTACAAACCAAACAGTGGTAATGTTCACATGACTCAATGGCAAATTGTACAATAAGCATACAGGTAACAGATGGGCTGAAACGTTCATAGGCTGACACATAGTTGGCGCTACTAGTATTAAATCCATATGATTTTTAGTTAGCCCTAACCTTCAAAAGACACATGTAGGAATTTGACAGCTGTTTTTAGGCCTAACTCAAAATCATATATATTTAATACTAGTAGCGCCATCTATGTGTCAGCCTACGAACTGTTCAGCCCACTTGTTAGTCTCAGCTTCGAATCTACTGGTAGCCTCTGTTGCAATCTCTGCATTCAGGAGCCAAGAGATATGACGGCGATTTATAGCATGATCATTAAAACTATGTTATGCTAATATGCTTTTATTATCCTTATAAACTATGCTTAAGTGATTTAACTTACAAAATATGCTTATGCAATTTAACTTATGCTTATAAACTATGCTTTTGCGATTTAACTTATGCTTATAAACTATACTTATGTGATTAACCGTGTGCTTTTAATCTATGATTGTGCGATGTAACTTATGCTTATAAGCTATGATTATGCGACATAACGTACGCTTATAAACTGTACTATATATATGCTATTAGCATAGCCATTTAGGCCTAAATCACATAAATCTAATAAAAAAATTGCTCTAATTCTAAATAAAAATACTCAAACATGAATATCTATTCTATTTTTATTTCATTATAAGAACAGATTTCAGTTTTATAACAAGTATAAGTTCATTTATGCAACATGGAAAATTTGTTTGTTTTTTTAAATTCTAATGAAAGGAAATACAATTTAATTTCATTATATTCTAACAGTGGGGCATTGTTACTCCGCGTCCGTGACTTATTTTCAAGTTACACGCGCCTCCTGGGTAATGCAAAGTGAGTAACGTCTGTGCAGCGCTTGCCTTAAGGCATCCAAGACCAATCTACCTACCATTAGAAAAAAAAATATTCTAATAGTTTCCTGTACAATTCCGAAGGATATTATAGTTACATTATTTAATTGAAAATTCTTTAGATTTTCATTAAGTCTTTTGTAAGATTATATTAAATTAGATCTACATGCATTTCCAATTGCAATATAAATATCGAGGTACTTTTTTCTTTGATAAATAACTCAGAATTTCTGGGTAGTTTCAAAGGTTTTTATTTTTTAATTTCATGTATATTTTACACTTAGTTCAAAGCAATTTCTAATTAACTACGTCTTATTTGAGTGAATAACCTTATTCTATCATTTATTTAATGAAATTTTTTTAATTTTTTTTTATTTAACAGAATTAGTTAGAATAAAGCACATTTTAAAAGAAATGAAAAAAGAAGCCTAGTCTTCTGGGCATATTTTAAGAAAAATACTCGCTTTAAATTTAATTAAATTTTTAATTAATTTTTGTAGATTATTTCGTTCTAATGAAGAATGCTTATCACACGTAAAAAGACTTTTAAACTGAATGAATAGTAAATTATTTCTCGTGTGTGATTACATTTCGAAAATAAATTACATTATCAACATTATCTTGATTAATTAAAAATAAATAAATTTTCTTTGCTTAGGTATTTCAATTTAAAAGCAATTTAAGAGTTCTTGAAAGGAGGTTTGAGAATAAAGCAGCAAATAACTGGTAGGCTGAAAAGGTCGTAGGCTGGCACATAGATGTCGCTACTAGTATTAAATCCATATGATTTTTAGTTATCCCTAGCCTTCAAAAGACGCGTGTATATATTTGACCGCTATTGCACTATTAGTATGTGAGTTATAGCATTTTTAGTGAAGCAACTTTTGTTAGTTTGAAAAAAAGGATAAAAAGGAATTTCGTGTGTTAATAAAGCATTGCTTTTTTGGCGAAAAAAAATATTATTGAAGCCAAGGCTTGGATTGATAAACATCATTCGGACTTTGCACTAGGAAAATCAACCGTAGAAAAGTGGTTTGCTAAATTTAAACGAGGCGAAATGAGCACCGATTACAATGCACGCAGTGGGCACCCCAAAGAGGATGTTACCAAGGAAAACATCAAAAAAGTTCACAAAATAATTTGATAACCGTAAAATGAAGTTGATTGAGATAGCTGAGACCCTAAAGATATCAAAGGAACGTGTTGGACATATCGTGAATGAATATTTGGATATGCGAAAGCTCTGTTCAAAGTGGGTGCTGCGCAGAGCTCACAATCGACCGAAAACTAGAACGAATTGATGATTCTAAGCAGTTTTTAGAGCTGTTCAATCGTAATAAACCCGAATTTTTGCGTCGATATGTGACAATGGATGAAACAATGCTCCATCATTTCACACCAGAGTCCAATCGACGGTCAGCAACAGCTGTCAAATTTATACACGTATCTTTTGAAGAATCATAATGGATGTAATACTAGTAATAGTAGTAGTAATAATACTAGTAATAATACTAGTACTAGTAATAGTCTACTATTACTAGTAATACTAGTAATAGTAGAATTTAAAAATCATATGGATGTAATACTAGTAGCGCCATCTATGTGTCAGCCTACGAACGTTTCAGCCCACCTGGTATGTTGGCAAATTTAGATGTATTGGCTTTATCCATTAAGGATGCTGGTGAATATTTTCAGGTTTATTTTAGTGCCTGTCTAACAAGTGAGGAAAACTAAAACATGCCTTCCATGTAGTCCAATTATCTATGCAAAGTAGTATATATAAACTTTCAAAGAGCTTACTCGTTTTCTTCAGCATCATATCGAAATCTCGGCATAATTAAATGAAGGTCTTCTTTACTCCAAAGTTAGATTCGTGTGTGTTAGGATCGAGAATATCACAAAAACTATATATAAAACTATACATTTTGAATTAAAATGCAAATAAATTAAAGAAAAATTGTTTACTTATTTGTTTATAAAATTTAATACAGTAAAGATACAAACTTTATTTTATTCAATTCCTTCTATTAGTTCACACTCTCCTATATATATCTTGTTCAAATTTTCAATCGTTTATAAAATACTGTTTATTCATCCACTAGGACATGAAGTTCAAATACATTTTTCTAAAATTTAAAATAAAATCACTTATGTTTCTAAAAATTGTAATAAAATCAAGAAATAACTACTGAAATTTAATTGAAAGGAATGCGCGATATATTTTCAGAGTGACAGCGCATATCTGTTCCGCGAAACGCTCTAATGTTGGACAATGAACATAAAAGAATCAATGGAAAAATTATTTATAAAGCACTTTTTTCAATATACTGAAAAATATGGAAAACATGGATAACATTTAATTTTTTTTATTTTATTAATTATTATTTTTTAATAGTATATTAATATTATAATCTAACGTTTTTTATTAGTATAACCAATGATGATAACATTATATTTTCCAAATTATCTCACTTTTTGGAAGATTTTTTTTTTACTCAATAGACGAATTAGCGTCATGGAGTAAAAATTTCTTATAAAATTAGAATAATAAAAATGTTCACTTAAGTTTCTAAGAATTTCAATAAAATATTGGAATATAGCGAATGAAATATGATGGAAAGGAATGTGTGATATACAAGAGATATTTTCAAACAATTTAGCGCATATATGATCTCAATGAAATTATTGGTGAAAAATATTTTTAAGTCATAAACTCATACTCTTTCTTCAATAAATTTTCCGATGAGTCTCTTTTTAATATGGACAACATGGATAACCTGGTATGTCTTAGTCTATAACGAGATGATTATATTATGATATAATGTTTTCATTATTAGACTATAACGAGATGATGATGACGGACAATATATTCTTCAATGCGTTATCTTAACATAGTGAATTTTTCAGTCATAGCATAGTGATTTTGTCATGTAATACTGTACAAAATGTGTAAAATTAATGGCATCGTTGCGATACTGGGCAACGCAATGCTTATTAAAAAGTAGTTAGAATTTCTTGAAATAAAATACTTTAAGTCAATGTCTTGTAATCAGAATATAAATGTGTGAACATAATGAAAATTAAAGACCTTGAATTTCTCATAGAAAAAAAAACTACTGTAAAAAATACAGCATTTAAAAGAAACATACATAGGGAATATTTGTTGAATACATTTTAATTATACTAAATTTCGAATTTACAAATGATTAATTTTGCATATGCAAGAAAATAAAGACTTTTTAAATCTGTTGATGTTGTTTCTGCAAGCTGCGTACCTTGATTTAAGTTTTTTGTCTGCATAATGGCAGATATTTAGCAGAATCAGGGCTACCTAGGGTGCAATGCGAAGGGTTTATTACACAGCATACAATTGAAATGAACACTTCAAGAGATGAAATCTGAAGGGTGCGAAACTTCCTCTACTTCTCCTGCAGATTTACGGCACCTTTTCCCATAAAAAATGAAAGCTTTTGGATGAATAGGCTTCATTCGTGCGGTTCCTGAACCCAGCCTTTTGGTTTGGAAACGATACTTGAATTTTTAGTTTAAATGTAAAATTCTAAAAATGCTTTTATCCTTTCACAAAAATATGTTAATAAAATCATAATAATAATTTAAAATAGTGATAATAGTTGCTATTATTATTATTATTATTATTATTTGGTTTTCAATAAATCGCAAATCAAACATAAATATGTCTTAATAATATAATTATACATCAGAGAAAAATTTTATTAAAAGCATATATTATATTTAAGTGATTACAAAATTAATATTTGTAGTTATATTTTAAATTAGGTAGATTAACCCGCAATTAAATAAAGTAGATTAATTACAGTTAGAAATAACAATAATAATATTATTAAAGCCTTAAGAATAAAAATTAAAAATGCATGAATTTGTGCATTATTAATATATTCATATATTATTCCTACCGTTAGATATTGTTAAATGTACTTTTCATGCTTTAATGTATTGTTAAATTAATTGTTCATGCATTCATGCATTGTTAAATATTTTTTTCATGCGTTAATGTTTTGTTAAATATATTGTTCATATATTTATATATTGTTAAAAAGAAATAATTTAATAAATATACGGCTGAAATGATTTCCAATGATAAGAAAGATTGTCAGTTTCGCAAAGTAATTTTTTCTTTCTGAAGAAGGAAGGTAAAAAAATAGGGTATTAGTGCTCTATATGAGACGGCAGAGAATTAAAAATAATTGAAGCGTATTTTGACAGGAAAAACAACAACATTTTCGTGGAAAAAGAGCTAACAGCAAGAAAAAAGAACTTTGTAGTTTAAAGAACGTGCAAAAAATAATGAAAAAATTCAATATCATAAATAAATAATCTTATAAAAATATAAAAAAATATCATCATATCATTTAATATCATTAAAAATAATATGTCAAATCTTATCAATAATATCTTTAAAACACCATTAAAGTAATTTTGAATTGAAGTCACTTAAAAATTACTTTTACTAATGTAAGATTGCAAAATTTCCAATTTTGAATCAACCTTTAAAATTTTAAAATATTAATTCCATATTTTAATAAAAATAAAATTAAATGTCTCTATTTGTTAAATTATTATGTAGCTTATAAAATAAATACATTTATGTTTATCATTTTAAAATAATTTCATATCAAATTCTTTAGGAAAATAAATCCTAATATTTTTGAATATGAGAATGCAAGTAAATTTCACGTTCGAAAAAACTACGTTTATTATTTATATGCTTAAAACCTGGATGTTTATTTCTTTTAAAACTAAATAAGATATTCTATTTTATTTTTCCTTTTAATATTAAACTAAAACATTTATCATAAATGTAATTATTTTATACCAAATTATCCACCCAAAAAATTGAACTTATTTAAAGAACAAATAATATATTTTCTCATTGTTTTTTAATAGAATAACTTTATTATTCTATGTTTATATGAACCCCATTTGTAATTATTTTTATTCTCTGCCAAAAAATTAGCAATTTTGAGAGTCGTCTTTAATATAATTCAAAAGTGAAATTCGTTTTATATCCATAAAAGATTTAGCTGGTTCAACTTTACCCATAATTCTCTTTTGATACACTGCACCTACTGGAAATTTTACCACGGAAATTTTTATCGAATCTCCCACAGATAGTCATTGAATGTTCCGCCAGTCTTCGAGCCTAACAGAAGTACATTCCAGTCTACAGAGTTATTGGGTCAATACCTGTCGTAGATAAAATGCCCTTCTATTAGACATTGCGCATTGACTCTCAAACCAGTAAATCTTGGTTTGAAATTTCAATGTGCAAATGACCACAATTCATCGAAGATGGCATTTATGATTTAAATTGGAATAGTTGAATCTTGTGCATCTCAATCAACCATTAGATGCTGTATAATGGTTAAACATTTTTGTTTATTCTATGTTAATATAAAATCAACTTTTTTTTATAATATTAGTGTATGTAATGATATTTCCCATATAATAATATTTTGCAAAAATATCATTCATTTGAAAAAAAAAATTACCTTTTTCTTGTTTTTCATAATATTGGCATCCCTCTCACTTTGTAAGTTGCCAGGTGTCCTGTTATCCTTCAGCTTCATAACTATAGTTGTATAGACAACTGTGATTAGAACCAAGGGTACGAAGTACTGCAAGGTGACCAGTACATGGTTATATATCTTCCAAATGAAAGGTGACAGATGGATATTCATGCAGAATAATTTGGTTGCATCATTGCCCATCTGATTGTCTTTTACAGTTGTTACTCTAAGAGCAAGAGCATAGGGAACGCTTGCCAATGCACTGAATACCCAGATCGCAATAATCACCACTTTGGCACTCATTTTAGATGTCCTAGCCTTTAATGGGTATACAACAGCTCTGTATCTGTCAAGTGCGATAGCCGTCAATGTAATAATACTCACATTGACTGACAGTACTTGAACAAATGGGCAGAAAGCACACATGAAGGCTGGTAAGACCCATCGTTGAAGTAACGCCGCTTGAAACTGGAAAGGGATTGAAAACATTCCAATGATGATATCTGCCACAGCCAAGTTGGCGATGAAATAGTTGGTGACTGTTCTCATTCGCCGACTAGTGAAGACAATCACTAGCACACAGAAGTTTCCAATGATGGATATAAGAGAAATAAGTCCATAGCAGCAAGACAGTAATATAATGATGGCTGGTGGAACATCATAGAGGACATCATTGTTCGAACTTACAGTGTCATTTGTTACAGAAAGGTTCATTGAGAGGTTCTGAAATGTCCCGTTCATGAGTTCTACATTCTCAGTACCATGTTGATGCATTGTGTCATCCAATAATGAATCCACCTTTGAATTTAAATGATATATCTTATATAATGCAGATATCTTTATTCAAAAACTTCCTTTCACAATCACACCACTTTAATCTAAAAATAAACAAAATATGTGTAAATATATAAATTTATCATAAAAGGCTAAAATAATTTTATCAGTTTTATTTAATAAAGTATATTAAATAAATATAAAATAATGTAATATATTTTTTTCATAAACATTGGAGAAATGCTGGTATTTTTCTTTACAACTAAATTTTATAAGTGGAATTTATTGGTCTCAATTTATTTTAGGTTATAAAAACAGTAGTACTTAGCATACAATGCACAAAAAAGTAAAGAACAATATAAAAATTAAAATAAATAAAATAATTAACTCACCATAAGTAATTTTTTTATGTAAAAAAATAAAGTAAAACTACTGAAATGATTTAATCGATAAATACAATAATATCAGAATCAAGCAATGTCAAGATTATGTATTATATATCGTCTACTATTATTTTTTTATATTTATCGCTTTCTAAAGCTTAACGTGAGAAGCCTCTATTCTTCTTAAAGATATCATTGCAGGGAAATTTATAGAAACTGCAATGGTACAAAAATTCTTTTGGCAGTCACATTCCATTCCATGCCAAAGAACAGCTACCACACGTAGGCGTAAAAATGATGGTTTATTACCAATCGTATTTTCCAACTTCTTTTCCTACTGTCACATTCTTTTCTTTTATTTCTATTAAACGATATTTAACCTTTCAACTCATTTTTTATCGATGTAATATTGTTGGTGTTTTTTTGTTGGTGTAATATTGTTGGTGTTTTTTTGTTGGTGTAATATTGTTGGTGTTTCTTTGTTGGTGTAATACTGTTGGTGTTTTTTTGTTGGTGTAATATTGTTGGTGTTTTTTTGTTGGTGTAATATTGTTGGTGTTTTTTTGTTGGTATAATATTGTTGGTGTTTTTTTGTTGGTATAATATTGTTGGTGTTGACAATTTCTGTACAATTTTCAAAATATTAGCTCATTAAAAAATATTCTGTGGAAAACAAAATATTATTTGCATAGACAAAATGATATTTCACTAAACGTAAATTTTATTTCATACTATTTCTGGAATAATATCATTCTTTAAAGCAATATCTGACACTTTGCTATTCGTGATATCAATTGCGATGAAGTCTCATTGTGCTTATCTGCTTCCAGATATGAGAACGAATGTAGTAAATGGACCATAAAATGCAATTCTGTTAAGGCTAAAAGGGAGATTCGAACCTCCCATTTCATAAAAAGGTGCTGAAGAAAAGTCGTTCCAGCTGTGGTCGATTCTGTGTTTCGCATGAAAGAATTCCATATTAATCCCGATGGTCTGCTCATAGCCTGGTATATTTCATTTTTTTATGAGTTAAAACTGAAAAGCGCTAGAACAGATCACAATTTGCCATCCTTTCTCCTTTACGAATATAGTGTTTGATACTGAAGTTATCCATAGGTTTTATGTTAAATAATTAAAATAGATGTGTTTGCTACCTAATTTCTCCATAGGTTTTATGATAAATAATTAAAATAGACGTGTTTGCTACTTTAGTTCTCCATAGGTTTTATGTTAAATAATTAAAATATATGTGTTTGCAAATGGATATAATGAAAATGTCTTTATACATAAATTAAATCAAAATGTCTAATCAATTAGTCCAAGTTTCATTGCGAAACAATCTGTTACACTATCGTCTAGGCCTGTACAAAAAATTATCAGCATCGTTTTACAAAAATTCTAAGAGTTTTCAAAGAAACTAAATGTTTACAATGCTATTTTAAGCTATTCATGTACCTTGGATACAGAATTTTTAATGCTATTTGTTATTCTATTGAATCGTGAAAAAAGTAAGTTAAATTGATAAAATTTCTTTGTAGATTTGACTGGAATTGAATCTATAATTTTCAATACTATCATCTAATTCTCGTCGGAACTCGGATTCACGGAGAGGATTATATAATGCTTATAAACCTCTATAACAATTTAATTTCCTGTTTAGTTAGTAATATAACATTTTTAAACTGGATAAATATACTAGATTTTAAAAGTCTTTACAAAATATATAAATATAGAGAATATATAATGTATTAAGTTAGACATAAATAAGGAATCAAATACCGACTTTATTCTGAATTCAAAACATTTTAAATTCAGAATAAAGTCGGTATTTGATGCTTCTATTATTTGCAGATGTGAATTTATCTTCTTCAAATCAATGAAAGGATTACAGGTGTACGATATATGTGTGGTATAAAACCTTAAGCTGCAAAGGATTCTAAATTCTGAATAAACTCAAATTTTAATTTATACTTTGTAAAATGTGTATATAATGTAAATTTAAAATTAACTAAGGAAAAACACTATTATATAATTTTAAATTTGTTAATAATACTAAATTATGAAATACATGGTACCTGAAAATTACAAGATAATAATCTAATATAGTATGTATCATTAAATATATCGTGTATTGATAACATTATTAAGAAATTAGGAAAGCTTAACCAGCTAACAATATAACAGTTTCTTGCTAATGACTTTTTGAGTACAAAGAAATATTCTTCGGAAAAATCGCGATATTGTTTTCTCATTATATGAAACTTGTGTAGAAACAAAGCAAAATCACTTGTTTTCTTTTCGCTGTAATCATAGGAATAGGATGATGAAATATGTTCTATTCCTGTACCTGTTTTCATTACATAAACAATTAGCAGTTTTAAGCTAGTTTATATTAAATATTATGTACAAAAATAAAATTATAACACAGCTCTTATGGAATTATAAAATAGTGACTTACCTAGCTGAATTATCATGTTACTCAAAAAAAACAAATAATTCACCACCATTGTAGTACAGAAATACTCATATTTACATCGTCAATTTATGCATGTACATATTGTCACATTTCTCATTAATTTGGCAATGTATGTATTGATTACTGGTATAAAATGAAAAACACATTAAAATCATTTTCAACTATTTCTGTAGTTGAAAATGATTTTAATGTGTTTTCCATGTTATATTTTTAATTTAATTGTTAGATAAAAATCGATGCAATCCATATGAATCAGCAAAATTATATATGCAGTAAAAAAGACACAATGATTTGTTATACCCTTTTGATGGCTATATTTGCAACAACGTGAAACTTGTAACTTTATTTTAACTCAAGGAGTAAATTTTATTTGTATACATTTGCAATTATTTTACAATGTGAAAATCAAAAATAGGTTTAATTATAATATATATGTTAAATATATGTAAAAATTATTTTTTATCTTTTTGCCACAAGTGGACAAACATCAAAAATTAAAAACAAAATAAAAAGACAGTGTAACATTCAATAACAGATGGTAATTCTTCACCACTACTAAGGAAGTTCAGTCAGTATAACAATGCCGCTGTTGATGCCCTAAACATTTACGAAAAGAGCAGTTATAATCTCCCACTCTGACTCCACCGATATCCTGGCCGGGAACCACAAATAAAGATACGAAAATTTGTATAATATGTAAATTTGGTAAAAGGCTTTCTTTCTAAGTTGCAGAACTTGTAAAGTTTCATTGTATCTAAACATATCAATGTTGAATTAGATATATTATTTTTGGGTCTAATGGTTTGTGAAGGATGTCTCAATGACATCAAATTAGTTTCTGAGAGCAAAATAATAATCCTTCCAAGTGCTATCTTTTTCTGTGAGTGGCAAAAATGTGGCGAAATTTTAAAGCACTCAACCAGAACTTTCGTTGCGTCATTTCTTTTATGTTAAAACCTTGAAATTTTTTTTTCAGATTCTCTTTCAATGAGTTGTGTAATGTCACTAGGAAACTCTAAGAAGATATGCGACCCAGTTGACCTTTTCTACTTTTAGAATTGTTAGTTATCTTTCAAATAAAGTAAAAAACAACAACGTGTCGATTTCTTTCTGGCTAAATTCTGATATTAACTTTTTTAACATTAAGGTTTTTTTGATTATAAGTATTAATTGTACTAGTAGGCTGTAAATATTTGAGATTCACATGCAAACAAAGGTTCTCTATCATCCAGAATGCATTTTGTTGTTTCTGTGTAATCTCTCTTCGATTATGATCGTCTTGTTATTTTGGAGAAATCCTTCTTCAATATTTTTTGTCTTTTACAAAAAGTTATTTTATATAATAGATGATTCTTAGATATTTTAGTGTGCCAATGCCCATCTTTGATACTAAGAGAATGAGGTCGTATTTTTCCTTTATCTATAAAAACCTTTGTAACTAGCAATATAATGCTGAACAAGTTTATGTTCGAACTTGGCATTGTGTAAAAGTTAACGGATGCAGTCTATAAATAAGGAAGTCCAAATAGACAAAAAAAAAAATATTACATAGTTCAAATAGAATTTTGCAGCTCAAATAGAATTGTTATTAATTTGCAAAATAATTCAGTATAAAATTTTTTTACATATAATGCAATTATTTATAGGAATTGTTTTAAAAAAATAATTCGATGTAGAAAAAATTTAGATAATTTAGTTTTAAATATTACTGTCTAAACATTTACATATTTGTTAATGTAATGTTACAAATAAAAAAGTGAAATCAAGACATGAATAATATAATATGAAATTTTATACCCAAATATTTGATAAATTAGCATGTATGATTTTCCATTCAATTTTAATTATGTTACCTATATATACATATATATGTTGTAATTTGCACGTTAATTGCAAATCAAGTTATTAAATATTCACGGCAATATATTTAGACATAATTATGGATAAATTTCAAAGTGGGCGTAAAAGAGCATTAATCGATAATGAGTTATAAAGAAATGCACAAACGAGAGTGGCTCCAAAAATTGTCAAGAAAATATTCTGAATATCATTTAATTTTTTTTAACAGTACTGAATTAAATGAAGGGTAAAGGGCTCTGTGCGTCATTTGCGAAAAAAAATATTTTTCAACTGAATAAGTTTTTAAAAAAATTGTCTATGAAAGATAAGGTTTTAATTGCCTCTTACAAAGTTTCATATAAAATAACCAGAAATAGAAGCTTTCCATTATTGGTGAATACTGTTTCACCAGTTGTAATTCATATTGATGAGAGATACAATTTCCAAAGAATTGCAATCCATACCTGTAACAAAAGATACTGTTACAAAGTTGCCTGATAAATTGGTTTCAATTCATCTAGAAGAGCCTACAGATAGTACTAACGATGTTTATTTTATTGTCTTTGTTTGATTTCGTCGTGGTATGTCAGCAGTAGAAAAGCTATTTTTCTGCAATCCAATAAAACTCAAAACAACTACACAACTCACATCATAGTCTCAAAAGATTTTATAAACGAAACAAACATAGAGTGGAAAATTACGTAGGAAAAGGAACCAATGGTGCAGGATTAATGTCTGGGATATTCCAAAGTATACCAGTGCTTATGAAACAAAATTTTCCACTGCGTGTCTAGACATATTGTATTAACCACAGAAAAACTCTGACTTTCAATGTTATTAATCCTTATCTGAATAGTGTGCTATTGGTAATAACCATAATAAATTATGCAAAAATGAGTCCCCTAAAATCAATCTTTCTGAACTTTTTAATGGCATAAGTGAAGTACATTCAACATTATTATTTTATTCCGTGGAAAGATGTTAATCACGTGGACAAAAGTTTCGCAAAGTATTTATGAATAAAAAAATTAAATCGCTATTTTTCAAGAACTGGAAAACCAAATGTAACTGGAGAAGTTCGAAGATAGATTATTAGTCATGAAAACTGAGCTACATGCTGGACATGTTGGAAAAATTAACTACCTTAAATACCTAGTAATGTTCGCAAATATGTATGAATTTGTTCAATATTACAAGACAGAAGAACAGCATGTGAAAGTTATTTATGCAGTCATTAAAAAGCCAAGCTGGAAATGTATGTTCTTCTTGATGACAACTTGGTGCAAATTTCTAGCAGCTTCGCTTGGTTTTATGGTTTTAAGTGTCAAGAAAGTTCATTAGTCATGAAATTGAGCTACATGGTGAACATTTTCGAGAAATTAAATACGAAAATAAGGGGGAGGAAGCACATGTTAGATACGAGTGATAAAATTATTTAAAAAAAAAAAAAAATTGCAAAAAAAATTGGAATTGTGGAGCAGTTATTTACAGCAAAAAATCTTAGTAGAGTAATGTTTGCAAATATGTATGAATTTGTCACAATTACAAGGCGGAAGAATAACATGGGAAAGTTGCTTATGCAATCATTAAAAAGCCAAGCTGGAAATGTATGTTTTTCCTGATGAAAAGTTGGTGCAAATTTCTAGCAGCTTTACTTGGATTTATGGTTTTAAGTGTCAAGCAAGTTTATTAGTCATGAAACTGAACTGCATGGTGGACATATTCGAGAAATTAAATACCACAAAAAGGGGAAAAAACATATGTTAGATACGAGTAATAAAATTATATAAAAAAAAAAAAAAAAAATTTGCAAAAAATTGGAATTGTGGAGCAGTTATTTAAAGCAAAAAATGTATGTAGAGTAATGTTTGCAAATATGTATGAATTTGTCAAAATTACAAGGCGGAAGAACAATATGTGAAAGTTGTTTATGCAATAATTAAAAAGCCAAACTGGAAATGTATGTTCTTCCTCATGACAACTTGTTGCAAATTTCCAGCAGCTTTACTTGATTTTATGGTTTTAAGTGTCAAGAAAGTTTATTAGTCATGGTGGACATATTTGAGAAATTAAATACTACAAAAAGGGGGAAAAAACATATGTTACATACGAGTGATAAAATTATAAAAAAAAATTTTGCAAAAAATTGTAATTGTGGAGCAGTTATTAAATGAAAAAATTGTAATTAGAGTAATGTTTGCAAATATGTATGAATTTGTTAAAACTTACAAGGCTGAAGAACAACATAGGAAAGTTGTTTATGCAATCATTGAAAAACTTTTAGCCAATCTGAAAATGTATTTTCTTGCTGACGACTAATTGGTGCAAGCTTCTGGCAGCATTACTTGGTTTTAAGGTTAGGGATTCATTCCAAATCATTCCCAAAGGTATCGCTTCTGCCGAAAAGGGAATCTTCTTAAGCTTTACGGCAAGTAGCGAAATCAAAACATGATTTAGGAATAAATCACTCTTTGAGATTTAGGCAGAGAGGGATGATGAGTTTTCTGCTCTGGAAACAAGAGCATTTCGTATTCCATTACCATTTTCAACATTTTCCTACCTTTGAGAAACCTAATTTTCTGCTGTGGCTGCTTTGAAGAGAAAAGGTAGAAAAATAATTCCGAGTGATTGTTTATAATATTAAACTTTCCTTCGAAACACTGGGCTTTGCAAGGGGCCTGATCGCCGAGTAACTACCGCTCTGGCGCTCGGTACCACCGGTTTCGGGTTTGAATCCCGGTGGGGCCATGAATGCTTGTAATGGTTCGGAAATTTTAAGCCGCAGGTCCCGGTCTAATATGATCATAGAGCGTGGTGGGGGTAGTTTTACTCGGGTAAGTAGCATATACTGAAGCCACACGTGCCCCATGGGTAATGCTAAATGAGTAACAACAGTGCAGCCATTGCTATGGCATAAAAAATGTCTGTGTATTGCCAGCTGCATTAGGTAAAAAAATTTTGCTTTGCAAGACAGACCCAAAGAAATCAATATTAATAGTTAAACTTGTTTTTGATTCAGTATTGATAAGTTTACGTTGTGCAGTACTAATACAATATTTATAAGAGTACTTCAAACATTTTTTTTTTTTCCCAGTAAAATAATAAATCCTTTTAATATTTTCTTTCGTTACGATTTGCGGCCCAGCATTTGAAAAAAATAATACATTCTAACAAGCTCCATTTAATAAACTCTACATTATGAGAATGATGCGCGATCTGAAATTGTTTAAGAATAAATTAATAATTCCTAAACATATATTTTAATACTTTTATTATTTTTCAAAAGAAACCAGTTCATACATTTTAAAGTGGTTTATTCTAGTTAAAATATCTTTTATATATTTATATGCAAAAAGGCGCTAAATATATAATAAATACTTGGAATTGGAACACTTTGGAAGTCTAGACTTGTTTAAGACGCTCTTAATCTCTTTTTTTTTTCATATGGAAAAACAAATGCCGTTAAACACTTAAAGATTTAACTATCCTCTTGAGAAAATGACTTAATTTTTTAAGGTAACCAAACTTACCAAAATTGCATACAGTAAAAGGTCCACAATCCTCGATTAAATACATAAAAAATACTTAAAACAATTTTTTATGTCCTTAAGTTACACACATGAATAATTTTATTGTATTTAACATCAATTGAAGTCATAATATTTATTTTAAGGTTTCAGAAAATATAAAACGTAAGTTTATTTTGAACTATAGGGGATAAATGATTGCTATTGAATATAAATAAATACAAAATATATTTTTAATGTAATTGAATTTTATGCCAGTTTTCTAACAATTCAAAAAATTTGATACCTAAATGAATTCATTGAAATCGTAGGAAAAAAAAGCTTTTTTTTTTCTATGGTAGAACAATTCTATAAATTCTATTATTAAGTTAAATGTTGAAATTCAAGAACACATACTGAATAAAATGAATAATGTGAAATGTAATGAAAAATTAAAAATGTAATAAGAATATGTAATGAAAAATTCCTAAATATCAAATAAGTAATTCCATATTTATCAAGAAAGTTTAACATTAAAAGAAAAACATAAACATATGTTTAAATTATGCTTGTAAACATTGAATATCTCCTTAAAAAAGCATTAATAATAGATTAAAAGTTTATTTATTTATTTTTTTATTATTGTGAGTTGTTATTTGGTTGCATATTTCATATTATTCCTCAGTACTTTTATTTTAAAATGTTATCTTTAATAATTAGATAAAATATGTCCTCATAATACTTGTTTAATTTAAATAATTCAAAAGTATGAATGTCTGTGCATTTATAAAAACTGACAACATCTGACAAAACAACAACTGACAAAACTGAATAAATTGTATTTTTTTGTCAGGTACTGTTGTATGATCCGAAGAACCCACTGATTAGGAAAGATAAATTATATATTCCATGACTTACTTTGATGTAACTAAAGAGCATTTACGTGTCATGAAAGAAAATCGGAAAACATTTATTTATGCAGCTTTACGCTTCATAATCTTTGTCACTGGCTTCAAATTTATGCTTGTAAACGACTCCATAAACAGATTCAAACTTGGGGTTCTCTTTCACGTAAGTTGCACTCGCTGTAGTTATAAATATTTTATTTAATACTCATAGAGTTTTCTTCTTTTTCGTTTATTTTCTCTCTACTAAAAAAGCCTTCTCTTTTCATAAAGATATCTTCATGTTTTAAACTTTTTCAGCTTTATAATCTTCTTTGTTTAGAAAATGTTATTTTCTGTTATTTTTTTAAGCGTAACGATCTTTACAAATTTCTTTGTACTGAAATAAAGGCTTATAAAATTTTCTTTGGAAATATGATGCTCTTTGAAAGAAAATTAAGTTTTTAATGCATTTTAACTCACATCCCTTTGAAGAATTTTGGGAATAATTTGTTAAATCTCGTACCTTCAATCTATATACATTATAAAATATGAAGAAACTTTGCCGATGGCCAAATGAGTCAAATGCATCGATTTTTCAACTTGTAATGCATTTTTAACAAAGCTAAAAAATACTGATTTTCCTTTCTTTGTTGTTTAAAGGTAAACTATTGGTGCCTACAGATATATTTTACACCAACTTTGAGACATCAGCTTCCTGTTCCACCGTACGTCTTTAATATATTTCCTATTATTTTTTATCCTAGAGGCGCGATCACAAACATTTGGGAATTAACAGGCCAATAAAAACAGATTTTTAAGTCCCGCTCATCATTATTAGGATTTTTTAAAATGATTACACCAGATTTGTAGAAAAAGGATTATCTTATTACTATAAAATATAATTATTAAAAGTAACTTTTTAAAAACTTTATTTAATTATTATTTTTTAACTTAACTATTAATTACACAACTATTAATTTTTATTTATTCATAATATAACCTTTAAAGATTGTTGAATTGTAGCAAAACAATTAAAATTAGTTTAATTATTACACCGTAAATTAAACTTATACAAGTGTTAGGAAATTTTATTGGGATATTTAGTTCCTTTAATGTGAAGTATTTTTAGATTTAATAACGTAACTGCTAGATGGAGAGTAGTTTTTTATTTTTAAACCGAAACCTGTAAAGATGTTAAGCTACGAAGCTTAATTATGTCAGATGAAAATATTTTTTCGCAAAAATATGTTGTTGAAAATTAAATCAAATTTTCAATGCTTTTCCCTGAGACATGTGTATAAAATTTTAATTGAGAACCAGAAATTAGATCTGAAGAAGTATGGGCAAGATATCATATTCCAGATTGTCGATAAAACTAATGAAACAAATTGATGAAAAATAAAATTGAAGATCAAAGAGGGTCAAAACTAAAATATAGATTTAAATTTCACCAAACTAATTAGCGTGAATAGATTTTAGCAGGATGAACTGGTAAAAGCGATCAAATTAAATGTTACAACGTATTTTGAAAAGCAAAAGCGTCTTCCGTATGTTTTATTAAAACGCAGATCTGACTGAATCTTATTATTTTATTCAGTTAAATAGAGACAAACTTTATATCAAATAATTTTAAATATTATCCATTTTATATAAATTAATAGTTGCACTTCTTTTTTTTTTTTCACAGATTAAGATTCCAGATTTTATCTAAAAATAGTGAAGTAAATATGACATTTTAAATAAACCTAGTTTTTAAATATTTTTGAAATTAAATATAATTTTTTAATTTCAAATTACAATTGATTGAAATGATGGATATTTAAAATGTTTTATAGTTAATGTGCTGTTTTAATGTATTAATTAAATTCAGAAATATATCTATGCCCAAAATGTAATGAATTGAACGATAACTGACATATTGGCAACTTTGATAAATAAACAAAGTTTTTTAATTTAAAATTCCTGGGGTTATTTAATTTCAATTTTTTCCTTTTTCAGGTTGCTGGCCCTGTCCTTGCTATCTGTGTGAAATTTGACGTTAAAATATTCATTAGTGTTTGAGGTACGTTTGGCTTTGTGAGATGCTAAAACTGATGCTAAATTTGACTGACTTGAAATGTCTGAATTAATGGAGCAAAGAACTTGCATTAAATTGTCTTTGCGGAAATGTATAGAATGTTGCAGCAGGTATTCATTCGGGTAGCATTCCTATATCGGAAAGAAATGTTTAGATGTGGTATAAACAGTTTGAAGAAGGCAGAGAACACGTTGAAGACAAAGAGCCTTCTGGTCTACCAACAAACTCAACAGATGAGGCTCACGTCTAAAAAAATTAAAGATTTGGTGCTTGCAAAAAGTCGATTTACAATTAGAGACCTTGCTGCTGATGTTGGAATTTCAAAAGGATAGGTCAATTAAATTTTGGGCCTCAAACGCGCCAAACCTCACTGAATGCGCCAGCTCACACTGCATTGATTCTTCGTGACTTTTTTGCTAAAAATGAAACCCATATCATTCCACAACCACCGTATTCACATCGTGCGACGTCTGGCTATTCCCTAAACTCAAAAGAGCACTCCGGGGACACCATTTTGAGTCGATTGAACTGATTCAACTTGAATCAGCTTGAAGAACCCAACGCTTTGTAGGCCATCCCTGCTGATGACTTTTTAGCATGCATTGAGGATTGGAAAAAAAGTTGGCATATGTGCATTGTGTCCGAAGGAGATTACTTTGAAGGCGATGAAATGAATTTGGAAGAATAAATAAAGAGTTTTTGCAAAAAAAATAATTGATCTTACTTTTTAGACACAGTAGTATAGTTAATTTGTTGTTTTTATGTGTTAATTAAACTCAGAAATACTTGAATAAATACAAAAAATACAAAAACAATGAAAATACCAAAATGTAATTAATCGGAGGATAACTGACATATTGGCAACTTTGATAAAGAAAATTAGTTGACATATTCAGCATATATTTCTCAAACCGTGCAAAGTACATATTAGTTCTCGTGATATTTTGAGAGATTAGTGCTTATGTCGACGTCATGTCTTACATTTCTGCAAACATAATCACGCAATAGCTGCTGTTGAAAAATTTATTTCAATTTGACATGATTGTTATTAAGATGATTGGCCTTGAAGTCAATACAAAAGAAAGCTTCAACCATCACTTTAATAAAAATCTAGATTATTTTTAGCCACAATGAAATACGGTGATCAATCATAAGTGTCATCGTGGCCAGAACGCAATTGGATTTTTTTTGCATCAATATTTCTGCTCAATATTTAATTTTCCCTCACTTCTTGTAACATTTAAAATTGTTTATTATTAAGTAGTCATTCCCGCTAACATAAAGTAAGTTTAATTAACCAATACAATAATTATTTATTCTTTGTGTAAGCTATTTTTTTGTATTATTAACTTACATTACGTGCAATCCGATCATACTAACACTTTTATTAAAATTTCGTTTGAAAATTAATGGATTGGAAAGAAATTGAAAATGGTTTAATTAGTAGTCAGTAAAATACCAATAACATAAATATATATTTTGTTGTTTCAGCATGGTGCACACTTTTATACCACTATAATGACACATATTTAGCATTATCAAGTGTTCATCATAGTCTTCTACACTGCAACACATATTGTAACCAAAATTTTGACCGACCACTCGTAAGGATGACATCCAGGATTTTTATTTTCCTCGAACCTTGTCTTCGAACCTAATGAAAATCTATTTCATCCGATAGATATATCGTTTAAATCCACGATATTAACGCGGACGATTTCGGATTATTTGCTTTTTCGATTTTAAACTATAAATAGTATAAGCAGACGCATTTTTATCTTTCTTGGATAAATATATACGTGCATGTTTTTCCAATGAATGTATGCAATAAAATGGATATATTTTTCTGCATAACTCCTTTAAATAATAAAATACAGTTTACAATCATCAAAAGTTAAAAATGTAGAATTATGTGTCATAATGTCATAACGATAGATTTAATTTTTTTTTTATCATGATGAAAGGTTCAATATTTTGAAAAGAAATTACAACTTATTTAACTTTTTATAAGATTCTCCAATTTCTTATACAAAACAATTCATGCAGAACATATTTATTATTTTATTTTTTTTTTTTTTTTTTTTTTTTTTTAGTTTCTCACTTCGGTTATATTAATTTGGCTCACTTGTTATCTGTGGGCCAAGGCCTTTGCAATATTTGCATGAGAGGAAAATATGACAATAAAAATGTCAGCAGTCTAAGTGAGAGTAAGTTGCTCATTTTTGTCTTAAACGCAATTCTTTGTTGAATTCTAAATGCATTCAAAACCATCGACAGTGAAGTTCATTGTCACAATCATTTGCATCTGAGAATAACTTATGATTTTAAATTATCCTAGTTCAGGAAATTAGAATTAATCAGAAACTTCTTATGCTGAAGCAGATTGAATATCACTCTCATCGATAACTAACTAAATACGTCATCATGTAGTTAACAACCTGCGACAAGTTGTGCCAGATACACAGCATCAATGACATATCCAGTATTTGTCTTGTCTACCAATGGCTTTTTGTATTTTTCTGTCTTTCTGTTTTTTCCCATTTTCTTTATTCTTCCAAGAATGGGCAAATAGATCCTTTTAAAGTGAAATTCTTGCTCATAAAAGTGAATATTCTTTGTTGAAATCTAAATTTGTTAATAATACATTTTTTATGGTGAATCCTAGGCTTCTCTCTTAAGTGCGTATGACACCAATTTCATATTTTCTCCTTCAGAAAATAAGTAACAATATTTAATACACGCATTCATTATTACTAATTTTTAAAATAATAATTTCACTCAAAATTATATATGGTCACAAACGTATATTTTTTTAACTCTAGCTCTTTTCCTGGTTCTTCTTTTTTGAAAGCTTATTTTTAAAGTTTTTCTGTATATGGAACCTGTATATTCCATAATTCAATCAAATCAAATCAAACACAAAACAAGAAATTCTTATTTTTTTTTCAAACATCTGTAAAATAAGAGTGTTCGTAATGCATATTAGAGAATTTAATTTTAATATAAATTAAATCATATATGTATCTAGGAGTAAGTTACCCAACTTGCGTTTATTCCGTGTTTATAAATATTATATCAATATATCTTCTATCAAACATTCTATATGAGCTTATTTTACATCCGAAATTAAAATATTTCACTGTTTTTATAAGTTACATATATTTTTTGGCTACATAAAATGCACTTAAGTATTATATCTTTATTGTACCACGCCGTTAAAGTGTTACGTATTAAAGATAAATTTATTCATATATATATATATATATATATATATGCTGTAATAAAATCTCCCCAAGGGAAATATAACTCACTATTTATTCATATAAACCATTTATTTTGCTCGAGTAATATATAAGCATAGAATCATAGATTAATGAGGCACTCACCACCAATCAAGTGGTATAGTCTCTGTACTATTTTGTTATTCTATGCAAATATGTATCACAGAGAAAATCTTCTCGAGAAAATAGCTAATAAGAAATCTGACTTTCTTCATCAGAAATGAAGAGGTATTCCAGCAAAGATCTCATTATTTTATATTATTAATATAATATAAAATGACAAAACAATTAAATATTTAATTTGTTGTAAAGAAGAAGCAGCTGTTATGTGATTCACATATGCTCTATTATCACATATGAGCCTGAAGCAAGACTGATTTAACTGAAAAGTAATGCTTCAATGTTACGTGATTAGTTGAGCCAAAATCACGTAATTCAGGGTAAACTTTTGCATATAAAGGCATATAAATTTTGTTTAATTTGGATCTAAGATTAACAAAAATACTAGTTATAAAATCAAATATTTAATAAAAATTCGCTTCTTTATGTAGTTAAATCTCTAAAATGTTTCATAATTCCAAACTACAATGTACCACTGAATGTTTATTTTCCTTACGGAATTCTAAAATTCTAATTATCCACCATCAATATTGACGTCCAATATGGATTACCAAATTAGGTGGAAGATTTAAAACTTCATTTATCACATCAACGACAAGAACAATTTCTGGCATTTTCATCTCTTTTAAGAAAATTAAATGCTAAAATTCCTTACAGATAAAATTTTTGTAAGGGCTTCATCCGAAGATTTTTCAGTGATTCACATGACTTCTAAGTCATTGAGTGGTTTCCACTACTATTTAAGGTACAGTTTTAAATTCCACTTTTTGACTTATATTCCAAACATATGGTTTACTTGCATTTATCAGGTGCAACGGCATCAAGTTCATTGTATCTGTGAGACATTAGTTCTTTTAAAGGTTTAAAAAATGAATAACAAACTTTTTAACTTTATCTTGATTAACAAACTTAAATACACTTTTATAATTATTATCTCGAATGTGTAAAAATTGTCCAAAACGTATGACAACAAAAGAAATACTGAATATAGCAGAAAACAGTGTCTCCTAATTAAAAAAATCTGAATAGGGTAAGCACAAGTTTGTGTAAATCTACGGACGCAACTCAATGTATTTCTCTATTCAGAATTTTGAAGAGATTGCTAGAATACACTCGCATTTGGTCTTATAGCAATTTAGGAGGAATAATTCTCAGCACATTAAAGTTCATCCTTTCCATCTAAATGATCGGAAATACATGATTCTTTGGCCTACAAATTTAAAGTGCAAGAAGACCAGATTTTTTGTCATTCATAGCATTTCAGGCGGAATTTTAATACCCTAAGAGAGGAGTCTGTTAACCTTAACTCAAATTTGGTATTCCTGCAATTTGGAAAAAACGCAACTCCGCATTTAGGCTTGCTTGGACGTTTTGTTTTCACAAACTAAATAATGGATTATTTCGCCTACATATATAAATCTGGAACATCCCCTTCAGAAGACCTAGAAACTATCAAATCAGCTTCAACTTCAGTTTTCAAACTTAGCTTCTTTAGTTCAGAAATCAAAAACGCTATGAAGTGATTTAGGTACCTCATAATTAAATATAGATTGAATTATTGTAATCATTTATGATATTTTTATTTATCACTTTTCTTGCAATGTACAGCAATTACATGACGCATTTCGCTTTTTGTCGAAAATTTGCATTCAAATTTTATAACCGTAAAACACTTTTCCTTTGTATATTTATACAAAGTGCTGTTATGCATCAAAAATTGACATATCTTGTTTTTCCCCACTCAAAAAAATTAAGTAGTACTGTATATAAACAGACATATTAATGAATGTCTCACAAGAATGTTTTTCATTAATAAATCTCGTTACTTTAAAATTTCACATTCATTTTGAAGAATCCATCATACATTAAAATTCAAATATTGAGATCTACATTATACATCAGAAGTTAAATATAACTAAACGAAAGCAAATAGCATCTTATATCACAATTTTAAATTTGTTTTCTTGCTAAATATTTATTTTATATTTCTGTTCTCTACTATAAAAAATTTGAATTAAATTAAATTAATTAAAAAAATGTATTATAGATAAAACGGAGAGTTTTAAAATACATTTTCCTCTTGCATTTTTTTATATGTTAAATTTTTAAAATTTTATCTACCTGCATTAGCATCAATAATCAAAGAGCAAGTTATGAATAAAAATAATAAATATTTATACAGCAGGATAAACAAAATCATAAACATTGTCAAAACAGATAGATATTTACCTCCCATATTGGTTGCTCTTAAATAATTACTTTATTAAACAAATAAATTTTTCCTGAAAAGCAATCCTCTTGTAATCAGACATTATTCAAAACAACAGAAATTTCGAGTTTTTCAAATTATTATTAAATTGGGCCCCGAACCAAAAAACGTGTTTGTTTTCTAAATGTGCTATTTGTTTATTAAATGCGCACAGAATTTGAAAACGTGTTTGTTTTTTATATATCAGGATAATCACGATTAATTTACCTTGGTCAATAATTTCCTTCGAATATAAATTGTTTTAAATTTTCTAGCTTTTAATTGCATTCATTTCTGCATTTTTGTTCACGAAAATGCAAAATATTCTTAAAGTATGTTTTCAACATTTTGTTCATCTAATTACAAACGTTCCAATATTTATAAACAGTATATAGCTAATGCAGCAATTTATTTAATTTTACTGCAGGTTTTTTGTTTTCCTAATGCAGTATTTTATCTCTCAATTGAATACTATAAAATTTTCATTATGCATTGTATATGACTGATTTTATCATATTCGAGTGCGCAGCGAATTTGCGCGCTGTTACACTTACATGGTGGGCCAAGGCCGTTTGCCTACTGGCAGACCCCATGGTGGGCCAAGGCCGTTTGCCTACTGACAGATTTCAATACAGGAGAGTTCTCTCTCGTTATACGAGATAGGGTTAAAGAACCTATTACTTATCTATATTTAAATTATATTACTTTAGCTTCATTTGTAGTATTAAACATATAAACAACTTGTGATGTGTATTTCTGTGACTCATTCTCAGTGTACTGCAGTGTGGGGAGGACATCCCATTAGTAGCCTACTCATCGAAGGAGAGAAAAGAGGGACAGCTTCTGTTGTGATGGAGCACCCATAGGTAGAAGTCTGACTTGGCTCAGTGTCGCTGAAGACGAAGCATGAGATGTTTCCTTTTCTCCGGAGTAAAGTTATTTACCCTACGCCCAACTCTCTACAATCATATTAGACTGGCACCTACGGTTGAAAGTGGATTCCGAACCTCTACGAACATCCATGGCGCCACCGGGACCCGAACTCGAAACCTGTGGCATCGAACGCCAGAGCGCTATTCACTCGGCCATCAGGCCCCACTGTTACTCTATAGCCAAACAAAAAAAAAAGATAAGGAAACATATCCCAAGAATCTATCATTAGAATAATAATAGTGTTGCTGTATATCGAGAACTGGAACACATTCTTGCAATCAACGCTAGAACAGTCGTGTAACAAGGTACAAATCCTTAATTTAATTTGCACTAGCTGGCTGACGTCAAATACGTATTATATTTCGTCAGTATTCAATTTCGTTAAATCAATGCCAGAATGTATGGATCTTAAGATAATGTCATTATTTTAATATATTATTAATTTCGTTCTTTTTTAGTAATTTGACGATGTCAACTAAAATTGAATTAAGAGAAGATTTTCTATCAAATTGGTATTTATCCCTCTTTAATTCTATTTTTCAATTCTTAATTATAGATTTCTGATTTAAGAAGAAATAACAATCCAATTAAATTTATTTTTCCGTGAATTTTCTTTCTATCTTTATGCTATTTTTTTTTACAACCAAATACTAAAAAGAAATTTATTTTTAATTAGCGTATCTGATTCTGAGTTGCTCGGTATCAGAAATTATATGCAAGAATTTTATTATGAAAAGCTCTGTAAAGAAAAGAAATATGCAAAACGACACAATTAATCAAAGAAATTTTTGGAAAGAATCACATTTTATTAAAGAAAGGCCATCTGCAATGTAAGTCAAATGTTTAAATATATTAGAAATAGCACGTTGTTTTATATTTATAATGCATATCCATATAGCAAAAGATTCTGAATCTAAAAAAAGGGTTTTTTTTTTGTTTTTTTTAATTTTTTATGCAAAGGAAACAATTTAAAAAGCTTCAAAACAAATGAAATAATAATATATTAAATTCAAATACAAAAAAAAAATAATAAATTATAAAAAACAGATTTCACATGCATGAATTTCAACGACATTTTACATTACACTTTATATTTTTATCGCAAAATTATAACGAAAACTCTTTTATGTGGTACAGTGCCAGATTCAAAGAAAAACAATTGAGATTTCTGAGTAATATTATTTAACGTATAAAAGAATTAAAAAGCAGACAAAATTTTTTTTATTTCATGATTAAACACGACAAAACAATTTTACAAACAATAAATTATAAATTAAGAAATAAATTAAATAACTAAAATTTAGAAAAGATTCACGTTTTATCATAGAAAAGTCACTCAAGTGTTTAAATATTAAAACGGCCTATTGTTTTATATTTATAATTCATATCCATATTTAAAAGATTCTGAGTCTAAAAAAGGTTTTTTCTTTTAATTTTTAATATAAACAAAATAGTTTGAAAGGTTTCAAAACAAATAAAATAATATTGTATTCAAAAGACAAAACAATATATATATACATATATATAAACCAGATTTTCACATCCCTTAATTTCAAAGAAATTTTACATTAAATTTTATATTTTTATAGGAAAATAATGAAAAAACTGCTTTATTTGGAACAATAGCAGATTTAAATAAAAAAGATTGAGATTTCTGAGTTACATTATTTAACGTAAAAAGAATTTAAAAAGCAGACAAAAGAATTTTCATTTCATAATTAAGCACGACAAAGCATTTTTACCAACAATAAATTATAAATTAAGTGAATCACGGTACATTAAACATGTTTTAATTTAACAAAATATTTTTGAATTTAATTAAATTAATTTCCTTTTTTAAAAGTAAATCAAAATTCTTATCTCAGTATTTCACTTCCCCGTGAGCATTCACAACGTTCTTCAAAAATAAATTTATTTGTACGCCTTAATTACTGAAAACAAGTGAGATTTGTTAAAATTTTTAAATCATTATATTTTTCACTTTAAATTTTAAATTTTTACATTCATCAAGATTTATTATGAATTTATATCACTTAAGAGCTTAATTTTAATTAAAAATTGTAATTCAGAAAAGCTATTCTTATAATTATCATATACAATAACTTTAATTTAAATTTAATTTAATTATTTAAACTTCGGTTATTTCATTATTAGTCATTTAATTATGTAAATTATTCCAGGAATTCAGTTAGAATTCTAAAATGATCGTATAAAAAGCTTAAATTTTAATTTACAAGAGTACTGATACATTTCCCATTCTTCTTATATCTTATTTATATTTAGATTAAGAACAGAATGAAGTCCGCTGATTTTAATTAATAAATTATTTATTCTGTATTAGCCATTTTACATATACTTCAAACATAAACCACGCTTCTAGATAAAATTAAAAATAATATTATGTTGAATTAAATTAACACTTTTTTAACCGCAATACAGTAAAAATAGTATATATATATATACATAAATTTACTTAAAAAAATTGCAATTTTTTAGTAAGCAACACAACTAAAATATGCACAGAATGAAAATGTATATAAATACGGAAAATATATAATATACTTTGAATTTAATATTTAGGATAAAGTTTACTGTCAGTGTTGAATTTTTTGCCAATCTACTTATTAAAAAAATTACATTGTTAAATTTATGACATATATATTCACACCAAAAATTTAATTAATATAAATTAATATATAAAATTAATTTAATATATAAAATTGCAAATTTCAAATAATTCCATTACAAAAGTATTTTTATTTATTACCTCAAATTTTGTAAATATAACAAACACATCGTAACAAAATGATTCTGAAGGTGATCATGTTTTTATTTTAGCAATTTTTCTATGTACAAGAAAGATAAAAATAAATTATAAATTAATATATAATTACAATAATTTCAAGTGTCTAAAATAAAATTTAAAAAATAAATAGCATATTTTAAAGAATTACTTAAAATAATACTTAATTACTTATAATAATAATAAGCAGCTTACTTTATAATAATACTTATATTAATAAATATATTAATAATAGTATTTATTGAATGATGTGCTTTGATCTTTAAATTTGTTCACAATTACTTTAAAAATGCAAAAATTAATAAATAAAACGATAATAAAGATCCCAAACTAAACATATATGTACTAGTTTTCTGTGTGAATATATAAACTAACAAAATGAAATCATCTGAAGAGAAGTTGTATTGATCAAATTAATAATGGTATTTATTGAGATGAGTCTTGCATTTCGAAATTTGTTCACAATTACTTAAAAAATGCAAAAAAAAAAAAAAAAAATTAATTAATTAAATAAAAAAAAATAAAAAATCATTTATAAAGTAATAATAAAAAAAATTACATATTTTAAAGTATCGCTAACTTTATTATAATACTTATATTAATTATTTAATAATATAATTTATTGAATGCTGAACCTTGAAAAATTTGTTACTAATTTGAACCTAAATTTGTTCACAATTACTTAAAAAAAGCAAAAATAAATAAATAAAATAAAAATAAAAATTTCAAATTAATATTTATAAATTAGTTTTCTATGTAAATATATAAACTAACAAAATGGCTTTATCTAAAGGAAATCTTATTGTTCAAGTTATCAGAAGTTCATTCTAATTCCATATTAATATTTTATTGTTTCCTTTGAAATAAAATAAAAAATGCAGTAGAATAATAATAACATTAAACATTTTTAAAATAATAAAATGTAATAAAATAATATGATAATATAATAAAATATCTAAAGTTTCAATATTCCTGCCAAAAAATGCAATATACAATTTTTTATTCATGTTATCATATTTAAGCTACATAAAAAGAAATCAAAATCAAAATTTAAAGAAGAAATATAATGAGTAAAGTTCATTTTTCGTAATGCTTATAATATAAATTTAAATTAGAAACTAAAAATAAACATAAAAGATTTCTACCGTTGACTAAATATATCAATATTACATACTTGAGCTGTTGAAATTTAAAAAAAATCACAACCATGATAAAAAAGAAAAAAAAAATATATTAAATTCCGCAATTTAAATTTAAAGTCAAAAAGCTATTCGTTTACTTAAAACATAATTTTTGTAACGAAATTACAAATATTTTTATGAGTTTTATGTAAGAAATTCTGTTCAAATTTTATTGAAATTTTTACAAAACTTTATTCAAACACATAAAACGAAAAAAAAATACTAAAACAAATTTTTATTCAAATTTTGTTACTTCTTATATTCATATAATATAAATAAGTATAACAAGTAATTTAATAAATTAACAATATGCACGTTTTAGTTATCAATACTGCAGTGACTAAATTGGCAAACTCAAATATTTTTTTTTTTTTTTTTTATTGAAAAAAAAATGTTTCAGTAAAATATTATGTAAATATGATTCAATGCAATAAAAAAAAATCAGACTATATTTAAATACAAGAGACAATTATAGGTAATTATTTAAATACCATCAAATAATCCATATGGTAAACATAACACTTATTTCTAAGTTATTTAGAATGATTTTAAATGACTTGTAAAACAAAATAAAAATGTCATATACTTTTGCAAAATAATGTTTTTTTTTTTTTTTCATTAATGCATACATTAAAAAGAGCTTATTATGCTTTCATTCACATAAAAAAAAACAGAAGAAATCACTAATCGATCACTCGACCACTAATTAAATTAATTATTAAATCACTAATCGATAGAATCCAGCCATATATATAAGTCAAATCTCAAGACATATATTCATTCAAAAATGTAATTAATATTGTTATAATAGCTGTAATTATTGTCTTAATTCAAATTTAATTTAAAACAGCAATTATTAATATTTTCATCGATAAATTAAGTTACATGATTTCAAGATTTCAAACTTATAAAAATGTATTTTTATTAATTTCATGTAAAAATGTGTAAAGCAAATAATCGCATTTAAAATTTATATATCTTATATATAGACATTAGAAAACTAATAAAAAACAAGAATGTAATGGAAATAAAATTATTCATTAAAAAATCCATGTTTAGTCGATAATAAAATAATTGATAGTAAAAATTTCAGTGCAAAAACAATGCTTAATATGCACCTGCCTCGTGAAATTTTAATTTTAAAACTTCAGTGAAAATTCACAAAATCATAGGTCTAAATATTTCAGACTTTTTATTAAAGTTATTTTTAAAAAATATATATTTTAAACAATAACACACATTATATATGCAGTATGAAAACATATTAAAGTTCGACTAATTTAATCAGAAATAAAAAAAAAAAAAACATTTAAGTTTCAGAAAATAAAATTTTAAATTTATTATTCAATGCAAAAATTAAAATTAAATTGATTATTTGCAACATTATATATACATATATATATATATATATATATATATATATATATATATATATATATATATATATATATATATTAATAAGTGAATGAATTTTATTTATTTAGTTTTTTATTATTTCTGATATCCTTACATACAAATACTATAAACTTCGTGCAATATTTTATTTTGAAACATTCTTTTAAAATATATCTTATCCAACCAAATATATAAAGATAAAATTAAGCATACCCGTATGAGAAGACAAGCAAAATAAAGACGAGCGCAGAACCGGAGATTTTCTCGAATGTTATCCAGGTATCCGAAACGAGCAGGCTGCACGATTCTTCCTGACTAAAGTTCGGGAACAAATACCAATCCGGGAGCTGCACAAAACTTTCATTTCCCGCTACTGGTGTATACCGCCAGATGGCGTTTATTCCTGGAAGATCCCACAGGAATCAAGGAAAAAGAAGAGTCGATTCTCATTTTTCCGAGCTCTTCATCCTGAATTCTTTTGATGGACCCAGATTTAGAGAAATCTAAAAACAAACTTTAAAATATCTTTTTTTTTTTAAATGACGGGGATTTTGATTTGACAAAATGCTAGTAAAAAGTATACGTTTCTATATAGATTAATGTTTAGCTTACAGAAAATGCAACAACAAAAATTTGTTGAAGTAGAAATTATATATATAATTTCAACTTTAAACTTTAACTACTTTAAACTTTCTATTTTAAATTATTTAAATAATGTCTATTAAGTTTTAAATAACTTTTGCTTTAAACTCCATTAGATTATGTATAATTATAATGAATGTTTAAAATTGAGTTATCTAAAATTGAAACTCACACATATCATAAAAAATTGATAGTAATATATATATATATATATATATATATATTTCTCGTGTCACAGTGTTTGTTGCCAAACTCCTCCGAAACGGCTCGACCGATTCTTAAGAAAATTTTTGTGCATATTTGGTAGGTCTGCGAATCGGTCGTAATCTATTTTTTAAACCCCTAAGTGATAAGGGGGGTCCACCCCTAAATATTTTTTTAAATTTCTTTGGCAGACCAATGTAGTGGCAACAATGTAGCGGTTTTTTTTTCGAACAATATAATGACTATTTTTAGATGGCGCCGTGTCTCGATGCCTGTACTACATAACCGTAAAATTCTCATGTTCTGAATATTATTGTTTTATGTACTACTTTAAATGTTGTGAAAATTATAATGTACGAAATTTCTATTATTTCTATGCGAAATAAATCAAATGTATGCAAGTATTACCTGATTTGATTATCAATATTTTTTTTATCTTCTAAGTTTGAATTTGAATTTGAATAAAATATATGGAATGAAAAGTTGTGAATCAAAACATTGAACTTTTCTATGCTTAAAGTTTGTCAACATGTGTTTTATTTGATTAAGAATTCTAAAAAGAAATGTGATCTGCAAGATAATATATTATATTGATAATATTAATCTGATGAATTTTAATCATTTTTTGAAAAGTGTCAAAATGAAGTAAATGGTACTTTTAAATTGGAAGTTATTTAAAGAAAGCAAAACAAATAAATAAGTTTTTATATTAATAAAGGAGAATTTAAAGCTCAATAACATTTTTATGTCTGTACATTTGTTTTTATTTACATTTAGAAGTTGGTTTTAATATTTTCTTATTTGAATTTTTATGCATTTTGTGTTCCTTTAAAACATCATAATACCCATATATTTTTATTTAAATGCTTTGAAACTTCATGTAAAAGTTTTCTTTAAATGTATGAAAGGAATAGAACATGGAAATTAACCTAAATTCATAGATTATTTTTATTTCAGTATTTAAACTAAGAATTTTTGTAAATTTAAAGAAATATGATGAATTTTAAGCATTTTTTGAAAAGTGTCAAAATGAAGTAAACTCTGCAATTATTTGATATAATGATAACATTAAAATTTTATAAAACGTATTATAATAGTTGCAAGTTGAAAATCAAGGACATTTTTTTTTTAAAAAAACTTTTGTAATTTGAAAAACAAATAATTTGAGTTATAAATTTGAGTGATTTGAATATTGTCGAAGAAAAATTGATAAATGGTACTTTAAAATTGGAAGTTATTTAAAGAAAGCAAAACAAATAAATAAGTTTTTATATTAATAAAGGAGAATTTAAAGCTCAATTTTTATTTCAGTTTTTAAACTAAGAATTTTTTGTAAATTTAAAGAAATATGATGAATTTTAAGCATTTTTTGAAAAGTGTCAAAATGAAGTAAACTCTGCAATTATTTGATATAATGATAACATTAAAATTTTATAAAAGGTATTATAATAGTTGCAAGTTGAAAATCAAGGACATTTTTTTTTTAAAACTTTTGTTATTTGAAAAACAAAGAATTTGAGTGATTTGAATATTGTCGAAGAAAAATTGATAAATGGTACTTTTAAATTGGAAATTATTTAAAGAAAGCAAAACAAATAAATAAGTTTTTATATTAATAAAGGAGAATTTAAAGCTCAATAACATTTTTATGTATGTACATTTGTTTTTATTTACATTTAGAAGTTGGTTTTAATTATTTCTTATTTGAATTTTTATGCATTTTGTGTTCCTTCAAAACATCATAATACCCATATATTTTTATTTAAATGCTTTGAAACTTCATGTAAAAGTTTTCTTTAAATGTATGAAAGGAATAGAACATGGAAATTAACCTAAATTCATAAATTATTTTTATTTCAGTTTTTAAACTAAGAATTTTTGTAAATATGTAAAAAAAAGTTTGTGTCAAAAAACTTTAAGCATACAAAAATGTATAAATAATTAAGATATAAATTTGAAAACAGTATATTACCTACATAAGGATATTCCCAGCATAAAAATACTTTCAAAGGGAAAAACTATTCATGTTTTATTTATTTTTGAATTATCAAGTTTTGCAACAATATCACATTTTTGCAATGTTTATCTATATTTTAAAGAATAAATTGTATAAAAAATAGTTAAAGTTGATATTTTTATGTGAAATTCAAAGGTTTTGAATATATTTAATCAAAACACTTGAAAAAAGGCTAAATATTTTAAATCCAGATCCTTTCATATTAAAAAGCCTTTGCAAATAGGAGGAAGTTGTAAAAAAAAATTTTGTCGAACAAATTTTAACTTTTTCAAAACAAAGCTCAGAAAATATTTAGAGTTTTAAGGAAAAATAAAACTATATTTCTTAATAAATAAGACTATGAACTTGATAATTCAATGGCATTTTAATATATTTACAACATTTTTAAAAGTAATATCTCTAATTAAAAGTTGTTTTTAGCTTTTTCTCAGAATGAATTTTTATGCTTTTTGTTTTCATGTGAAGCACCGTAACAGAAGTAATTTTGATCCAAATGTTACAAAACTTTGTATTTATGTTTTTCATAAATGTTTACATGTAATAAAACTCTGAAATGATTATAGGTACATACATATTTTTTATTTTAATTGTTAAGCTTGGAATTACATGCAAATTTTGAAAGAATTTTGTGTCGACAGTATTTAAACTAGCACAAAATAATAAATATATAAATTTACCAGAGATCCATTCCCTGTAATATGTTAGTACAAACAAATACAAACTTAGAAATTTAAAAAATATTGATTTGATTTTGAGTTATCATGTTTTGTAACAGTATCAAGTTTTGGCCATTTTTACCCTTATTTTAGATTATAAAAATAAAATAATAATAATAATAATGAAATTTTTTTATGTGAAATCATTAGTTTTTAGATACATTCAATCCAAAAATGTGTACAAAGATAAAAAATTTCAAAAAAATTCATTCGAACGTGTTCGTGTACCTTAAACAATCGTTTACATTTTATTGTGAATTTTTTTTTAAATCATTTATTATTATATCTCGATTTTATTTTAATTATATTGTATTTTTTCAATTATCATTTTCAGTAAAATGCCACCAAAAAAATCTAACCTCAACAATACCCGTAGGCGTGAGGTACGACGTAGACGTGCTGAGAGGGCCCTCATGTCAACAAATCAAACCACGACAACAAACGATAACAATACCAATTATAGTATATAATAATTTAACGAAATACAAGAAAGCCACAGCAACGCGTGGCCGGGTCTTCTAGTATATATATATATAATATGCATTTATGTATACCTATATATACATAATATACATAAATATGTACATAAATATATATACATATACTAATAAATATATTTAAGTATATACATACCAATATTCATAGTATGCATATAATATACTTAATTTTCTGAATAAAATGTAAAATGTTAAACTTTTTAAGCTACTTAAAGGTATATCACTATAAAAGAAAAAAAAACATGCTTAGAGACAAATTTTATTCAAATATTTTATCATGTTTTTGAAACTGATCATATCAATTTTAAATATGATTAGAAATTGCTCAAATATAAAAAAAAAAATAATAACTATTACAAGTTTAAAAAATCGGAACTATTTTGAATACTGCAACAAAATTATTAAACCTTAGCTTAAATTACTTATATACCAATTTAAAATAATGTATTGCCTTAAATCTTCCGCAATAATTAATTATATTACCTTTCTTTCATTCTAAAGTAATTAAATGAAATGACTTAAATAAAGCCGCTTATTTTAAGATGCATCATATATTATTTAACAAAGTATTAATCAAAGATGTTACAAATCATTAGTTGGATATTAAAGGATTAATAATGAATTACATAATGTAGCCAATTTATAATCACTGTTATTAGAATTATATTAAAAATATTATTATAACAATTAATTCAATAACGGAAGTTATTCAAATATTTAAATACATTTCTTAAAAGTGCTAGAAAAATTTGCTGTAAAAGGAAATTAAAAATTTATATACATTTAAATTTAATAATTACTTTAGAAATATAAATGAATGGCAAATGAAGGGAATTAATTTTAAAGAATTACTGTTATTTAATATTATTAAAGATTAAATTGATTAAAATTTGTGAGACAGTTCTTTGTTATTTCCTTTTTTTTTTTTTTTTTTTTTGGGAAGTATAAGGATAAATTCATGAACAAAAACAAAAATCGCTCATTTTTTTGCAAATGGGGAGCCTAATGATATGATTTCTACCATTTATTTATTTTTGAAATTGAAAATTCATTTCCATTTGTTTCATGCTAGTCCTTCAAGGCATGGATAAATAATTCAGTAGGTTTTTAACAACAGTTTGTGAATTTGTCAATATAATATAGAAACGAATGTTTAATTTAGATATAGTTATTCAATTGCTAGTCTATTTCGCCTACGCTTTTGGTAAAAACAGTTCAATTTCCCTATTTAATCAAAATGCATAATGTATGTATTCTTCTTTAAAAGTTCTGAAGTAAAAGTTATTCGCATCCACAGAAAAGCTGACATTCTGCCACGATACTTTATTAATGAAATTGAAAAGAAATAAGGGTTGTAAGATTCAATATTAAACGAGCATAAACAGTAAAATAAAAATAATAGATTTTTAAAACTTTTACTGTACTTTTTGCTTTTAAATAGATTTTATAACTTGAATAACGACATTTGAAATCATAAAAGCAGTAACATTTTCATTTATTTATTAACATTAAAAAGTTTAAACTCAATCTTTATCAGTTTTACATTTTTATGTGTGTATTTTATGTTTTTATTCAGCTTTATAATTTTATTTTAGCTTTATATTTTATTTAATTTATTTTTAGCTTTATATATTTTTAAGTACTAAAGTATATTTTGAAAAGCCTATGCTTATTTGAAAAAATTGCGTATTTGTATAGTTAAATATTTGTGATAATTGCATGCATGGATTCAAAATTTATAAAAACAGATATTTTCTTCAAAATGTACCAGTTTTGAAACAATTAAAAAAGCAAGCAATATACAAAAAATTAATTAATAAGTAAGTATATAATTAAATAATAAGTAATATAAAAAAGTCAATTCCTACTTCTTTTTCACTATATTGCAGAAAGTTCTTTATAAATAATTGTCATTCATTTTTTTAAGTTTATCTGGCACCATCTATTGGTAGATATATGCAACTTAAATCTAGAAAAAACTAAAATGAATTAATTAAATTTAATAAATGAGTTAATATTTGAGAAAACTGTATTAACATCAAGTGTCATCCACAACAAGTTCAAAAAATGTATTTGAACTTGAGCGGATGAATAAAAAGTATTTTATTAACGATTGAAAATTTGAACAAGATATATAGAGGGAGAGTGTGAGCTAATAGAAGGAATTGAAGAAAAAAAACGATTTTTGTTTGAAACCAGTAGTTCTTTTTTGGTGAAACAGATACATTTAAAATCGATATATACAAATATATTACTTTAAATATAAAAACTTAAAGTAATCACAGTATATTTATGTTCATTCTACATCAAACTACATTTTATTAAATAAAAATTATAAATAAATTTTAAAATCAAATTCTAGTTTAAAAATTAGCAAATGAACAATAATAAATAATAAAATAATTAAAATGAATATTATTAATTTTTAAAATAAATTACCTTATTTTTTTCGTATCTAATTTCCAAATTAAAATAAAAAGTAGCGTGATTAATATTGTATTTAAGTACATAAATAATTATAATAAACAGTTTTAAAATTAAAATTATATTAAAATTGATTTCATATGTAATTAAACTAATCTTCCAGTTGTTAAAAGTTTTCGATGAGTGACAATTAAAGAAAAATTTTATTTCAGAAAACGGCTTTTGAGTTTTTATTTTCTTATAAAACTCTTGTTTTTACATATTTTCCAATGTTTTATACTAGCTAAATAATATTCGTTTATTCAGGGCATAAATGTTAGCATAATTTTTTTTGCTGACAATTACCATGCAGATGCTGTTGTTTACGAATTTTTTACACGTTGACCTTAGGTCATTTAACTCTATAATGTCACATGTATATTAAATTCATTATTATCCAGGGTCAACCATGGGACTGCAATCACACTACTAAACTGCAATCATATTTTACAGCCATAAATTTGAAACAACACCTCATCCTAATGGGAAACAACTGAGATTCGTACAGTCCTCTCGTATTTACGAAATCGAAGGATGGAATTTTCAGCCCTCAGATTTATAATACCCAGCCTCGGTGTCCTCGTAGTCACCATATAAATGTAATTAAATAAATTTAACAAAGCTCTAATGAGAGTAAGTAATTAATTTAATTAATAACGTTGGCCAGGAAAAAAATGGTTAATTAACATTTAACTACTAATTTTTTATTTATATTTTCTACATTTATAAATTATTAGTATGAATATAAATTATGCATTCATAGTTTAAGCATTTAAAATATTTGCCTATATGTTTCAATAAGTTATATTAATTATTCAGATATGGAATTAAATTAGTTGGTTAATTAAGCATGATTAATTTCATTTGCTAGTAATAATGCATTAAATATAATGATTTTAGGTCATATAGCCCAATGTGGTGTTACACAGCCAATTTGATACTGAACTATCCTGATTAGAGAATAATTAAAAATGTTAGCTGTTTAGAAACGTAATGAATCAAATGGGAAATCATTTTTAAAGAATGACGCAACAATAAAAAAATAATTAAATTTTAACTTTCATGAATGAACTCAAAAATCAATTTTATTTTTAATCGCATATAATCAGAGGAAAACCTAATGAATAGTTACCAAATTAAAGACAGAAATTGATGCAATATAATAATATTACAAAAATAAAATTATTTGCCGTGAAGGACTTTTTCTTTTGCTCATCACGTTTGCTAATAATTTTAATTTCAACCTTTAGTAAAACCATTGCTAAACTAATAGGTAAAAACCATCGAGATTATAAATATAAGTTCATGTGTAATCAACGATTATATTTGTTCCTGTACCACATCTGTTTAATCAATTCTATGTTTCAAGCATGAAAAAATATTTAAAACATCGAATTGAAGAACTGACAGTGATATAGCTAATAGCTAGCTGCTAATATCTCTACTACCTACCTTATAAAATATATCCATAAAAATGTGGCTGCGACGCTAACCTGCAGCTTTATTCAATTGCACAAACTTCATTCATCTCATGGATAAGAAGGAAAGTCATTTGATTATACACTAATCAATTATGCTAATAGGAAACATTCTTACAGATACGCATGCGCAATTTCCTATGAGCATGCGCGCTAGGGAGAAAAGAATACCGTATTATAAAAATACGATATGCAAAAACTCTCTAATAATTCAGAGGCTGAGGCCTAATATTCAATCCACATCTCTATAGACATTTAGGAAGTTCTTCACCACGTTAAATTTACATCAACTAAATATATTATGTTTAAAAATTGTAAAATCAAATTTAAAATCATATATAGTTTTGTCTGATATTCTTAACTGTTGAAAAAGCAATTCAGATCAGCGAATGGCCAACTTTTCACGAACAATTTCAGGGCTGTCCACTTCGCCCAGCCTTTTGGAAACAAATGATTGATGATTTATTTCCTGATATTCATCTTCAGGCATTTGCTAATGACTTTATTTCCGTCATTTCAAACAACGAAAGGGAGTGGATTCATAGCTATAATCAGGGATGAGCTCAAAATATGAACAACAAAACACCATTTTACTGTTTAAATGACCAAAAACAGTCACATTCTATTCCATAAATTTAAAACTGGTTCAGAGATTAATCGGAATGATGGTCAATACGAAGAAAGAAGAAGGCATCATACTATTTGAAAAACGTTATTGGGTTGTACATCTAAAAATATAAAACAAAGTAAAGGAAAAGATAAATGGTCTTCAAAGATTCGCTAACAAGTGAGGAATAAATGAGGAACATACTGCAAAACATTTAGTAAGGTCATAACTTACTTACATGGCACATGAATAATGAACATTTAATCCTACAATCAGGCAATTAAGAATTACTTCAATACAAAGACAATTTGTAATTGCATTGCAAAAAAACCTATCGCACAACTTCAACAGTATTGCAAGTAGTTATTAGTATACCAGATATATATATCAATTAATCACGTTATTTTCATACAAATCACTAAAGATCGAAAAATGTTTATAGTCTTTTTTACATCGTAAACATAACATATTTGAGAAAAACACAAATTTTGACATAACTCATCAATAACAATTTTAAATATATTTCCATAATTAATATTTTTATAAATGGTTCAAAAACTAATGTCGGCAGATATTACTAATTTTACTGTTTAAAATATGACGGATTAATTCACAAATGGTATAGAATCATCTAAGTTGAACTTCTTAGTGTAAGAAAAGTTTTCAGTTTTCGGAAAACTAAATAATCCGGTATCAATTTGGACAGACAACTACTCAAGTTTAATCTAACGTACCTAGTGCTTAAATCCCTTATCTAATGGACAAAGAAATTCAGCATAAGGTCTAAAAATAGAGATTCTATCCAATTGCTTTAGGGGAAGGCGCATATAGGCTGCCATGGCAATAAGTACGTAGATAGCTTTCTTAAAACAAGAGTAATAGATTGTGGCACAATTTGTTCCCAAATAAAATTTAATTTCCCAAAAATAGTTTGAATTATTGTCTATTAGAGGATTGGAAATAATAGAAATTTAAAGTGAACGTTTTGGAATTTACTTTTTTTTTTCTGAAGCATTTTCAAAAATTACCAAAAAAAAGTTATTAATTATATTTTAAATAAATTAAAATCTTATTGTTATACTGTTAATTACTGTTTGTCGTCTTGATATACACGTCGTCTTTTATAATTTTTTTTAATTCAAATTTCATATTAAATTAGCATAATTTTGTTTTACATTTTAAATTAATTTTATTTATACAATGATTACCAATATTTTTTTTTTCAATGTAATTCACGAAATTATAATTTTTATTCTTTATCATATGTATATTTTTTGTCGATGCTGAGTTTTTCTCATGATTTCTTGGCACTTTTTATTTGTATATTTTAATGCACTTTACGAAAACTAAAAATAGTTTATATTTTGTAGCTAAATAGTTATAACAGTAATTAAAAATAGTAGTATTAAATATTCGATTAAACAATTATGAGGTAAGATACTGGATAATAGATTTTTCTTATAAAAATTATTCTAATATAAAGAAAAAGGAATCTTTCTTTAAATATCACTTAAAATAAATGTTAAATAATTATGAAGTGTGGAAAACCTATAAAGTTCCTTTAATCTAATTTAACTTCTGCTAATGTTATTTTATGATATATACTTTATCTCATGAGAGATCAAAAAACTAAATACAAAAATAGAATGAATAACAAATTTATCAGAAACAGAAATAGTTTGTACTATATCAATGCAATTAAAATAGCATTCACTACAGAAAAAATACCATCTTATTTCTTAGCTATATGGCATGTTCATTTCCTAGATATTTAAAAGCAGTAAAATTTACCAAAACCCGAGAATGAGGGGAAAAAAATAAATAAGGTAGAAATGAAATTCAAAATTATTAAACAACAAACTTTAAAGGGAGAAAAAGCAGAAACTACAGAGTCAGATCGAAAAAAGAAAATGTATATAAATCTGAAAATAATATATACATTTATTTTATAAATAAAGTTATACATTAAAGATATAACTTATATTAGAGAGTTTTTGCATAACGTTTTTTTATCGTCCGATATTCTTCCTAGCGCGCATGCTCACAGGAAACATTGTACCTATTGCGCATGCGTATCTGTAATACTGCACTACTGAGCTTTTCCTATGAGCATGCGCACTAGGAAGAAAAATACCGGATGATAAAAAAACATTATGCAAAAACTCTCTATTAACATTCGTGTATGATAACATAACTTATTTATGATACGTATGCATTTAAAGTTATCTCATATCAGTAATATTTTAAAATTGAATATATGAATTAGTATTAATGAAACATTTATTTATGATAAACATTTAATCAATTTAAGATTATGTATACGTACATAACGCCACGTGTTTAATCATATTGGTGTTATACCACAACATAATTAATAATATAATAATTACATTTATATAATAATACATATATTTATATATATAGATATATATAGAGAGAGAAATAAAGATGTAATTGTATTGTTTTACACAACTAATATAGTAAAAATGCGTTTAAATTATTATTATTTCTGGACGTTTCTTATATTTACCAAAGAAAACTAAATATGTATATCTAATTGCTTACAAAGCAACAAGTTTCACAACAATATCAAATTAATTAAATCTCAGCAGTAATCTTGGTAAAAGGTGTCCATGTCCTATATCGCATATAATTGATTAATAAATAGAATTGATTAAAATAATTAAATATTTTTAATAGGACTTCAGGGCAGTTCTTTTTACAAATATCACAATAAAAATTTTAGCAGGTAATACGTACAGTATTTTGTACAAGTTCGGTATCATTTATGAAAAACAATCAAACGTCTGTTTCAATTTCATCTTGATCAAATGTTACATTAGCTGAATTAATTTTAATACTGAGTTTTTTTTCTATTGAATTTCAATTTGTGACAATTCCTTTTGTTCTGAATGGCGACAAAAAATCAAACAAATCGAAATCTTTCCAACCTCTAATATCTCAGAGACTACTTTTAAAAAAGTAAGCCATCAGAGATATTGGTTCCAAGTCCTACAGTTGAAGAAAGGAGAGTCATCAAATTCTTCAACACAATAGGCTCAAAAAAAAAAAAAAAATTCGCTAATGCCCTAATACTTTTCTTCATTGTAAGAAAAGTCATTAATGAAACTCATAACGATAGTTTAATGACCATATGTGAGAAAACATGGATACTTATAACAATATAATAGATTTGAGAAAATAAAAGAAATTTTTTTTTTTTAATTCAGAGAGGAGATGTCAAACGCTTAAAAGATTAAAAACTATGTATTAACAATTAATTGAAAATGTATATATAAAAACCTCCACAAGAAACAAGTTATATATAAAAAAAGATTTTAAAGTCATTTCGTACCTTTTTTCACTATATTGCAGAAAGTCCTTTATAAATAATTTTCATTCATTTTTTTAAGTTTATCTGGCGCCATCTATTGGTAGATATATGCAACTTAAATCTAAAAAAAAACTAAAATTAATTAAATAAATTTAATTACAGAATTAATATTTGAAAAAACTGTATTAACAACAAGTGCCAACCACTACAAGTTAAAAAAAATGTATTCGAACTTGAGTGGATGAAAAAAAAGTGTTTAATTAACGATTGAAAATTTTAACAAGATATATATAGGGAGAGTGTGAGTTAATAGAAGGAACTGAAAAAAATAGTGAGTTCGAAAAGTAGAAGTCATAAGTGGAATTTGAAATAATTTTATAAATTTTGAGTATTTATAGTATTTGAATAGTAATAGTATTTGAAATAATAATTATTACATTTATATAAATTTATATAGTTAATATTTATTAGAAAATATTGAAAAATCATTGGATGTCAAGTGACTTAAAAGAAAGCTTGTCGATTAAAATATTAACATGGGTTTTAAAATAATAATGTAGACACTTATAAATCTAAACAAAATTTTTAATTTGAAAAATATTTATATATAACTCTAAAATATTTATAAGCAATATATATTTTATGAAAGAATTAAATTTTAAACTTCTATAATTAATATTTTGGCTTTATTCTAACTGAGTTACAAGTTATACCGTTTTTACAAGACCACAAAAGAGCAGTTGTAGGTTTTGAAAGAATTAAAGAAATGCTGTAACCTCAGACATTCTACTGATTAAAAGACACAATAAGGCTGCATATTTGTTGGCCAAGGGATTCCTGGAAGCGTTTTAATACATGTATTTTCAGATTCATTGGAACATTTGTTCAATGCCTTCTATTAGCTCACACTCTCCCTATATATATCTTGCTCAAAATACTTTCCATTCATCCACTCAAGTTCAAATAATTTTTTTGAACTTGTAGTGGATGACACTTGATGTTAATACAGGTTTTTCAAATATTAATTCAGTAAAAAAATTTAATTAATTAATTTTAGTTTTTTTTAGATTTAAGTTGCATATATCTACCAATAGATGGCGCCAGATAAACTTAAAAAATGAATGAAAATTATTTATAAACGACTTTCTGCAATATAGTGAAAAAAAGTAGAAATTGATTTTAATTGTTTTTATTTTTATATTACTTGTTTAGGTAACAAAAGATAAAGTGTAAGTAAAATGGTACCTAATTCCTCTGTAGAAATAACTTTATTTTCTGTGCTTATCTATCTAACTGTATCATATTCTGAAACTTACTTCTGTAAAATTTAGCGTATCAAAGACAGATGTGTGGTTGTAACTTTCTGTGAAGAAATACACAAATTATTTTGTTTTAAACATTTTCATAGTCAAATTTCCCTACAATTATTAATCACATAACTTTTCAACTAATACAAATTATAATTTTTCAAATCGTGCTGAATTTTACGGGTTAATTAACTTATGGGTTATTTTGAATGCTCTCTTCTACAGTGAAAATCATCAACTGAAATTAAATTTTAAAACTAAAATAGTGTTAGGAAATATGTTTTATATTGAGCATCCTTAGCTAAAAATATAAGGCAATCTTTAAAAATTAATTTAATTAACCATTCATCAGAAATTTAAAAAAAAATTAATATAAATATAAATAATTTTGATATTTAACAATATCAACTGTTTTGGTTTTTTTAATGTTAAATTACAACACTCTTATCTCATTTACACTATTCTGTCTTCATAAAAATAACATTTAGGAGATATTCGACATGCTACGGAGTATTTAAGTAATTTTAGCTTTAAACGTTTCCTGTAATGACCTGTTGGGTTAATGACTTAAATGCGTGGTGTAATGTTAAATACTTGTCATCATACGCAATACAAATCAATACATTCTGTGATATATGGCTTCTTACATTATAATACTAAAATTTAAGGCAATGCTTGTTATGTTAACAGTTTCTTTACAAGTTGAAGGTCTTAATGATTCTTCAAATAAAATGATATATTTCTTATAAGCAATAGACAGAGAATAAACTTTTTGATTTCATCAAAAGAACTACTTTACATTTGTAAAATGATTGCTTAAACAAATGTTTACACTACTTTAAGCAACTGATATATTGAAACTTTACTGTTTATTTCTAAACAATTACAAGCCAAATACTTAGCCTTTTAAAGCAAACAAATATTTTCTTCAAATCTAAATATCCTATTTGAATAAGCCACATAAGTTTGATAATCCAGTATACCGAAAACAGATTTAAACTGGCTTTTAAAATAGGATGTCTAGAAAATTGATATATTGTATACTGAATTTTAAAATATACTTAATATCCAAACATATGATGGATTTATTTATTACTGCAACAAATATATTTAATACTGCATTTCATTCTCGGAAATCTAAAAGATTTCTGAGAATAAAATCGTCCGAAACATTTAAGCCCTATAAGCTGCAACATTAATTAAAGACAGGAGGGAGTTGTTGGTTCTCAATTTATATTTCAATAATATAAAATAAATCATACTAAAAATTTAAACATAAAAAAACAGGTAAATAAAACACTGTCGTTGCGATTACTTTTTCTTATTGGGTGTAAAAAAATAAAACTCAATATAAAACATAATAAATTATTACACAATGAATGATGAAACAGATTGGGATACAAATAAATTAAAAAAAGGGAATATTTCTGTTAGTTAATAGCAATAACGTTTTCTTATAATGTAAACAAAAACAACATGAATTAAAAATAAGAAAGATAATAGATTGTGTTTATAAATTATTTGTGTCATAAAAATATCGTATAAAATTCAGTAAAAATAGAAAATTAATTTAAGTAGTATACATAATACACGAATATTTATTTTAACATTTTTATTGTAATTGATTGTATATATATATATATATATATATATATATATATATATATATATATATTTTATTTTAAAAGTCAAACAAATGAGAGGGTTTTATATGGATAAAATTTTTCAAAAAGAATAAAAAGATGTGACACAAATATTCGTTCTTCTATGGATAAGTGAATGTATAAAATCAACAATCAATATAGCAGTTCTCACTCTTTTGTTGCTGTAAACGTGTCATGACAGATGATAATGCTAAGAAATTCAGTTTTGTTTATGACAACTCGTAACTCATTTCATATTTTATTTGTCGTGCCTGCACATAAAACAGTTAAAAATTATACTCACAGACATGTAGTCTAGTCAGTAACACAACTAACGATTAATAATACCTTCAACACTTGCAAGACACTGCAAAATACTTTTTTGATTAAGAATAATGATAAGGAATGTTATAAGAATTTTACGTTGATATCGAATATTTATTAAAATAACATCGCAGTTCTATTTATTAAAAAATAAATAATAATACAAATTCATATTCTCAGAAAAAAAATAAATAAAAAGCTATCCGAATTGGTAGATAATCGCTAAACGAGATGCACATGTATGACTATGAAACAATCAGGGTTTAGAGATATCGAATGCTGTATTCTAAAGTTACATTTAACGAAAGATTGTTGCTCGTCTCCGGTCATTATGCAAATTGTTATCCAGCACGACATTCATTCATAAAATTAGGGGATGGCATCCTACAATGTTTTTAAAGTCCCACTTCAATTTTCATTATGGATCGGAATGTCTACTTTATTATTAATATTTTTTAGTGTTTTGCTGTCTTGAATTATTTTTATATTATTGTACCGGTTGTATTGCCATCCAAAATAAACTGCGAGACATAAGCTCCCCAAAAGAGGCCAATAGACAAGTGCAGCATCATACTAGAAATATATATATACAAAATATATATATATCTCAAGAGCCAAAACATTATGCCCACCTGGCACCTTTCACTTACTTCTGTGTGTGTTCCCATCACACGCAGAAGTAAGTGAAAGAATGATTCTTCACACTCTCCAGCAGCAGTTAAATACGACTTCCACCTGATCACGTGTCTTTCACGTCATCCAGGCGAGTTCATAGCAAAATGTAGGGGTGGTCATAATGTTTTGGCTCTTGAGCGTATATATATATATATATATATTATTAAGAATAATAACAAAGAATGTATGTTGATTATAAATATTCATTAAAGTAATTTAATGATTCTATTTATAAAAAAAATAAATTAGAATATTAATTTACCCTCTTAGAAATAAAACACAACAAGAAGCTATCCAAATAGGAAGAGAATCGGTAAATGTGATGTGCACGTATAGCTGTGAAACAATCAATCTTTAGTGGTATAAAATGCGTTATTCAAAAGGTACTTATAACGAAACATTGTCAGCTCCTCTATGGTCATTGTATGAATTTTTTAGGACCTCACTCCAATTTTAATTATGGATCGGAATCACAATTTTATGTATTTATTTATATTTTTTTTTTATTTGATATCTTGGAGTGTTTTTATATTATTGGACCTGTTTTATTGCCATGTAAAACAAGTTGCAGTGCACAAGTTCACAAAAAGTTTAATAGATAAGCGCAATATATACATTCAAGAGCCAAAACATTATGACCACCCCTACATTTTGCAATGAACTCGCCTGGATGACGTGGAAGGCACGTGATCAGGTGGAAGTGGTATTTAACTGGTATTATGTGGTGGTATTAATCCATGCCAAGACGGGTTGAAGCTGTGTTGCGCGCCAAAGGTGGGCCAACTCGTTATTGACAGGTTGTCATAATTTTTTGGCTCTTGAGTGTAATTTGATTTAATTGCAATTGAATTTTGTTGCTTCCTATACATTTACTTTCAGAAGAAATAAAAATGTTTAGTTGCTTAAATAATTAAAAAAACGATGTTGCAATATAAAACTTGCTTTTGAGGAATCACTTAAAATAGTATTTTTACTGTGAGATTATGCTAAAAACACTGCAATCTTTCATTGAACTTATGTGAGCTTCAAAAGTTTATGCAGATATTAGTTTGGAATATATTAAATGGTTAAAGAAAGATGTAGGACTGAATCGGTGTTGTATTAATTTTCTAATAAATCTAATAATTTCAGCAATTATGTTGAAGTAATTAAATAATTATTTTGTGAGATGAAATTAAAATAGTTTAGCAATTTCGGAATGTCAAATTTATAAATTACAGAAATTATTTCAATATTTATTATAAACGAAGTAAGAAAAACAAGAATAATTATTAACGAATTTAGAATTATTTAAGAAAATTTTTCATTTGTGTAGTCTGAATTATTATTTTTTTGGAAAAAATATGCGAATTTTAACTATGTTTAAAATTATATCGGATATTACTTGCCACACTAAGACTTAAATTTAATTAAATTATAAATGTCAAATTTTGTGTAAGTCTCTTTAAAATATAATTTGACAAATGTCTCATTATTGAAAAAAAAAATCTAATTTAGTTTTTAATTGTGAAAGTCACGTTTGATGAAGTACCTAGATAACAGATAAAAAATAGAAATAAATATTTTAATTACATTAAAATATATTTTTGTTCCATTAAAATATTTTAAACGCTTTCAAATTCTGAAGATTCTAATAAACTTATAAAATATAATTATAAACTTAAATATATTTATATTAAGAATATACATTATAATTCTCTATGTTTTTGCAGATATAATTATTATTTAAAAAAATATTAATAACTTATTTTAAAGTACCTTTTATTTTCGTAATATTTCATTTAATTTTAAACATATGGATTTTTTGGTTAAACCTTTAGTGAGACAAAAATCATAACTAAACCAAAATTAATAATACAAAATCTTTTTAGAACGTTAATTTATTGATTTATAAATCATTAAAAATTGCTACAATGAAACATTTCATTAATTATAAAGTAATAATAATCTCCAATAAATTCTTTAAATTCTTTAAATTTTTGTCTTGAAATGAAATTTATGTTAGCATTTTTTTTTATAATTATGAATCGAAAAGTTATAAAAATTAAGATTATATCTGAGTATTAAAAATAATTTAGCAAAAAGGGAAAATGAGTTCTTTCCAAGTAAATTGAATAATCAATTTAATGTTAGAAAATTACTGGGGAATATTACACCTCTCATCAATCAATGCCCTCCGAAGTTCCGGTTGGCAGGTGGGAGGGGGTTGACGGGCTGCAATTCGTCGGCCAAGTATATCCCATACATGCTCTATTGGATTCAAGTCCGGTGAGTATGCTGGCCAATCCATACGGGTGATATCCTACAATTAAAGGCATTCGTCTACAATGTTTGCACGGTGAGGACGGGCGTTGTCATCCATAAACAGAAATTCAGCACCCATGGCACCCCGAAACAAACGTACATGTTGTTCCAGAATGACATCCCGACAGATGTGGCCTGCCATCGTTACACTCTGAACATGCAGGTCAGTTCTGGAACCAAGAATAATTCCTCCCCAAAAGAGCCATCCTGCACCACCGTAACGGTGTCGTTCAATGCTGTTCTCTTGGTGGTAACGGGTACCTGGCGCTCTCCATATGAATGTCCGGCGAGAATCAGACTGCAAACTAAACCTGGACTCGTTGGAAAACATCACACAAGACCACTGTTGCGGTGTCCACAATGCATGCTCTCTACTCCAGGTTAATCGCAGGCGACAGTGAGTTGCGGTAAGTGGAACACATCTGACAGGCCTGCGAGCATATATACCAACGTGCCCTAAGCGTCTGTACACCACAGATCTGAGCTGACGAGACGGATTTGATGTTGTGCTCCGTCTGTTTCGTTTGGCAGTAACTGCTAAATACCGGTCCTCATTCGGCGTTGTAACTCGGGGGTGACCTGTGCTGTAACATCTACTCAAATTACCATCATCTTGGAATCGTTGCCAAAGCCTGGAAATGACACTCTGTGCGATTCCAAGTTCCTCGGATACTTCCAGCTGGGTACGTCCACATTCCAGTCGTCCGATAATTCTACCACGTAAAAAATCATCCAAATGCTTCCTTTGTGCCATAACTATGCTGTTATTGCACTGAAAGGCTTTTAAAGCGCTTGTGAATAATTTTACTTCTTTGCCACCATTCCTTATATACCCCTCTCTTACACTCTCGTCATTTTGATGTACTATCCGCGCCATCTGGTGGTTTCCTGTAATTTGCATATTCTTCTTCAAGATGTGTGTGATAATTCTACAGGTGAAATTTTTGTTTTAGAGTTCAATTTCTGTGTGATTCTGAATTATCCTTAATTTATGGACATGAGTGTATTATGAAGTAAATTGAATTTTGTTGACATAATACTAAAAATTGATAAATAAACATATATGTTTCATATGCTAAAAAATGTTTCTTGATAGATCAAAAAATATTTTTTTACTGCATAAATTCTTGTGTGAAGTGACAAAACTCACTTAAATACAGTATGAGGAATAAAATTAAAAAACTTATTGCATATTTGAAAAGTTCAACTTAAAATTTTATTTCATATGTGCTATACATATTAATTTTCCATAAAATAAATACATTTGAAACTATATAATATATTACGTAATAATTTTTTCTTAATGTACAACAATAATTAAAATCAACAAAATTATTTATTATAACACCATTCTTTATAAATTAATTTTAGTAGCAACAAACAGTAAATGCATAGAAAAGTAACTCTGGCGAAAAAGGAATAGAAGGAAAGATGTTGCCAAATAAAAATTTCAGAACATTATAACAAAATTTTATATAATCATAATTAAAAAGTATTAGTTTGAATTTATATTATCATTTATTTCAAAGACATTATAAAAAATGTATTTAATTTAAAAGTCGCAAAAGAATAATTTAGTAGTAGTATAATTTCTTGTTTGTTAACAAAAACGAGTGGATGTTACACAAATTTCTTTTATAATAAAGGTAGAAATGCATTGCTGTAAGTTCATTTTTAGTATATGCAGCTGGAAAAATAAAATTAAAATTAAAATCTCTTCAAAGAGATAAAAGTTTTCGGTGAAAATCTGATTTGTTAAATATTAAATGTTAGCAGAATTTATCTTATTGTTAATTATGCTGAATTTCAATAGCAAGTTCTGAAAATGTTTGTGCAATATCTTTTCTTCTATTTATTCATCTTCATAGTTAAGTATTTTTGCATGTTCTGTCTGCTGCTTCTAAAATAGATTTTAAAGAAATACATTTTCTCTTCAATGGAACATAAATTAAAATTATATAAATGAAATTTAAGTCTGAATATTCGTTTCTTCAAATAAAGAATAAGAAACACAAAATCAGTGCACAAATAAATGAAAAAAAAAATAAGATTTTAATGAGTGAATACAGAACGCAAATTTATAATATTTTTTTACAAATTCTTGCACATATTTTGAACCTTTCTTTGTTGTATAAGAAATTTTTAAGTTTCGATTCTCTTTTAAATGAGATAAATGAACTCTGGGAAAAAATAGCAGAAAAGATATTCCAAAATGAAATTTTTGAATTCAGTTACACATTATATAAACATAATTAAGAAGCATTGGTTTGAAATTATGTTATTATTTATTTTAAAGACGTTATAAAAATTTTAATTTAAAAATCGCAAAAGAGTACTTTATAAGTATTATAATTTCTTGATTGTTAAAATAATAAATAAATGGTTCACATATTACTTTTATAATAAATGTAGAAATGGATTAATTTAACTTTATTTTGCTATATACAACTGGAATGTCAAAAACATTTAACTAAAAATTAAAAAAACTTAAAAGACATAAAATTTTTGATGTAAATTTGATTTGTTAAAATTCAAGTATAATGGATTTTACCTTTGTAGTCTGTGCCGAATTACAATAAGAAGATCTTAAAACATTTTTTGGCAAAGTCTTTTCTTTTGCAAGTTAATTTTCTTTGCATGTTTTGTTTGCTGCCCCTAAAGTTGATTTTAAAGATTTTTTTTTTTTTTTTTTTTTTGAATGAAAGTGAAAATAAAAGATTTAATGCTTTAGAACAAATTTAATTTTAATGCATGTTAAAGAAGTGGGAACAAATATAAATTATAGTTTGATATATGTTAATATAAATGAAATATAATTCAGAATATTCGGTTTTCTTCAGATCAGTAATAAGAAGCACAAAATATAAAATTATTTTTTTATAAAATTAATTTCAAAAATGTTACCTTTCAAAATATAAGCGAAAAGAAAATTCAAAACGCTTATGAGATAATACAGAATGCAGAATTTATAACATTTGTTTAAAAATTCTTACAAATATTTGGTAAAACATTTAATGCGGTATTAATTTAATTTATGTTATTACAAATAATTATGTAACTAGAATAATTATGAGTTGGCCATTAATTTAGGAAAGGCGAAATATTTGTTATTCTAACTACATAAGTAATAAACAACTGTTCCATTTACATTACTATTTATGCTGGAAACCAAACTGAAACCCAACTGGAGTGTATTATAGTCTACCTCTATTTGCTATTTATTCCCCTTACTTATTGCGATAGAGCATGCATTTCTATAAGCGTCCGCCAATATTCAAGATTGCAGCGTTTTTATACGTTACAGTTTTTACACTCTTGTGTAAGACAATTTAATATAATCACTGACATTTTCTTCATGATTTACGTAACAGTTTGTGCTATTAAAAAATAACGTCAAATCATTATTGTTCCTATTTTAAATAAATTTAATGGTCTTGGAAAATATTAAAGGGCATTTTATTATTCATTACAACACTGCAAAAAGCTTGTTACCATTATAATTTGAAACTCTTACATGAATGTTAATCTTTTTTTGAAGATAATAATTTTTTTGATGACATAAAGTTTTATTATGGTTATATTATTAAAAGTTTTTATCGGTTGGAACTTATTTTATTAGTGTTCCTTTTCTGATGCATTTCAGTGTAACCAGAAAATTCCCAGTTAAATGGGCACACTGTTGCGTAATGATTTCCATTAAACAACACACAACTACTTATACGTGTACCAAATAATCAAAGATGCATATTCTGTTTTTCTTTTAATTTTTTCTTAAGTATCAAGCTCAGCGCCCGATTTAGATGAAAAGAGGCCCTAGGCTATTCCACTTATGGGGGCCCTTTCACCTCCCTGTTTTTAGAATAGTGTAATTTTAATTTTGCTAACAATTTGAATGTAAGCCCCTCTTGAATTTGAGGCCTAGGCTGCCTATACTTAGTCTCTAGGAAAATCCGGTGCTGATCATATTGTAATCAAGCGATTAGGCGTTATATGGTGAATCGAAAATCTTTTGATACCTCATATAAAACCATTGATTATTATTTAGATATTATTTGATTGATGGTTAATGATTTACCTATATCATTGTACTAGAAAGGAAAATTGCTTTTAAAAAAACTTAAATCTAACTTTAGCATTCACCTTATATTTTAAATTAAATGCTATAAAAATAATGACTACAAACCAATGATGAAATTTATTTCCAACTATGGTTATATAGGTATGGCGTGTTATTATTTTTATATAACATTTTCAAAACGTCTTATTATGCAGTACAATTTCGTAAATGATATGTTTCTTAATGATTAGACTTTGTCTTATTGGCATCAGTGCATTCATTAAAATTATAGCAAGGAAGTTTTACAAGTTTAAAAACAAATTTAAACATCCTTACGAAAACATAACTTTTTAAAATATGCTACAGCCAAATCTTCAAAATTTATGATTGTTCTTGGAAATGTAAAATTACCGTAATGTAAAATAACTCTTTGTCAAAAATATAGTGTATGCACCATTTATACATATTTTATTAAATATTAAGTTCCATTTTTTTTGTTGTAGATTTATACTATGTTTGGATTATTATATAGCAGTATCTCCCCTTTTTAATGATGATTTTTCTAAATATTTCAGAATAACATTCCATTGGCTTTGCGTAAAATAATCAAATAAAGAATTAAAAAAAATATTCGTTTTAGAATAAAAAGTGGGTTGTGTTAGCCTTTTAGTTTTATATAATATTCTGTACATTTATAAAATATTTCGAAATTTCATAAAACAGTCTGTAAATAGCGCCTGCTTTGACCAAATGTGGTTGTGATAAAAAGTTTGTTTTACATAGAGAAAGATTTCTTACAACATTATATATATTTATATGTATGCAAGGTTTCGAAATTTAATAAAATATTCAATTCCCCTTTGGAGTACATTTATCTAAATATTTAAGAAGCTTAATTATTTATTGGCAAGGCCTAATCAAATCGATACAGGCTTGAAAAATAACTCGTTTTACAATAGTGAGCAGAAAAATTATTCAAATGTCTAAAATTCATAACACTTATAAAATCTTTTTCACTCTTTTTATTCTAACTTTTAAAACACGACAGTCTGGCAACAGAACAAATAGTACTACTACTAATAGAACAAATAGTACTAATAGAACTTACATCACATAACACTGTGATGGAAGTTCGCAACAATTACTCAACTTAATCCAACCTAGTTTTTAAATGAAATCGATTCTTTTGATTCAAAAATTTGATATTGATAAGTTTCAAATGATGCAGATATAATACCTTATCAGTTCTAGCAGTTAACCTATTTCGATATTGGTTTTTAATATAAGCATTAAATGAGAAAGTTCTTGTAACACCCGATAGTGTTCATGAAAGATTATATATGTCTATACTATATGTATACTCAAGAGCCAAAACATTATGACCACCTGCCAAACGAATTGGCCCACCTTTGGCGCGCAACACAGCTTCAACCCGCCTTGGCATGGATTAATACCACCACTTAATACCAGTTAAATACCACTTCCACCTGATCACGTGCCTTCCACGTCATCCAGGCGAGTTCATTGCAAAATGTAGATGTGGTCATAATGTTTTGGCTCTTGAGTGTATATGCTATATATCAATAACTGGTATTCTTGTTCACTGTAGCCAGAATATAATGGGATCTTTTACCCCAGGTTACAAATATCTGAGATATTTTAGAAACTATTAAAGGAAAATTTGGGAAAAGTGAAACATATCGCAGTTATTCGAAAGATACTGGTGGAATTGTTCAATCTAGTTTGATAAGAGAATTTATAACGAAATTCGAAAAATAAAATAGAAAAAATAGTATATTTAAATATACAGCAGATGAAACCTGAAACAAATAAAAAAAATAATATATATATTTTTTAAATCAATGTAAGTCTATAGTATATAAAATTATGTATGTTGTAGACGCAGTTCAGCTATTAGTTTGGCCATTAAAATCATGCCTCGAATTAAATATCAATAATATATGAGATTAGTATTATTTAGAATAGAAATATTTCAGATAATATTTTTTTTTCCAGTGAGCTAGAATGTCACTTTACATCTGTTGAATTCGACAGATGTCATCCAGTACAGTATCTATCGACAGATGTATTCCAAATCTTACAAACAGCATCCAATTTTTTTTTTTTCTGAAAAAAAGGTTTCTTCTTAATAATGGATCAAAATGGTGTTTATTGTGAATATTTAAGAACTTAACATTTGCAAAATTTAAAAAAGAAGTTATTTATATAAAATAATTCGTTGTTTTTCTTTTAATAAAAAAATACGATATATAGAAACTTTAGCTAATTGAAAAGGTAACACGAGAAACAATCCACGTAAATGCTTTCAGCGATATATTAATTGAAAATGTAAGCCTTAGTTGAAACTTGTTTTTTATACAACATAATGATATTTATTATCCCAACATTGTGCTAATACGTAAAAAGCACACCCACATGTTAATTAACTTTAAAATTAATTTAAGAGATTTCTTTCCCAATTTTCAATCTCATTTCATAATAAAAAGCTATTACTGTTGGATGTTTAATTAATAGAAATGGGACAAAATTAAGATGTGGCCTGGTATTGGGGCATTTATTCTTAGTTAAAATTATTTATAAATTATTTTTTAATTTAAATAAATATTGATGAAATAATTTAAAAAACTAATTAAAAAGGAAATTACTTTCATTGTTGGTAATTTACATGTTTCTACGCATATTTATTGTTATGTGCGTTAATTTATTTATGTAACTTCAGCATAATAAATTAATAATTTAAAAAAACTAAAAAACATGCTTTTTGAGTTAATCAAACAAAAAAGTAAAAAATAATTGTTAACATAAGAATAAAATTACTGACGAGAAAATTAATGTCGCTGTTCTAAAAGCATGGGGAGCTCAATATCAATCGTTATAATTTTTCACTAGTTTCATTCCGAAATGCAGAGTTAGTTTAAAAATGTCATTTTTTTTGTAGAGGTTTGGTAGAGTTTTATTTTTGGTAGAATTCACTACCTTATAGAATATGACAAATAATTCATTTTTGGTGTTAGAAATCGTTATTTACTGCTGTAAAAAATTTACAGACATGGTAAATATTACACAGTCCAGTAACATTAATGTGACCACCACCTACTTTCAACGTCAACGTGAAATAACCAATCACAAAACGCAGGTGGCAGCACATTGCAGTGGAGTGTATATAAAGGATGTCCTAGGGCTTCGGAAAGCATTTCAATAGTTGGCGTAATGCAGAAACGTAGCGATTTATCCGACGTCCAAAAGGGCATGATTATTGGCTTTCGGGCCAAGAATGGAAGCATTTCGGAAACGGCTAATTTAGCGATCTGTTCGCGAGCCGCCGCGGTAAAAGTATACCGTCCATGGCAAAACGACACTATCCAAAATCAGCGGCGTGGCACATGTGGTGCACCACGGGCTATAGATGACAGTGGCGAACGAAGGCTACGGAGATGCGTTCGGGCGAATAGACGTGCAACTGTTGAGAAACAGACCGCCTGGACGAAACTGGAAGTCCACAGAGTGGCGGCAGGTGGCTTTTTCCGATGAATCACATTTTATTCTCCATCGGACAGATGGACGTTGGCGTGAAACGTCTGAAAGCAAACACCCTGCAACAATTGCCGGAAGGATCCAAGCTGGAGGAGGGAGCATTATGGTTTCGGAAATGTTTTCCTGGCATTCACTGGATGCCCTCATCATTGTGGAAGGCACAATGGATCAGCACAAGTACGCATCCTTGCGGACCATGTCCACCTCTTCCTGCACGTCTCGCAGTGGTCCGCTCTGCCAAAGGTGGTTATTCTAGCTTTTGACAGGCGGTAACATTAATGTGATTGGAATGTTTATAACAGAATGCAGTGACACTAAAAATTATGACATATTATAATGACAGAATTTGAATCACAAACTGTCGACTTACAGTTTATTGGATCTCTAATACGTAATGTAAATGATGGCTTTGCACTTTAATAGATTTTAGATGTTAAATTCCCATCTTCCCATTTAATTTAGAGTAACAGTCCAAATCCAGTCTAATATCGTGTATTGAAATCATGACATTTTAAAGGCAAATAACGAAATTAAAAGTGTATATAATTATTGGAAAACAGATAGGACTAAAAGTCTAGTTTTATGATAGAGAGATATAAATGATTAATGAGCTACAACAAATTTCCAGTCGACACATTTATTAAAATACAAAATTTAAGTAATTTTAAATATTATACGTAGTACTTATAGTCTCTATAGACAATTTCATTTCTATTAATTTAGAAAAAGGTTGCAATAGATTTATAATAATTTTATAAAGATTGCTTTCAAAAACATTGCTAACTTAAAGTCATAGGCAGTTTCATCGTTATCATTTGTATTTGAAATCAATATCTCTTTGTTTCCCACGATATGCGGTTGAAATTCTTCATTGAATTATGAACTATGGAGAATAAATGTCAATCAATTGAACTCTGGAGAATAAATGTTGCATATGAGCAGCGCCGTGCAAAATTTATCATAAGCGCGCCTCAGTGACAACGGTGGTTTGCTTAACGTTGAAGGTAACGAAATAAGCCCGTTTTTGAGCTTTTAGTATCGAAGTTCTTCGTTAGTACCACCTCAATTTCTAAAGAGTACATTAAAAGATTGAACAAGGATATTCGCATCCTTGTGAACAGAGTTTAGATTGATATAATTTTGATGAAGTGTACAATATCCTTTTTCAAGTAGAGATAAATTTTAATGAAGTTCTTTACATATTTGTCAGAAAACGCACAAGACAAGTTTTGATTTAACTTCTTATCATAGTTTAAAATATAATGTTAACTTATATATAGTTAGTCTTAAATATTAAAGAATCTAATTTCTTAACTAATAGAGCGTGTCCTCATAAAATTGATGGAAAACAAATCTTATGTATAAGCCTGTCAGAATAAGTTACATTTGTATAGAAAAATGCAATCATTCTAGGTTTGCAATAAGGCCAAGATCTGAGATGCGACTTTTAAGTCGTTTGTTTGCGATTGAAGTGGAACTAAGTTATAGGATTAGTTTTAAGTCAGAGTATATTCTCTAACTTTGTTCCATTTAAAAAAAAGATTTTTAGTGAGATAATGGTAAGGTATTGTAATTAAATGTCATTGTAGTAATGCATGATTCTGATTCAAGTACACATTATAGATACATGTTATATTTCTAACACATTCAGATAAATTAACAATGGGCAATTTGCTGAATTACTTCCTCAGAAAAAAGGACTATGACTGATTTAAGAATATTACACAAAATAAATGATATTTTTTATTTTACTTTAAAGTTATTCATTACAGTAATTAAAATATTAGCGAATATTTCCTTTTTAAATTCTTATATATATAATTTATGATATTATTTGAAGGATAAATAATAGTTCTTTTTTTTAAAGAAATTAAAAATTTATTTACAAGAAAATTATCCTCATTAGATGATATTTTAATAATTAGCCTCCAAATATCTTTAACAACATTTTTCACAATTTGATGATTGGAAATAAATAGACATTTTGTTAATACTGGTTTCCTGGGAAAATATTTATACTTTTAAATCCTATAAATATTTATTTCAAACTACTACATTTACACATTGTAAAATTTAAAATTCAATTATTTTATACAGTTTTATTAAAATACAAATACTATCTATTGTTAACATAAATTACCATGAGACTTGGCGTACATTTTCTACCAATTCACTGGGAGAAAAATACTTTCTTTGATGACTTTTCTATTCATTGAATACAATATGTGTCTGGAGCTTGTTATAATCTATTTTTTTTTGTTACCCGCAAGCTAAAATAGATTCATAAATACCGCTTTTTTATCCCTATACTCGTTAAACGACACATTGATTATTTGAGGGTGTCTAAATTGCCTTTAGTTACTAGTGTGTGCGTCGTTAGTGTATAGCTTTATGCATAAATAAGGTGTTATTATCACATTTTTTTAAGCTCTGTTTAATGGCGACATAAATATTGGTTGGTGAAAACAATTTAACCTTTCATGAAAAGAGATGCGTTTGGTGTAGGAATATCGAAGGATTTCTTTTCAGCACAGAGAGAGACGAAAACAAAATATTATATTTACTTTTTTTAAAAAACTTAGAAACGGCTATAAATATATTAAATTAGTCTTGTACTTAATGTGAGTTGGTACATAAAATATTGTTTATGTAATAATTGTAGTAATAGCTTTTACTAATTAAAAGCAGATTGCTCTAAATCATTCCTTACTAGAACTGCAAATATATAGTAGAATCAGCGTTATGCAGTATGCACGTTGGTGGATCTGTTCCTGTATGTACCTATTATATGCAACTGATATTTAATAATAATCTTAAGAGAAACATTGGAGGATTTTGCGCCATGCTTCTGCCATAACAGAATTTAAAGAAAACTATAAATATTGACCAATAGATTCTTTTCCGATATAGACATGACAGCTTTTGACTCCGCTTCACTTGTATAATATCCAACCAACTAACATTGTTTGTAAAAATCAATATGCTATCCACCAAATGGTTCCAATCTATAATTTAAATGTAAATAAATGGAAATATAAAATTTTTTTTTAATAATATTGGATTTCTAACATTAATATTCTTTATCCATTTAATTCTGCTTCAAAACACCGTTAATGTAATGCTTAATAAGTCAGTTAAAATCAGTTTCTTTCCTACCACCCAATGCGAAAAAATCTCAAGAGACTATTTATTCTCACTTCTTTTTAAAGCAAATAAATTCCGGAAAAACTAAAGAGAAACATTATTTTATACAAATAAAATATTAAAAATCATTTAAAAGTAATAAACTATTGCAAATTCATAAATTTGATAAAGTATAAAAGGTAACAGAAAGAAAAAAAAAAACAGTATTTTATTTTGAAGAAAAAATGAGTCTCGCTATAAAATGTTTGTAAAATGAACAAGAAATTTAAAATAAAATATGCCAAGGGATATCAGTTAAATGCAACCTTTCCCCTTTTTGTAAATAGTAAATTTATTTTTTATCCCCTTGTAGAAACATCTATGGAATCTGAAATTTAAATTTATTTTAATTTTTTTTAGGTGTGAGAGGCATGATAGATAGTATATCCAAGCAAGTCCATTGTATGTCTTTCCTCTGTCCAGTGTATACCTTAAGCAAGATTTATATATTGAAACTCACATTCCAGAGGCAAATAACATAAATCAAATTAACTAATGACGAAATCAATAACATAGTTATAATATATATATTTTGATATCTTATGCAATTTAGGAAAAATCATGCAGATGCTAGTTTTTAGATATGTTTTCTTGAAATCTAATATTCAAAAGAAAAACTTTATGCAAATTTATAGAAAGAAAACGATTTTTTTTTCTGAAATTTTATAATGAAAGAGGTAAGAAATAAGATATAATTTTTTTCCGTATTTGTATACTGCTAAATTTCATTTCAGGAAATTAAAATATCAAGCAGAATACAAAATTTTAAAATATTATTTGAAATAAGCAGCTAAAATACATATAATATAAAGAACAGTCTTGTTTATGAAAATATAACGAAAATATTCACTAATTGAGTTATTCCACATAATATTGGAGAAAAGTACTTTTGACAATAGGGATTCACTTTCATTTGCTTTTAAATGCATTTAAAGCAGTTTCTTCATATCAGCAAATGAATTAATTACTTTTATTGGGAAATATATCGTTCTATTTGTGAGACAAATGACAGTAAAAGCGTTATTTTATATAATAATTAAATAATCTTAAGGAAAACATTTGACAAGACTGATTTAAAGAAAAGGCTATTTTTTAAATATTTTATAGACCATCAAATGATTTAATATGAAGACACTTTATTAAAAGTTTCATTTTATTTCATTGGTAATAGATTCCTTTAAATATTTATCAGTTTGTATTCTAAAGCAACATCCTGGAATTTATTCTAAATAAATACTAACAAGGATTATTGTCGAATTCAAAATCATAAATAAATTCAAAGGCAATAAAATAACGTTAAACATTCTATAGAAATAATAAGAAAGGGTAATATTCAAGAAATTTTTAAAATGACATTACTTAGCAAGATTATGGTTAATGATAAAACCCATTGCTATTAAAATGCAATAAATAAATTTTTCTTCTTATTTTATAAAAATATTTTCGTTGATGTAATGCAAAGTAAGCAAGGTATGCCAAAATATTTGTAAAATAAAATAAATGCTTAAATATTTTAATTAATTATATTTTTTATAATTCTCTTAGAAACTGTAATAGATATTTTTATGAATTTTTGAACATTTAAAATTACATTCAAATAAATATATTTCTACATTAAATTTTTTCATGAATTTTAAACTTTTTTCACCAATGATAAAAAATATGATTTCAATTGTTTAAAGTATATTTTCTTTCCAAATTTCACAGAATTTACATTCTTCTTTTGTATAAGTTGCAAATATCCTAAAAATTGTATATTTTTATGTTGTTTTGTTTTTAAATGTTTGTTTTTGAAATACCATAATAATATATAAAGTATAACAAAAAAATTAACATAAGATTCATAAGATCTAATATTACTTTCAAATATTATATCATTATGTTGTCAGGTACTTTCGATTCATCACAGAAGTTATGTTGTGGTTTTTCAATTCCACTGTCTGAAATTTGATAGGGCTGATAGGCAACATTTAACATATTAAAATGGTTTACCGAAATATATTTTCTTAACCAGAAATAAATAAAGATAGCTCATACTTTTATATTTTGATTTATTAAAGAATATTTGAAATTTAACTCTAATATTACCACAACATTAAAAAAAAAATAAGTACCTACAATGCATTTAATATTCAATTTTATGGCAATTTTAAAATGTTTGCTATTCTTCCTAATAATACTTAAATAACTTTACATGAAAAATTGTGTAAGTATATGTTTTTATTATATATATCTTCAGATCGTTCAATAAATGTTTAAATAAATTTTATAAAATTTAAAAGAAAATCAGTATTTTCAGGGATGAATCTGAATGAAAAATTACCAAATGTATTTTAATATTGCATTTATAATAAAAAGTAACATTCAGTTCACCAAAATGTACCACCACTCATTACGTATGAATTATTAATTCTATTATTAAAATTAATTTGAAATTACATTAATAAAATGTTTTAAATGACAGAAGAGCATAATAATTAATAAGCAAATTGCAGTCTATCATAGAAAAAATATATATGGCAGGGAAATATGTGAAATAACAGTGAGTTCAGACTCGAATTCCATCCATTTGAAGTAAAATTTAGCTGCTCACGAACAACAAGTTACATAAAAAAAAATTTTTAAGTCAATTCCTCCTTTTTTTACACTATATTGCAGAAAGTCCTTTATAAATAATTTTCATTCATTAAGTTTACCTGGTGCCATCTATTGATAGATATACGCAACTTAAATCTAAAAAAAAACTAAAATTAATTAATTAAATTTAATTAATGAATTAATATTTGATGAAACTTTATTCACATCCAGTATACTCGACTACAAGTTAAAAAATGTATTTGAACTTGAGTGGATGAATAAAAAGTATTTTATGAACAATTGAAAATTTGAACGAGATATACGTAGGGAGAGTGTGAGCTAATAGAAGGACTTGAAAAATAAGCGATCCGAAAACTCAGAATTTTATAGAAAGCATTTCATAGGTTTTAACGGTTCTATTTCGTCAAGTTTGTACTAGTATTACTTTTTAAGATTTTCTCCGATTTAATGGAAGCTCTCAACAAAACTGCTTCTCCGAGTAGTCGGAGTCCTTTTAATCATTTAATAGCATGAGAAATATCTTCGAAGTTAAACTAAAATTATCCTAGCGATGATCACTTAAAATATATTTCGGCACTTTACTTCCAGAATCTAGACATATGATTCCATGCTGGGATGTAATCCTTGTTGCATAATTTAGTACATAGTTTTTGAAAATATACTATCTACAAGCGTACAGTATCAGTGAGATAAGATATGTATTTGTTAATAGAATCTAAATTTGCAATGTATTAATGTATAAAATATTAAAAATCTAAATATAATTTGTTTGTTTTTAATTGTGATTTTTTTTTCATTTTATATCGAAAGATATATTTGAAGAATATTTTTTTTTCAATTCCTTCTGTTAGCTCACACTCTCCTTATATATATATGGTTCAAATTTTCAATCGTTAATTCTTTTATTCATCCGCTCTAGTTCAAATACATTTTATTGAACTGTAGTGGATGATACTTGATGTTAATACAGTTTTTTTAAAATATTAACTCAGTAATTAAATTTAATTAATTAATTTTAGTTTTTTTAGATTTAATTTGCATATATCTAACAATAGATGGCGCCCGATAAACTTTAAAAAAAAAGGAATGGAAATTATTTATAAAGGATTTTCTACAAAATAGTAAAAAAAAAGTGAATATTATTCCTTTGAATAATATATCTATTGCAATATAAGAATTACTAGAAATGAAAATTTACAAATGCTTCATTCATTAAATAATATTATTTGGTATTCAGCTATGTTATATTCAGTTTAGGATTTAGCTGCAGTTAAAGCTTATTCATAATTTATTTTTTATCTTAGTCTTAGTTTTTTTTTTTTTTTTTTTTTTTTTTTTTTTTTTTTTAACTCTTAAAACTGGAATTTATTTCTCTTAGGATTTTCTTTCTTGTTTTATTAATTTTAATCTGTTTTCTAAGCTATTATGAGTTAAAGAATGAAATATGTTTTATTGTATTAAATATATTTAATTGTATAAAATATATTTAATACAATTGTATAAAAGAATGTAATATATATTGTATTAAATATATTTAATTTTTTTAAATAATACAGAACTTTTATTCTTAGATAATATCACAAAATATTATGTCGTAAAAATTCAAAATTCTGATTATAGTTATATTAACTCATTACAGTTAAATATATTTTCTACGAGATTGAAGTAAATCCAAAAATAAATTATTCATTGTTTAAATATATGAAACACTACAAAAACAATAATGATTAATTCAGATTGATTTGTTTTATCCTTTATTTTCTAAAAGAAAAGGGCTTTTAGTTGTTTTAAAATATAGCTTTAAAAATTAAGATGTTCTAAAGTAAAAATCATTGCAGATCAATCAAATTAAAACAGATAATAACAATAAATGTAAATTAAACAAAAATATAATAAAAATTAAAGCAGAGAAAAATTATTTGATTTTCAAAAATTTATTATATACACAAAATTTGAAACCATTTAAAAAAAATTTTTATCAAATTTTTCATTTCATATACTAATTTGTGAATATAAATATTTATTTGTTTATCTTCATATTATGCCAGATATAAACGTTATTCAAATTGTAACAGCCATAATAATATAAAGAGAAAAAAAATATGTTGTATTGTTTGTAAATGTATATGTTTGTATTTCTTTGTAAATATTGGGAAATTTTAAATATTTATAATTCTAATAACAATTCGATGTGCTAATATATGCAATTTTATTTTCAATTTAGAAATTGTAAACATTCATATACCCTTATTATGAGACCTTTGCATCTAACCAAATTTATAAAATTCATTCAGTTTACCAAATGTATGCCATGCATTAAAAGAACTCAACAAGTGTTATTTAGATCTCATTCTATCCAACTTTCTTGTTAGAAAGTTACGATTTTTATTTTATATTACGTTAAATTTTGTTTATCTGGTTTTCCAAGATTTATATGTATACCATTGTAAAAAGTGTTTATCAGTAATACTAATAATTATTCAGAAATAAATGAACATTTAATTTTGAACATCATAATTTGATATTTGTAATTTCTGTTAATAAATTTTCTTCATTATTCTTATTATTATATTTTAGCAGATAAAAATATTCCTAAATATCTTCACCATATCATGGGTTATCTTCACATATTTATCATATTGATCATAGACACTAATTTGAAAAATTCAAATCCAACTAAATCAATTAACTTTTAGAAGTTTAAATATAACTCAGAATTCTTTTTTTTTATTTTTCTGTCATGGTATTTCAGCTTTATCATTACCTATTTTTAAATCAACGGCTGAATATCAGGTTTCGTTCTGGCAAAAAAACAATAATATATAAAATATACCTAAATATCTTTAACATATGAAAAAATGATTTTTATTCACATATTGATCTTCAAACACATTCATAGTAATTTTCAAAGCAAAGTAAACATATTTATTTCTAAAAGTTTAAAAATAATCAGACTTTGGCTTTATTTTACTATGCTAGAATTTTAGCTTAATTATTATTGCTATTTAAATCAACAGCTGAATATTATTATTATTATTTTTGGAGAAAACACAAAAAATTGATTTTAGTAGTCATTAAGTACTTAATCAATATACACTACAGTTTTACTCACGCAAATATAAATATCTTATAAATCGGCTTCCCAAGGTTAAGAAACGTTAATTAAATAGCAAATTAACGTCGATGGCCTAAATATCTGGAAACCATAGAAACCAAATTTCACACATGGTGTGTTATTTGTTTTCTTCGTTGCTCTTGACAAAGATGATTTCGCAATATTCCTCGATGTCAAGGTGACTCTAATCACTACTAGAGAGTTAATAAATACTAAATACTTTGCAGACACATAATTGCTAAATCTGATACATTAAACCTAATTCATGAAATAGTAAGTTTTGTAAATTTAATTATATGAAATGTTTATGTTACAAGATTTATTTTTTCAGTAAATGCTGTCTAAAGTATGTCTGAAATGTTTATAAACTGTTTATGATATTGATAGGAAGAATAAGCAAAAATATGCTACATCCATATAATAAATTGCTTAATTTACTGATAAATAATTGTGATAAATTGATATTATAAACTGGCACATCGAAATGGTGATATATTGCTGCCTTCACTCAAATCTGAATCTTGTGACTAAGAATCACTTAATTTGTTTATTTTTTTCACTAGAAGAGATTACTTTTACTAAATGATCATCTCAGAAATAAAATACAATTATTATGTAAAAAAATAACGTGTAATTTTTCAAAGATAGTCATAATTTTCTTGATAGATCTTTAAAAATTATAAGCAAAATTGGTGAATAGAAATTAATAATATGGGTTTTAAAACTCTATTTGCAAAGATTAATTTAAAAATATTTTTCCAAATATTGCTAAAATAAATAACTTTGTTTACTGTATTTTCCTCATTTTTCAAATTATAAAAAAATAACATAGGAATAACACTTTGTGCAAAAAGATGTAATTAAAATATCCGATCATTTTACACCGAAAAAAATGAATTGTAATTATTTTATTTGAAAGATTAAACATAAAACAGTTTTGAGTTTATTTCTAAAGTCTTTAGAAATCAAGACAGTAATTAATTACATCTGGTAATTACACCTGTTTAATCACAAATTATAAAATTAATGAATGCATGCATTAAAAATTTTAAATTACATTTATGAAGAACGGTATTTTTTTGCTACACTGCCAAATGATGACATTAAAACTGTTATAATAATTTTCAGAGTCTAATAAAATTTTAATTATATGTTTTAAGGATGCATACAATAAAGTAAAAAAGTTTGACTACCTATTTTTCTTGTAATGTTGTTCTAAATTAGTCATTTGGGTGATTAATTAAAACAATTTTACTAATGTTTTTCTACAAGGCATACATAATGAATATTTATCTATGTTTATACAAGTAAACATGTTTTACATATTGTTTTCCGCTAGGAATTTTTAGTATGAAAAACGAACTTTTTTGTCATTTTTTAATTTTTATGTTTATAATTGTTTTATAATATAATTTTAAAAAACCATCCATGAAGTTCTATAAAAAGTTAATTTTGCCTCAGTTGCCAGTTAGCTTGATACTCTAAATTTTCTGTCTACCACTTTCAGTGACAACAACAAATTAGTAGAGGCAAATTTATTTCAAGTAATTTATAACACTGGCTGCTATATTCCAAGTTCGTACCGCATTTAATGTTTCCTGTGCAATTAGTAGAGACAGTTATGGTGCATAGTCAGACACTAAAGTAAATTTGATCTCATATATCATGCTCATATATTTAAAAATGTTACACATAAAAACATAACTTATATCATGATTGAGATTACAAGTTATTCACTTAATTTTAAGCATAATAAAAAATTTTTAAAATCATTTTAAATTGCAATTAGTTCTACACAATTTTCTGTAATTATAGCTCAATAAAGGTTAAATATGTCTAGAATTTACCAAATAAAAAGACGAAACCAAAACAAAAAATCATAGGTTCTAAAATATTTAATCAAATATGTATAAGAACAGATATTGACGGCCAACAGCTAAACTCATCTGCAAATGCATTACAACGATGCAAAAAACTATGACATGTTTTTAGTTTGCAAGCAGTACTTAAAATTATACACGAATAGGGAATTATTTGCAAGTGAAAAAATTTGGATTTTGGGGATGGCAATGAAAACTCCAAAGATTAATTGCAAAAATTTGGTGCTAAAAGATTTTTTTTGTAAGCTATGCAATCCTAAGGTAGTTCTCCATATTTTATGAATGGCAAGACACAAATTTAGAACTCTTTTGGATAACTATAAATTTTAGAATGAAAGAAATTCACCATCCACTTTTCAGATGGTCCCTAATAAATTTTCAGAAACCCTATGGCCGAAGTTTAACGGAAAATTATGATAGGAATAAATAACCGTGATAGAGATTCGAATTTGGTTTCATGAAACACATTGACAATTTATTAATAATAATCAACATTATGTTTTAATAACAATGCACAAAATAATGCTTTAGTAATCAACCATGTAATAAAGATTTAAGTATCAAATAGAAATCATAGTATTGATTAAAAATTGAGCATTTTTTTAAATTCAATAATTTTCTCTTCTTTTCTGAATTTAATGTAAATATCCATAGTCTTTTTTCCCGAAAATTTATAAAATGATTCTGACTGAACTTTCGTAAAGAATATCTGATTCAAATTGGAACTTTAAAAGAAAATAACTTCTCACGTTGAATGCCCCAATTATGCTATGCTACAAGATTTAAGAAGATACATATTATGAGATTGTTTTAATAATAATTTTAATTTTGAGATTGTTTACTTTTAGTAACTCATGATAAATTATAAAACGATTGTTTAATCTTTCAATATACTTAATTATTATGATACTAGATGATAATTATTAATAGATGTTTATTCAAAAAAATTACAACAATGAACATTAATTAAAAATCATAGATGGTTCTAAAAAATATAAGTGTTTGATACTTGAAGTATACAAAAGTAATATGAAGTATTCCAGAAGTACACAGTACAATGTGCCCCTCTACAATAGACCTTTTGTGTCATTTTTATAGAAACCAAAGCTATTGATCATTTTTCAGTATCCATAGTCGGATAAGAAAAAAACACACACGGTGAATTTTAAAATAATTATATTTTGCTGCTTTTAAATGATAAACCTGTTAATTTCTTCATGTTTTAACTAAAGTTATATGGATTATAATTTAAAAAAAAATGTCAAAAACGTCAAATGTTAAATATAGAATCATAATGGAACACTAATATATTATTTAGAGGGATTATATTTTATTAGGGGCTATATTTTTATTTTTTACTATTTTATTTAGAAAATATGAAAAGCTTTAAAATGCATATAACATATAACAATATTTATATAAAAATACAATTCGTAAAACTTTTGTTTCATGGATCTTGAGGATAACATAAAGTAATCATAAAAATAGTTTCTAATAATGTATTATCGTGTAATTATTTTTGATAACATTAAGTGTATCTTAACGCAAAATATAATATTACACCATAATTCAACAACCGATTTTTTTCTATAAACATAATTGTAAATTATTTATAAATTAGCTACACCTTACATTATGATTACATAAAAATTACTCAAATATTGAACACATTATATTAAAACAGCTATAAAATTGTCTAATAAAATATTATAAATGTGTCTTACATACTGAGCAATTGAAGTAAATTAATCATTTTTCAGATAGGTATTTTGAAGAAAAACAATAGCAATTACATAATATATATATATATATATATAAATGTACACATAATAAAATATGTGCATAAAAATATTTTATTAAGTGTATATTTATATTTTAATATACACATATAAATATCTAAATACATAGTAACGGTGTTCACAATACATAGTATTTGTTTTCAAAAATATTTCCCATTGGTTACATTTATAAATTCGATTAGATTATTATATTTAGTAACAAAAACTGTAATGAACATATTTTTAATAAAATAAGTATATTCGCATTTATCCACAAAGCTATGGAACATTTGAATAATTTCCAATTAATTTTAATAGTAAGCACAGTGTTTTAGTGTAAGATAGAAAAAATAAGTTATTAGATGATTTTAAATCATTAGTTAGAAAACTATACATAACACAAACTATACATTATTACAAATTTGCCTCTTATTTTTTTTATTATATTTAAAATTTATTGTATGCTGTATTTTATCAAGAAGTATCAACATTTTAAAGCTGATCAGCATTTCTTTCAGAAAAGAAAAAGAAGCTAACAATAACTAACTATAATGAATATAATAGTTAATTATTTTTTTTTATAATTTTAAGAGTTTTTAATTTATTTGATAATAAGGACGGAACCTCATTTTTTTATAAAACTATAGTTGAAATAATTTATGAAATAAATGTTAAAATTATATGAAACTGAAACGTATAAAATCATAAAAAATAATAGTAATAGCCATAATATTATTTGTGTAATGTAATTACACTCTTGGTCATTCACCAAGAGTATTCTCTATTTAAAACCCTAGTTGTTCCGAAACATTTATTGTATACAAATTATTGTTTTGGTAGAACTTCATATTAAAGAATTTTTATAATGAGCTGCCATGTCATATTATGTACTGTTTTTTATTATTTGATGTCAAATATCCAGCATTGAAAATATTTAACTTTAAACAAATAATTATTTATAAAATGAAACTTATAAAATGAAAATATATATATTCATTTCATTTGCTATATAATATTATATTGCTTTAACAATCCTAATCTATACTTTTAAATTAAAATAATTATAATGTATCAATTTATTCTTATACGTGACTGTTATTTACTAAATTGTAAAACTATGTATTTCTTTGAATTTTCAAAATGAAATTTTCTTTTACTTATATAATATATAGAGTTTATTTCTTTCAATACTAACATATATTTATGATAAATATTTATAATGGTACATTTTTCATTTTTATACTCATTATATATAATATAAAAACAGTGATTAGTAAGATAAAAACATTTGTATTAATAAATATAAAAAGATGATAATCTTTCTTCACAATTATTTAAAAAAATTTCGTAAAAAGATAAATTAAATAAAATTCATATAACTTTACTTCGATTTGAACAACTTATATCTTATATAAAAATAAAATTTCTTTCATCGAAGAAATTATTCCAGAGAAAATCAGAATTTTTCATTATTATTCAATTCAGGAATTTTTTAATAAAATTTTAGTCTTTTAAGAAACTTTGGAAATTTTTTTAAAATACATTTATTGTTTTATTCATAGTTCAAGAATAAATTAAATTCCTTTTTGACGTCTTTGAATAAAGAAGTAAAGAATTTTAATCATTCGATTGCAAAAATATTTTAATAGGTGTTAAGAATAAATATGTAGATCCTTTTTATTCTCTATTCTTCAAATACATCCTCACAATATTTTTAAAATTCATAATACCTTTTAATATACATTAAAATTTATTTTATAATATACATAATATACAATAAAATTTATTTTATAATATACATTAAAATTTATTTTATAATATACGTAATATACATTAAAATTTATTTTAAATTTTCTTCAAACTGTTCATTTAATTTGGTGTATGCTTCATTTACTAAAATTAACTTATTACTAGGATATTGTTATCTTCTAAAGCATGGGTCTCCAAACTTTTCAGCCTTCGGGCCATAATGTTTACTCCAGTAAGTACCGAGGGCCAAAACCACCGTTTTCATTTTTCTGCGATTCTCTGTAATTTCTCGACTAGTCGCCGAGTACGCTCTCTGAGCAAGCATACGATTGCTAAATTCGCTTGATTCTCCAAAATGAAGTACACAAAGAATGTTTATAGATATAAGTTAACCGATGAGCATCTTAAATCTCTGTTAATAATTGGTACAAGTAAAATTGATCCGCTATTGAAAGTGAAAAATTACAATTACATAAATCTCATTAGTATTTTTTTACAAGTGGACACCCCGTGGTTTCATTCGCGTTAATTTAGTTTTTCCGTTCCTGAGGGATTTTCTGGATAAAAATCATATAATCGATTCAGGATATATACATTCCAAACATCGATATACATACATATGCGATACTCTTTACCTTGAAATAACTACCGAGGGTAACCGCGGGATGTTCACTAGTTTATAATGTTAGTGGGATTCATTTAAATTACGTGTTAGTTGTTATGCTTAAGTTAAATTTTCTGCGTATTATGCTTTATCTACCAAGTCAATAAAACCGAGTTATTATCATTCTGTGTTTTTTTATACAACTTATTACAGCAACAATAAGCTATTCGCTGTCGCGGGCCGGATTTGGACCGCGGGCCGTAGTTTGGAAAACCCTGTTCTAAAGTAACCGAATTTGACCTGAAGCATCGTGATTTAATCAACAGATATGTAACAGATTTAGTATTCAAAGCGCAAAAAGCGATTTTTACCTTACAACCCAAATTTTGCTCTAATTCTGGCCTTCTATAATTCTTAAAAAACTTTACTCCGAAACATTTAAGGGAAATTCCAATTTTCCTCTCCTCCTCTTCTAAAGGACCGTCCAGACATTTATTAAAGGACAACACGTATTCAATTTAATTATAGGCATGTAATTTTAAAAATATTACAGATCAATGAAAATTTTCATATGAAGATACTTTTCTAAGACCGTCTAAGTATATTTTGAAGAATAATAATAATGAAAAATTCTGATTTTTTCTGGATGGATTTCTCTTTTCGATGAAAGAAATTTTATTTTTATATAAGATATAAGTTGTTCAAATCAAAGTAACGTTATATAACTTTTATTTAACTTATCTTTTTACGAAATTCTTTTTTAAATAAATATAAAGAAAGATTATCATCTTTTTTATACTTATTAATACAAATGTATTTATATTCTAATCACTGTTTTTGTATTATATATAATCAGTATAAAAATGAAAAATGTATCATTATAAATATTTATCATAAATGTATGTCAGTATTAAAAGAAATAACCTCTATATATTATATAAGTAAAAGAAAATTTCATTTTGAAAATTCAAAGAAATACATAGTTTTACAATTTAGTAAAGAACAGTCACGTATAAGAATAAATTGAAAAATTATAACTATTTTAATTTAAAAAGTAGAGTTTAGCATTGTTAAAACAATATAATATTATATAGCAAAACAATATTATATTGCTTTAACAAAAGAAATTGCTAAAAAAACTTTTTCTATTCTTTGTGATTTAAAAGAAAAGTATTAAACTATTAAATTAAGCTTTCTAAAACAAAAATTTTAACTTTCCCTACTTATAATTAAAACTTCTTGTTTAAATACAGCATACTTTAGTTTTTAACTAAACTTCAATGTATTTTAATAAAATTCATAAGAAGCAAATTTGTAACGCTGTTTTGTATTCCTCTTTCTTTCCTGTTAAACCAGACGGTGAAGGTAACAAAAACAGGAGATTCTCCGTGTAATTCTCGTCCCCGTGTGTCATTTCGGATTGTTTTTCTTTGCAAATGGAATTCAATTCCACATAGCTGGGTGGATAATGCGTCCATCCATTTTGGTTGATAGATCGGATGTTTTAAAAGTTGCGAAATGTTTTTTACTTTTAAATCTAAGTAAAAAAATTGCGTTTTTGAATTGTAAAGTCTAAAAAGCAAAAATAAAAATATATTTGACATTCTTGCATGTAGACAAATAAATTTAAAAGAATGAAATCCTTTTTTCAATATATCAATCAGCATTAGATATATTTTATTGATGCATTATTATTTATTATTCAGTTTATTTATTTAATTTTCGTACTCGTAGTTATTAAATTATTAACAAAAAATTTAATACTAATATTTTTAACTTTCTTTTAAAATCATATATGTCTCTTCTTTATGGTAACGAATATGAACTTATGTTTGTGTAATTTATATATACATATGTATATGTTGAATATATAATATGTTGTTATTTTTAATCTATTTAAAGCAGACCATCTATAATAAAAATCATTTGATACTGCCTACTATGTTTATTATATTAACTTTATTCTAAAAGTGTTATTTATTACTATTAATTGATATAAATTACAATGTTGTTTGAAATGGAAAATTTATAATTAGAGTATTAATTCATTTATTTATTATTTATATATTTATTTTTTATATCATCGTGGAAGACATGCACATGTAAAATAATAATCAAATTCATGTTTATATAATATGTTTTAATAAAATATGTATATTTCAAATTTCAATCTATTTAAAACATTTCATTGATATTAAAATAACACATGATTAGTTTAATTAATATAAAATTTTATATTAATATTAAATAATGTTGTACAGACGTTCCAATAATATTATACATGTGATAAAATAATATTTAATAATATTATACATGTGATAAAATAATATTTAATAATATTGTACGGACATAATTTTAATTGAATTTGTCTAAAGCAAATTTAGTTTAGATTTACTTTTTTTCCGATGGCGAAACCGAATATATTTCAATAATGTTTCGAAGTATCAGATTATTATTTATAAATGACTTAATATATAATACCATTTATGACCTTTATCTGATAATAATTAAAACATTTTATCTTTAATTATAGTTTGTCGGCCTGAGGGCCATTTGGCTAGTGCTCTGTCTTTTCGTATCACAGGCTTCATGTTCGAATCCTGGCGTTGGTATAAATATATTTGTTAGTGGTTCGTAATCCACGCAACTGTAGGTCCCGATCTAATTAGTCTAAAGTTTGCAAAAAAGTGCCTGTAGAGCGATAAAATAAACAAACAAACATAAATAAAAGTCTTTCAATTGTTATGTGAATGAAAGAATGTAAGAATTTTTTCTCATTTTTTAAAAACATTAAATTACAATGTGCGAGAGAGTAGCCATTTATACTTATTTGTTATTTCCGTTGTACCCACTGTTTATAGAATAAAAATACTTTAGAGGTTAGAAATTTTAAACAGTTCTGCCATTTGAGCTTTTTGAGCAGGAATACTTAAATTAGAAGGGATAATACCTTTTATAAGTTTCTTAAGCGATAGAATAAGACCTTTTTCTTCTTCTTTCTTTTTACAAAGTGACATGGATGTTTTGTAGTTTAAAATAGTAAATATATCAAATTACGCTTTAAATTTTTTTTTTTTTTTTTTTTTTATAATTGAATCTAAATTTAAATTTATTTAAAAAAATTTCACCTTGTCATAAAAATACAAGCTAGGAATTATCAAATTCAAAGATACATTTTTTATTTGAATAAAGCTCCTTTAAAATATTCAATAGTTACTATATTCCACTTAGTATTGCCCTTTTTTACCCATTTCATCTTCATTAATATCTATTATTATTGAAATTTTGTTGGTTCCTTGTTTTTAAAATAATCTATAAATTAATTTCAATATTAAGAATGTTATTTTCTAATTCACTGTAATATATTATCGAGAAGAAAAGATACACAGATATAAATTTGCTTACCAATTTATTTTTCCTACTATTTACAACAAAGCACCAGTCGTATTTTACCCGTGACAAGACAATGACGCAAACATGAGTGACAATATTTTTCCATTTGTTGAGCATTTAACCCGATTTATATCACAAACCGCAGCCCTGAGTAGCCGTAGTTCAAGCAAAATGAGACCCAAAGCGTTTATGGCACATGTTGTTATCATCAGTTCCTTAAAGGTTGGTCGCTAATCATCCTGTTCTGGTGACGAATTTACCATCTTGCAGCATATCCGGCGATACCTGGAAGAACTGCTGAATAGACATGGGGATGTCCATAATAGCCACCATACCAGGGAGCGGCAACAACACCAGGGACGGCTGGGATGGGGGCCTTGGGGGCAAGAGCAGCCATGGCTGCTGCAGCAGCTGCAGTTCTTCTGTCCACTCCTACGTCTCCAGTAGCCTTGAATCCGTCAGGTCCAGCTGAGTATTGCACTACTCTGCGGTCTCCATTGGCATCAATGTAGCTGTAGCTTCCAGCGACGTTTCCAGCTGTGCCAGATTCTACTCGACTATGCCCACCAGCATCGCCAGTGTTGTATCCGAAATTGTATGCACCACCGGCAATATTCATACCCATGTCGGCAGCCATGGCGACAGAGGCCAAGAAAAGGGCAGTAATGATCTAAATTTAATAACATGTAATATTATTGTTTAAGTTAATTAATCGTTTAAAGTAATTTAATCATTTAAAGACAGGCAAAAGTATCCGGAACAGACAATTTTATAAAACTAATTTAATTATTTCCAATAATTTTTTTAAACAATTGACTAAACGAATAAGAAAAATTCTAAACTGCTTGTAATACAATATGTAAAAAGAATTAACGTAACGTGCTGTAAATATATCGGTTAACAAATTTATGTCATTTATTACAGAATTTCTTTCAATTTGTTCTCATGGTTTTCAAAAATGTAGCTGACAGTAAATCTAAGAGAAACTAATTTTTATTAATAAGTTTGATTCTGAAGAAAAAAATAATTTATAATAACAATATTTGCTATAGCATTACAAGTCAAGTAGAGAGAAAATAGGTTTGATATCTAAGTATCAGTCTTTATTTAATTATATTACTTTATTTAATTTACGAGGGTAAAGAATCACACTAAAAAAGCGAAAGTCATTTACAACGCAATTTCCTAGTAGTGACAAAATTTTAAATAATTATTTTTAAATTTACAATTTATAAATTTATTGTTAGTTATAAATAAATAATTATAAAGCATGCATTCAGTTAAATAAAATTAAATATCAAAGAACTGACAGTATGTATTTTAATATACTTGGGAAGTAATTAAAAATACATAACTCTTGAATAAGTTGAAAAGAAAGCAAAGTTATTTTAAACACATTTTCTTTTCACATCTGGCCAATTCACTTATAAAAAAAAATTGTCATTTATAAACGTTAAGTTGTAATTCTCACATAAATCTAAAACGTACTTTTATAGCTATTTCTAAGGTAAATTATAAATTCGAAGAGAAAATACTATAAAATCAAGATATGAGAAATTTAAACTTATTCTTCAACATTCGTTAAGATTCAGAAAACATTCTTAAAAATTAATTTTTTAATTATAAAATTTTTAGTAATATTGAGAGATTTAATACCATATTTATAAATTACAATAAAAATTAACTTCTAAACAACAGTCCAACTGTAATATAAATAATAGCGTTACTTTTCAGTTAAACTTATGGCTTTAATTTGTAACTTCATAATTTAATACCAAAGTAAATTTTCATATTTTCAAAGTAAAATTTCCTATTTCATATGCTTAAATAATCGAAGGCAATTCTTTTGAAATATATTTTATGTAAATAAACACTGAGAGATACTTACGTATTTCATGGTGAGACGGAAGAACTGCTGTTACTGAACAAACAGAAGAGACAAGAAGAGTCGAGTGAAGATCCTCTGTACCACGAGGACTATTTATACCCAGATCATCCCTTGCCCATCCCAGAGAAGAATCTCGAAGACGCGGAAGAACATCAAACCAAAACAAATAAAAATTTATTCCATGGCCATTCATTAGCTGAATGCATGAAAACTGCAAAGGTGACAAAAAGCATCCGGAAGGACAATTAGGGTGAAAAAACGTCTGAAATCAACAGAAAACCGTTAGGTGTGGTTCAGTCGAGGTCAACAGAACGGAGCGACATGCCCACCTGTTTGGCCTTACATATTCGATGAGTTGGGTGATGTAATTAATTCCATGGCTTCTTTCACCGAGTCTGTGGCCCCAGGCTAAGGTTAACGGTTTCGATTCCAGTTAGATTTCTTTTTGATTTACTAATGTAATCGAAGATGTATGGCTGTGCATCCATCTGGTCGTCAGCATTAAAAATATGCAAATGATTTTCCTTCCTATCTTGGGTGGAATTGAAACCTTGAGAAGTATTCTTGATGGCTATTTTCTTTTGTTTTTGATTTTCGAATGCTATCGACACGTGTTTTAGTTCAGATTTTTGTTTTGAAAAACTTTTCATTGGAATTTCTGAATTGCTTCGATTTCTGAACTAGTTTAGAAGGGAAAGAATGTATATATTGTATAATATAATACCTGAGGTTTTCCGTCACATGTGATAATTTCTGGCGAAGCGGTTCAGTTGTAAGAATAAATATAATTACAAAGAAATATAACAATTTCCGCAACTAATTTCAAGTAATTAAATAATTATTCTGTCACATGAAAACAAAATAATTTAACAATTTCTGAATGATAAATTTATATATTACAGTTTAATATTGAACGATTGAAGCAAAATTATATCAATCTATACTAAAAATTAATAATAATAAAATCCCCCATTTCAGGTAGTTTTCAGTAATAAAGAATTTCTGCAAATATATACTCCTTTTAACTATATTCAAAAATACATTAATTATTATTTGCCAATACTACGACTTAAATATAATAAAATTATAAATAATCAATTTTATATAAGCTCCCTTAAAATATAATCTGAAAAATGTCTCCCAATGTCTCATCATTGAAAAACTCAAAATTGGCTTTTAACAGCGAAATTCACGATTGATGATAAAGATAAAATCATCAGTTCCTTAAAGGAATTGAGATAATAGAGATAAAAAAAGAAGAAAGTATTTTGCTTGCATAAAAACATATTTTGGTTTGATTCTAAGATTTAAAACATTTTCAAAATGTGAAGATTCCAATAAATGTAAAAAATATAATTATTAACTTATTAAATATAAATATAAATATTAATAACTTATGTATATATACAAACTTAAAAAATATAATTATATTAAAAATAAAATTTATAATTATCAATTAAATTTTTCCAGATATACACTGAAGTGACAAAAGTCATGGGATACCTCTTAATATAGTGTCGACCTTCCTTTCGCCCGGCGAAGTGCAGCAACTCGACGTGGCATGGACTCAACAAGTCGTTGGAAGTCTTCTGCAGGAATATTGAGCATTGCTGTCTCGATAGACGTCCATAATTGTGAAAGCGTTGATGGTGCAGGATCTTGGGCACGAACAGACCTCACGATGATATCCCGTAAATGCTCGATGGGATTCATGTCGGGAGATCTAGGTGGCCAGATCATTCGTTGGAATTGTCCAGAATGTTCTTCAAACCAATCGCGAACAGTTGTGGCCGGTGACATGGCGCATTGTCATCCATAAAAATCCCATCGTTGTTTGGGTACATGAAGTCCATGAATGGCTGCAAGTGATCTCCAAATAGCTGAACATAAGCATTTCCAGTCAATGTTCGGTCCAGTCGCACCAGAGGACCAAGTCCATGCCATGAAAAAACAGCCCACACCATTACGGAGCCACCACCAGCTTGAACAATGCCTTGCTGACAGTTTGGGTCCATGGCTTCGTGGGGTCTGCGCCACACTCGAACCCACCATCAGCTCTTACCAAGTGAAATCGTGACTCATCGGACCAGGCCACGGTTTTCCATTCATCTAGGGACCAACCGATATGCTCACGTTTCCACGACAGTCGCTACAAGCGATGTCGTTCTGTCAGTAAAGGCACTCTAGTCGGTCTTCTGCTGGAATAGCCCAAGAAAGCCAAATTTCTCGGCACATTTCTAACAGACAAGTCCCTTGTACGTCCCACATTGATTTCTGCGGTTATTTGACGCAGTGTTGCTTGTCTTGTTAGAATTTGCGACTCTTTGCAGACGTCGCCGGTCTCGGTCGTTAAGTGCAGGCGGTCGACCACTGCGCTTCCATGGTGGGATGTTATGCCTGAAATTTCATACTCTCGGCACACTCTTGACACAGTGGATCTGGGAATGTTGAATTCCCTAACGATTTCCGAAATGGCATGACCCATGCGTCTTGCTCCAACTAACATTCCGCGTTCAAAGTCTGTTAATTCCCATCGTGCGGTCATCATCACGTCAAAACCTCTTCACATGAATAACTTGAACAAAAATGAAAGCTCTGCGCATTTATACCTGTTCTACGCGATGCTACTGCCATCTGAAAATTTGCATATTGCTATCCCATGACTTTTGTCACTTCAGTGTAATTATTGGTTTTAAAAATATTAATAACAGATTTCAAATACCTCTCTAATTTCGAAATATTTCATAAATTATTAAACTCATGAATTTTTCTGTTAAATCCTTACAGAGAAGAAAATCATAGTTTAGCCAATTTTAATCATACAAAATCTTTTTAGAAAGTTAATTGTTTAATTTATAAGTCATTAAACATTTCAATCATAAGAAATTTCATTAATTATAAATTAATTCCACAATAAATTCTTCAAATTTTTCTCTTTAAATGAAATTTAAGTTAAAATTTTTTATACTTATGAATCGAAAAATTATAAAAAATAAGATTACATGTATTTTAAAAATAATTAACAAAAGGAAAAAGTTTCTTCCAAATGGATTGAATAATCAATTCAGTGTTAAAAAATTACTTTATTTTGAATTAATTAAATACCCATTAGTATGTTAAATTTGAGTTTTTAAAATTTCAAAGCATTAATCCGATTAAATTTTTATCAAACTTGGAGAAGGTATATTAATATATTTAATTGCAAATTGTGATTAGGAATACCTTGGACAGATAATAACCGAAAATGTTAAATTGAGATGAAAGGTTGATAAAAAAATAATAATGAATAAAGAAAGTCTTAGACGACATTTTGTACCATTTTTATAGTTTCTAGAAGTCTAAGTTTTAACTGAATGTAACGTTATTAATTTGCTGATTAGAAAGTGTATCAATGAAAAAAGATATGACGTAGTAAAAAAAAATGCATGACATATTAATATAATTGCTATGAATATAAAATTATTCAAAAAAAAAGATCAAATAAAAAGATTAAAAAAACCCAACTAATATGTTAAATTGGAATTTCTGAAAAATTATTATTTTAAATTATTATTTTTTTATCATATTCTTCAACATCCCATTTTTATCGATAATGCATCATTATATTCATATCGTTATATTATTATTATATATTCTTCATAATAGCCAGGGATTTTCACTAAAGTTTCTTCTGGTTACATTCTTACTAGAGCTAGTTGTAATTCCTACAATACATTATATTAAATTAATAAACTATAATTTCTTAAATTATTTATACCTCTGTTTCATTCAAAAACTGAAATTCAGGACGCAGCTTTATTATTTAATTTAGAAATATTTGGCTTACATTTATTTAATTATCATATAAAATAACGCTTTTATTTCCCTGTGTCTAACAAATAGAATGATATATTTTAAAATTAAAATAAATTAAATGAATATCTAACTTCCTTGACACATCTTTCAACATCTTTCTTACTGTCTTAAAGCAAGAGCACATATTTATGCATTGTGTTGTAATAAATATCATTTAAAAATTGTGTATATATAAATATATATATAATTTTGCTATATATTTTTTTTTTACATAATATCTAGTTGTTGTTACTTTGAAATCATAAACAAGGTTTTGTGTAGCGAATTCTACTAAATTAGCCCAGGACTTACGTAACTATTTATAACAATAGGCCCCTAGTATTTGTCATTTATTTGTCTGTAGGTTTTTCAGAAATAGTTTTTACTGAATTTGTCCACCAAATATAAAGATATATATATTAACAGTTACCATTGAAAAACTACATGAAAACCAATTCTTATAAAGTAACCAAAATAATGTATTGATAATACTCGTAAGGTTACTGACAATAATCAGATGGTTATCATGGATTGGACTTTTGACGAAAAAGCATTTTGATTTATTAAAAAAGAGAGAAGAAAAAAATGTATTTGAAAACAGGCGATAAAAATTTAAAATTAAAATAAATTAAATGAATATCTAACTTCCTTGTCACATCGTTCAAATATCTAGTTTTACTGTCTTAAAGCGAGAGCACATATTCTATGTAATTGTGATTACGTTGGAATCACATAAAAGTTTTGTGTAGTGGATAGTATTAAATTAGCTCAGAACTTACCTGACTCTTTATACTGATAGGGCCCTAGTATTTGTCATTTATTTTTCGGAAGGTTTTCCAGAAAAAGTTTTTACTGAATTTTTCCATCAAACATAAACAAAAAAAATATACTATCAGTTTTCAATAAAACAGTACCTGGAAAGCAATCCTTATAAAGTAACCAAAATAATGTATTACTAATATCTGTAATGTTGTTGACAATAATCAGCTGGTTATCATGGATTTAAATTTCAATGGAAAAGCATTTTGAATTTTAAAAAAAGACAATAGAGAAAGTCTTTTGAAACGACAAAATCAGCTTATTTTTTAAACTAAACATTCATGGAAATACATGGAAACCAAATTTATTTTGCAAAGAAAATATTTTCTGTATAATCAAAATCAAAAGCAACGTTTTCTAAAAATATTTATATAAGAATTATCAAACTCTACAATTTGCCATCTTTTGCCTGAGAAATGTTACGCCCTAAATGTTTTAACAAATTGTTATGGTATTACAGGTTGAAGGAATAAAGTTTTGATTTTTCCTATCAGATTTTATCAAAGGAACTACTTTACATTTGTAAAATGATTCCAAAAGCTTAAACAAATGTTTACGCTATTTTCGACAACTGATATATTGAAACTTTACCATTCATTTCTAAACAATTTTAAGCCAAATACTTAACCTTTTAAAGCAAACAAATCTTTGAATCAGCCATATAATTTTGATAATCCAGTATACCGAAAAAGATTTAAACTGGCTTTTAAAATCGGTTGTCTAGAAGATTGAGATAAACTGAATAAACTTAACATACTAAACTTAAACATAGTGAATTTTAAAATATACTTATACTCATATAGTTGATGCATTTATTTATTACTGCAACAAATTCATATATTACTATAACAATTCATATATAACTACTTACTTCATTTTTTTCTCAGAAATCTAAAATATTTCCTAGAATGAAATTGTCTTAAACATTTACGCTCTGCAATCCGCAACATTGAGAAAAGACAGGAGGGAGTTGTTGGCTCTCAATTTATATTTTAAGAATACAAAATAAAATACAATAAAAAATAAAACATAAAAAAACAAATAAAATAAAATAAATAAATAAAACACTCTTGTTGCAATTACTTTTTCTTATTGGGATTTAAAAAAATTAAACATAATAAATTATTACACAATGAATGTTGAAACAGATTAAGATGCAAACAAAGTAAATTAGAAAAAGAGGTCTGTTACAAAATAGCAAAGACATTTACTTATAACGTAAACAAAAACAATATGAATTGAAAATAAAAAAGATATAATGCAGAATAGATTGTGTTTATAAATTGTTGTATCGTAAACATATCCTATGAAGTTAAATACAACTAAAAAAAGTAATTTAAATAATGTGCTTAATACTAGAATTTATTTTAATATTTCAGTGAAAGTGATATGTATGTATATATATGTTTCATTTCAGAAAACAAACAAATAAGGGGGTGTTACATGTGTAAAATCTCCCCAAAAAGAATAAAAAGATATGACACAAATATCTCTTCTTTATATAAGTAAATGTATAAAAACAGCAATCAATACAACAGTTCTCCCTCTTTTGCTGTTGTAAATGTATCATGATAGAGGATAATGATAAAAAATTCAGTTTTGCTTATGACATCTCGTAACTCATTCCATATTTCATTTTTCCTGCCTGTGAATAAAACTGTTAAAGATTTTACTCACTGTCATGTAGTCTAGTCAGTAACACAAATAACGATTATGAATACTTCCAACACTTGCAAGACACTGCAAAATACTTGAAAGATATATTTTTTATTAAGAATGATGAATGTATGTTGATAAATATTCATTAATATAATTTAGCAATTTTATTTATAAAACATATAAATAATAACACAAATTCATACTCTCAGGAGAAAAAAAACACAAAAAGAAACTATTCGAATGGATAGAAAATCTGTAACTGTTGTAACTGTTTAAATCTGTTGTACATGTAGGACTATGAAACAGTCAATTATTAGAGATATACAATGCTTTATTCAAAAGTTACTTATAACAAAACATTGTTAGTTCATCTATGGTCTTATACGAAATTTTTAGATTTCACTCTAATTTTCGTTATAGATCGGAATTACAATTTAATTTTTTGTTTTAATATTTTGCTCTACTGAAGTAATTTTCTATTATTTGACCTGTTTTACTGTCATGTAAAACAAACTACGAGACATAAGTTCACAAAAAAGCCAATACACAAGCGCAAAACATAATTTGATTTAATTGCAATTAGAAAGAAATAGCAAGAAAATATTTCACTTGCATAAAAATATATATATTTTTTTTTTTGATTCAAAGATTTTAAACCATTTATAATTTCTGAAGATTCCAATAAACTTATAAAATATATAATAATAAACATATAAAATGCAATTATAAACTTATAAAATATAATTATAAACTTATAAATATAATAATATTAAGAACATCATTTTTAATTAACAATTATGTGTTTTCAGATATAATTATTGGTTTAAAAAATATTAATACTTTTAATAATGAAATTTTAACAGATTAAAACAGATTTAAATATATTTTAATTGAAAAATATTTTATAAATTATTAAACATATGAATCTTTCGGTTAAACCCTTAGAGAGAAGTAAATCAAAGCTAAATCAAATTTAATCAAACAAAATCTTTTTAGACCATTTGTTTCTTAATTTATAAATCATTAAAAATTACTACGAGTATTATTGTAAATTTCATAAAATATAAACTAATTCTCCAATAAACTATACAAATTTTTATTCTTGAAATACCATTAACTTAAACATTTTTTTTATAATTATGAATCGAAATATAAAAAGTTTCTATCTGAGCTTTAAAATTAATTTAGCAAAAGAAAAAATGAGTTCATTCTAAATAAATTAATTATTCAATATTTGCAAATTATTTTCTATTAAATTAATTTAATATCCATTAGTATTTTAAATTTTAGTTATTAAAATTTCAAAACATTGATCCGATTAAATTTTTATCAAACTCTGAGAAGGTACAATTATATATTTAATTGCAAAAAGAGATTAGGAATACCTTGGACAGATAAGAACCAAAAAATGCATATCTGGATGAAATGCCAAAAATAAATAAATAAATGAATATCTTTTAAGTATGTCTATTTGTAGACTTTTTATTGCATCCAGACATTTAGATTTTAACTGAATATAATGTGAATAATTTCCTGAAGAACCATACATTTTAAATGAAATTTAGATGAATTTAATTTAGATGAAAGGTTGAAAAAACATAATAAATAAGTAAAGTCTCAGACGGTATTTTGTACCATTTTTATAGTTTCTAGACATCAAGTTTTTAACTGAATGTAACGTGATTACTTTACTGGATATAAAGGGTTATAACTGTAAAAAAAAAATAGTAAAAAATTAATATAAATGTTGTGAATATAAAGTTGATAAAAAAAGAAATAATATCAGATAATAATGATTTTAAAAGAAACCTCTATTATATTCGCTTGGAGTTTCTGGAAAATTATTATTTTTAATTATTTAGTTGAATTTTAATTATTAAATCTTGCAAATAAGCAAATTTTCGACTTTGAATATTAATTTTTTTAATACATTAAGAAAAATATACTATTTAATTTTACAGTTGAACACTTTACTTACTAAAGTATTGCTTTCGTACTAAAATATATTATAATTTAGAATAATATTTAAGTCAGTATTCAATTATATGCATTAACATAAATATAGGCAAATTTTTTATGCTTTAATATAATATTGTTATATTTTTTCTTTTCATTTTTAATGCACAATTGTATTCCATCAGAATCGTTTTAGTTTCGTAAACAAGCATCTGCTTCAAGTAAAAATTCAAAGCAACAAGCATCCATATAATTTCACGACGGAAAAAAAAAAAAATTCAATGTGCTTTCTACAAATTATTAAATTTCTAGAAAATATCTATTTAACTTTATTTAATTCCCAGCCTCAAATAAATCTTATTTAGAGAAAAACTATAATTCTTAACACGAGTACATTAATTCAAAAAAAAAAAATATATATATTACAAGAATTTCAGATATTTTATGAACAATATTCTTTCAAAAAGACATACATTTGAAACTATATAATATATTACTTAATTATTTTATTTTATTATTCTATCAAAAATGCTTATTATAAGTCTTTATTTCTCCAAAATCAATTTTAGGAGCAGCAAACACAACATGCAAATAAAATTAACTATAGGAAGAACAAATACTAGAAAAAATATTGCCAAATAAAAATTTCGTAACTTAATAACGAAATTCTATATAAATATAATTAGGAAACATTAGTTTGTAATTATATTACCATTTATTTCAAAGACATTATAAAAACATTATTTAATTTAAAATTCGCAAAAGAATAATTTATAAGTAGTATAATTTCTTCTTTGATAACGATAATAATAAATGATAGAATTCTTCTACAATAAATGAAGAAATGCATTACTTTAAGTTTATTTTTAGTGTATATAACGCAGATTGTGGTAACGTGGATTGTAAAACAAATTAAATTAAAAACTAAAATCCCTTGAAAGAGATAAAATTTTCGGTCAAATCAAAGTTATTCAAAGATTCGGAAAGTTCAAGATTCGGTCTTATCAAAGTTATTTTGTTCTATTTCTTTTTCCCTATAGTTAATTTTCTTTGAATGTTTTTTTGCTGCTCCTAAAATTTTTTTTAAAGAAATAAATTTTCTTTGACTGCAACTGAAAATAAAACATTGTATGCTTTAGAACAAATTTTAAATTTAATGCGTGTGAAAGAAGTGAGAGCAAATATAAATTGTAGTTTGACATCTAATAATATAAATAAAATATAATTCTGAATATTCTGTTTTCTTCAAGTCAATAATAAGAAGGCCAAAATATAAAATTATTTTTTATAAAATTATTCTTAAAAGATGTTACCTTTCAAAATATATAAAAAAAATATATGAAAATGCTCGTGAGAAAATACAGAATATAGAATTTATAATATCTGTTTAAAAATTCTTACAAAAATTTTGAACTTTTCTTTAACGTATATGAAATTTTAAGTTTCGATTCTTTTTTAAATCATATAATTCGCATTAAAATAATTAGATCAACACACTTATCATTTTACAAAAATAGATGTGCAATTTAAGATATTTCTTGTTATGTAACATGTATTTTATTAAAGGGTTATATTGTCTTTTTTCATTCAATGAATGTTTTGTTTTATTTATTAAAATCATAAAATTAAATTAACTTTATCAAACATCTTGGGGAATTATAGATATATTAATTTTTAATGAATTTCACGAAAGTTATGCTAAGAATTAAAACGACGGGAGTAAATGAAGAAGAGTAGATGATCTCAAGTTGATAACTGAATTAACTAGAATACAAATGGAAGGTAGCAGATAAGATCTTAACTAATATATAACTGTGTTATATTACAATTTCTAACATTTCTTGTGGTTGTATAATTTGTTTGTAAATTGAATTCGATTCTCTAATATTAGCACTTATTACTATTGTGCTGTATGTACATTGTGTAATGTTGTTACTTTAATCTACTTCATTGTTTCTTCTGATAGTGTTTTAAATATTGTTAGTCAAACATGGTTAATATCATTTTAAGAAACACTTTTATGCATAAATGTTATTTGCCAGCATTCCTATAGAACTGCGTGAAGTATCTTCTGTTCTTAAGTGCCATGCTGTAAGCAAGCAAATAGACGTTATTTGATAAATCGTAAATCATTTGATACTTCACACAAAAGCATCGATTATTATTTATAAATTGAATTTGATTGTCTAATACTAGCACTTATTTTTATAGGGCTATATGTACATTGTGTTATATTGTTACGTATTGTTTTTCAGATTGTATGTTAATTGTGTAATATCGTTATTTTATCTATTTCATTGTTTCTTCTGATAGTGTGGTGTTATTGAACGCTGGTATGTTGTCTGTTCAACCTGGTTGAAATTATTTTAAGAAACGCTTTTATGCACAAATGTTATTTGCCAAAATTCCTACAGGGCCAGTGAAGTATCTTCTGTTCTTAAGTATGATGCTGTAAGCAAGAAAATATACGTTATAGGGTGAATCGTAAATCATTTGATACATCACACAAAAGCACTGCTAATTATTTGAATTCTTGATTGAGGGTCAATGATTTCATTACATTATTCTGTGCTTCATAGTTTCTGTGCTGGAAAGTAAAAACAAATTTCAGAAAAATTAAATCTAATTTCGATAGCTTTCACTTTGTTATTTAAATTTTATGTAGAAAAATAATGACTACAGACCTATGTTGAAATTCCTTTCCCATTATGGTTAAATTAATATGGTATGTTATTATTATTATATTACATTTTAATAACATCTTACAACGCACTACAATTTCGTAAATCAGATATTTGTTATTGATTAGATTTTTTTCTTTTGAAATCAGTGCATTTATTAGAATTAGAAGAAGGAAGTTTTGCAATTTGAAAATTAACTTTCCAAATTCTTAAAAAACATATTTTTAAAAAACCATACTGCAACCAAATCTTCAAAAAAATAAATGGAAGACCTGATTTGTTAAGATGTGGATGTGAAAAAAAAGCTTGTTTTAAAGAAACACAACATTCTAAATTTTTGTGTAATGTATAGACAATATATGTATATTAAAAACTGTAATGTAATACAAAGTTCTAAAATTTAATAAAATATTCTATTCCATATTGGAGTACATTTATCTAAATATTTCGGCAGATTAACTATTTATTAATAGGACCTTTCTGATAGATGCAGGTTTGAAAATTACCCGTTTTGTAATAGAAAAAAAAATCTCATACATCTCGACTTCAAATTCGGCGGCCTATATATTTTACAGACCACGATTTAATAAGTTTCTGGAACGTTTATGATTTAATTTTAAGGTACTAAAATATTAAGTATTTATATTTATTTTTAACTTTGGATTTGTGAAATACATATTATATTTGTGAAATGCATATGTGAAATACATTTCTTGTTTTTTTTTCTTTTCCTCAAGTAGTTTTAGGGTTTTTTTTTTCATACTGATACAGTTTCAATGATAAAGGTAAATTCTCTATTAATATGAATAAACCAAAAATATGTCACTCATATAGTCATTTTTGTCAAAAGCTTTCAAATTTGGTATATTCTGGCTTTAAGTGGAGTGTGGAATGTGGTATTAAGTAGTATTTAAGTGGTATTTAAGTGGTATTAAGTGGAATTCTTTATATACACTCCACTGCAATGTGCATCCACATGCCTTTTGTGATTGGTTACTTTACGTTGACGTCGAAAGTACTTGGTGGGCACATTAATGTGACTGGACTGTGTAGATTTCTATTTATTTGGAAGTATACAATAAAAAAATTTTTTGACAGGCTCCAAAAACATACTCAAGCTAAAAAATAATATCAACACCTATCATAAAATTGCTAATCAACATATAAGAAAAAAAGTGTTTGTTTCTGTATAGCTTAAATATCCTTAAAATTTAGATAGAAAATTAATCAAAAATATCAAATTCATCACACTTATAAAAGCTTTTATAGTTTTTAATTCTAACTTTTAAAATGAAGAGTCTGGCATTAGAACAAATATTCAGAAGTAATTTTCAATCACATAAACGTATGATGAAAGACCACAACAATTACTCAACTTGATAGACAAGGTTTTTTTTAATGAAATCTTGCGAATTTTCAATTCAAATCTTGTGATTGTCTTAACATAAGAATTGAAGGACAACGCTCTTGTAACAAGCACAGTGTTTGAATGATACTACATTTTTTTCTTTTGTTTTACTTCTAAATAACTAATATTCGTTTTCACTGTAACTCAGAAACTAATGTGATATTTCTGACCGCAGGTTAGCAATATCTGTGATATTTTAGAAACAATTGAAGTAGTCGGGCAAAAGTAAAATGTATCGCAGTGATTCGAAAAAGATACTGGCGGCATTGTTCACTTTACCTTTTATAAAACAATATATAACGAAATTGGAGGGAAAAAAAAGCATAGGATGTTTAAATGTAAGGCAGGTGAAATTTGAAAGAAATTTTAAAAAATAATACATTATTTTTAAATCAATGTAAATTAAATTACTAAACAAATTTAAATTCAAATAAATTACGTTTAAATCCAACAGTAGTAAAGAAAAAAAAAAGAATTTATAATTGAGACTCAATTTAGCCATTAGTTTTTTTTTTTTTTTTTTTTTTTTTTTTTTTTTTTTTTTTTTTTTCCCAATGGCAGATTATGAACAGTTACAGCAATAAAAAGAACAACGAAAAAAAAAAATAATACAACAAAAAACATGCTGAAACAGAGTTCATTCATCTAACGAAAATGCCAAGTTTCAGATCTTTTAGCCACTAAAAAGTGTTACCAGGTGCACCACGGGGAGGTAGATCTTCTGTGTACCCATTTAACTATTAGTGTAATCTTTAAAATGATGCCTAGATATCAATATTATTTAAGTTGAGCATTATTTAGAAATGCAATATGTTAGATAAAATTTATAATTTTTTTATTGATTTGAAATGTTCATTTAGATCTGATGAAATCCTAAGCAAGTCGATCACCCGATGCATTCAAATACTTCCAAACAGCGTTCAAATTTGCTTTTTCTAAAAATAAATTCTTCTTAAAGGCGGAGCAAAATGGAGTTTATATTTAATATTTAAGTACTCGATATTTGCAAAATTTAAACAATTTATTTATGTAAAATACTTCATTATTTTTCTTTTAATACAGAATATGAATTATTCAACTGAATTGAAAACGCAACACGAGAAACAATTCAATCACGTAATGCCTTTCAGCGAAATATTAATTGAAAATTGCAAGTCTTAGTTGAAATTTGATTTTTACACAGTAATGTAATTATATTATCACAACATTTTGTTCTTATGTACCTTTTCTTGAAAATAAATCACACGTTAATTAAATTTAAAGTTAATTTAAAAGCTTTCTTTCCCAAATTTCAATTTCATTTTATAATCATGAACGATTGCTGTTGGACATTTAATTAATAGAAATGTGATAAAATTAAGTTGCAGGCTGGCGTTGTGGCATTTATTTTCAGTTAAAACTGTTTTGAAATTATTTTTTAATTTAAATAAATATTGATGAAATAATTGAAAAAATAATTAAAAATGAAATGGTTTTTATTATTGGCAGTTTGCATTTTGAATGCATATTTATTGTTATTTCTGTAAATCTATTTAAGTAGTTACAGTGTAAAAAGTCGGCTTGTTGTTTTAAATCTAATTATGTGCAAAATATAACATACATTAAAATGTATATTCTCAATTCATTATTTTAATTTAAACAGTAACAACAGTCAATTTAAGTAATTTAAACAGCCAATTGATTACTAAATCTAATCGTTTTTATTTAGGAATTTAATATTATATTTATTTTCAAATAAAACAGAACAATAGTCTTGATAAGAATAAACAGTTTTATTGATATTCAATACTTTTAGATTATTTATATATGTAGAGGAATGTATTTCTTCTCTCTTATTTGACATATTTTTAAAACAAAAGACGATAAATATTGCAATATTTTCACTTGATCCGCTTTTCATTTTCCATAGGTATTTATGTCCGAAACTTACTAAAAAGCATTGTAAGTATTTTAAAGAAAATATATATTTTCCCCAAATCTTTCAAGATTTATTTGCCACTTCCGATTCTATGTCTAACAGGGATTTGTATTCGACATTAGACAGTCATTCATAGCTTTTGTCGTGACATCAATAATTCATTTTAGAATCTTGAGTAACTGCATAAGAAATGCTTATATTTATACAAGTTTTATATTGGAAACAAAAGATTTACATTTATTACTTAGTGGTAGAATTTCACAATCTCGTAGATGTGACAAAAAAATTGAATCTCGGTAGTAGACAGTGCTGTTTACTGCTCTGAAACATTTACAGACATGGTAAATATTATGACAGAATCTACTGACACTCAAAATTACGACAAATTATTCTGATAGAACTTGATACATAAACTGCCGGCTTACAGTTTATTGAACTTCTAATACGTCTGTAAATGCATGTCTTTATAACTTAATAGCTTTTAGATATTAAATTTCCATTTTCCCATTGAATATAGAGTAGCAGTCAAATCCAGACTAATATCGTGTATTGAAATCATGAGATTTTACAGGTGAATAACAAAGTTAAATGTATATATAATTGTTAAAAAAACAGATAGGACTAAATCTAGATTTAGGATAGATAGATAGAGCTGATTAATGAGTTACAACAGAATTTCACTCGAATCTTTTATTAAAATACAAAATTCAGATAATAAATATAATACGTAATACTTATAGTCTCTTTAATCAATCTAATTTTTATTGTTTTAGAAAAGGTTGTAATACATTTATAAAAATTTCACAGTGCTTACTTTCATAAACATTGATCACTTGAGTTTTCGAAGACATGGACAGTTGCATCATTATCATTTGTATTCAAATTAAACGAATCTTTATTTACGGCTAAACGAAGGATGAAAGCTGGAATGCTTCATATATGATCGGAACTACGGAGGATAAATTTGGCATACGAGAACCGTGTTAAATGTGTTGAATAACCTCCTCTGTGACTCCTCTGTGTTTGTTTAACGTTGGAGGTGACGAAATAGTTCGTTTAATAAGCCTTTTAGCGTCAACGTCCTTCGTTTGTACCACCTCAATTTCTGAAGAGTATATTAAAAGATGGAACTAGCATATTCGCATTCTTGTAAACTTTGAACATATACTACTGCGCTTAAAACGTAAAAACATTTTTTTTTTTTTTTTTTTTTTTTTTCAAAAACTCTTTTTTTATTCTTCCAAAATTATATCAACGCCTTCCAAGTAATCACCTCCGGACACAATGCACTTATACCAACTTTTTTTCCAATCCTCAATTCATGATAAAAGTTCATCGGCAGGGGTATCCCTCAAAGCTAGCGGCGATTCAAGTTGAATCTCCTGAAGCTAAACGGTGTTCCGGAAGTGGCCTTTTGTTTTAGAGAATTGCCGAAAGTTGCACGGTGTGAATACGGTGGTTGTAGAAGGATATGAATATCATTTTTGGCGAAAAAGTCACGAAGAGGTATTGGTCGACCAAAGGGCTCTTCGTCTTTAACGCACTTTCTTTGAACTGTTTATACCACTTCTAAACATTTCTTTTCGATAAAGGAATGCTCACCGAATGCTTTCTGCAACAAATTTTAATGCAAGTTCTTCGATCGATTAATTCAGACGTTTAAAAAACCTCAAGAATCAGTTTTAGCGTCTTACAAAGCCACGCGTAACTCAAACACTAATGAATATTTTGACGTCAAATTTCACACAGATGTCAAGGACAGTGCCAGCAACCTAAAAAAACCACATTGAAATTCCATAAGCCCTGGGAATTTTTAATTGAAAATTGGTCTTACATTTTGCACACACTAGTATTACGTTAGTTTAGAATGATATAATTTTGATGACGTAATTAATGTCATATTTTTATGCAGAGATAAATTTTAATGAAGTACTTAGTTAGGCTTAAATATTAAAGAATCTGGCTTCTTAACTAATAGAGCGTGTCCCATAAAAGTGTTGGAAAACAAATCTTATGTATACCTGTAAGAGTGAGTTAAATATATATAGAAAAATGCAACCATTCGAGGTTTACAATAAGGCGAAGATCTTATATGCGTCTTTTAAGTTGTTTGTTAGCAATTGAAGTGGTACTAAGTTACAGCATTAAGCGACATTAGATTCTATAACGTTATTCTATAGACAGCATTAGATTCTATAACGTTGTTCCAAAAAAAAAAAGTTTTTTAGTTAGTTAATGGTGAGGTAACGTAATTAAATGTCATTGTAGTGATGCAGGATTCAGATTCAAGTGTACATTTTAAATACATATTTCTAACACTATCAAATAAGATTAACAATTGACAGTTTGCTGATTTACTTGCTCATAAAAAGCGCTATGACTGATTTAGGAATATTATATAAAACAATTGATACATTAATCTCCTGTTATTTGAATACTATTCATTATAACAATTTAAATATTAGCGAATATTTTTTTAAATTCTTATATACTTAGTATGTACATAATTTATGATATTATTTGAAGAAAAGTAATGGTTGTTTTTTAAAAGAAATTAAAATTTTATTTACAAGAAAATTATCCTCAGTAGTTGATATTTTAATAATTATTCGCCTAATATTCCCAACAATGTTTTTTTTATATATGAATACCTTTATGAATATAAATATGAATACCTTTAAATTCTTAAAATATTTATTTCAACAATTGCATTTACACATTGCATACTTTAAAATTAAATTATATTATATAGTTTTATTACAATGTAAATACTATCCATTGTTAGCATAAATTACCAAGAGACTAGGCGTACATTTTCTACCATATTACTAGGAGAAAAATACTTTCTTTGATGACTTTTCTATTCATTGAATACAAAATGTGCCTGAAACTTGTTATAACGTATTTTTTGTTACCCGCAAGCTAAAATAGGTCCATAAATACCACCTTTTTTTATCCCTCTAGTCGTTAAACGACTCATTGATTATTTGAGGGTGTCTAAATTGCCTTTAGTTATTAGTGTGGGCATCGTCAGTTAATAGCTTTATGAATAAATAAGGGGTTATTATTACATTTTTTTAAAGTTACATTTAATGGCTACATAAATATTCGTTGGTGAAAACAAGTTAACCTTTCTTGAAAGGAGATGCCATGTGGGAATATTCTTAGGAACTATTTTCAGCACAGACAAACAAAAAAGATAGCAAAATAATATAATTACTTATTTAAAAAATGCGAAATGGCTGTAAATGTATTAAATTAATTTTTTTCTTAATGTGGGTTGGCATATTACAAAATGTTTATGAAATAATTGTTGTAATTTTTGTTTTCTAATTAAAAGCGGATTGTTCTAATTCATTCCTTACTAGAACGACAAGCATATAGTAGAATCAACGTTATGCAGGGTGCACGTTGGAGGATCTGTATATGTATGTACCTATTACATGCAGCTAGCATTTAATAATAACCTTAAGAGAAAATGGAGGATTTAGCAACATACTCTAGTCATAACTGAGCTTAAAGAAAAAAATACTTATTGGGCAATAGATTTTTAATGTCATTTTTATTTCGGTTCCTTTCTATAATATCCAACCAAATAACCTTGTTTGCAAAATGTCAACATGCTATCCAGCAAAAGGTTCCAATCTAAAATTACATTGGTAAAAAATGGAAATATTATAGTTTTGTGTTAATAATAATGGATTTTTTCCATTATTATTCATAACTCATTTAATTCCGCTTCGAAACACAATTAATGTAATGCTTAATGAGTTAATTAAAAGCAATCTCTTTCCTATCATTGAATGCGAAAAAATCTCAAGACTATTCATTCTCACTCACTTTTGAAACAAATATATTGCAGAAAAACTGAAAGCGAAGCATCATTTTATACAGTGTATATCTTAGGTAAGTTTAAAAGTTAAAACTATTATTCTAGAGTCGAATTACTTAAATCAAATTAACTAACATTCGAAAAAAAAAACCTTGTTATTTTATCTTTAGCTTGATATATTTACAACAATCCTCATTTTTAGATATTCTTTCTAAGAATAAAGAACATTTTTGCAAACTCATAAAAAGGAAACGTTTCTGTTTTTGAAAATTTATAATGAAAGGAGATACGAAATAAGATATATTTATTATTTATTTTTTTTTTCAAATTCGTATACTGCTAAATCTAATTCGACTAAATAAAAATATCGAAGATGCTACAAAATTTTAAAATATTATTTGAAATAAGCAGCTAAAACACTTAGGAAAAAAAGAACAGCCTTGTTTATGACAAGCTAACGAAAACTTTCACTAATTGAATTATCTCCAAATACGAGTGGAGAAAAGTACTTTTGACAATAAGTATTCTCTTTCAAAATTATTATTTTATTATTTTATTAATAATAATTATTTAAATGCCTGTAAAGCACAATTTATTCATGTCAGTAAATAAATTAATTTCCTTATGGAAAATATATATCGCTCTGTTTTACAGATATATAAAAAAAAAGTGTTATTTTATATAATAAATAAATAAAATTAAGTCAAATATTTGAAAAGTCTGATTTAAAGGAAAGGCTAATTTTTAAGTATTTCATAGACAATCCGATGATTTAATATGAAGACACTTTATTAAAGTTTTATTTTATTTAATTTGTAATGTATTACTTTACATATTCATCGAGGGGTTTCTAAAGAAATGTCCAGAAAAATATATATAGCAATATTAAGAAAGGATAATATTAAAGAGATTTTTAAAAGGACATTTTACACTTAGCAAGATTATTCTTAATAATATAACCCACTATTATAAAAATGTAATGAAATAAATTAATGGTATTTTTAAATAAAATTATTGTTGTTAATATAATACAAAGTAAGTAATGCAGGATAACATATTTTGAAAAATTAAAAAAAATGCTTATATATTTTAATTAATTGTATTTGTTCTAATACTTTTACTCACTGAAATAATTTTATGATTTTTTAAAGCATTTAAGATTACATTATTCTACATTTTATTATTTCTACATTAATCTTTTTCATGAATGTTTAAATAATTCCTCCCTAATAGAAATGATAAAACATATGAATTCAATTACTTAAAGTAATTTTTTTTTTTCAAATTACTCACAATTCATATTCTTCTTTTGTAAAAATTGCAAATATCCCATAACATTATATCTTCATAATGCTTTCTATTTAAATGTTGTTTAAAATACCATATATATAAAGTATAACAAAAATAATAAAAGTTAATGTAAGATTCAGCAATATCTAATATTATTTTAAAATATTCAGTGCTTATGTTCTCTAGCACTTCCATTTCATCAGTGAAGGTATGTTGTGGTTTATCAATTCCACTATCTGAAATTTGATCGGGCCTTTCATGCTAATGGAAAACGTTTAACATATTAAAATGGTTTTCAACATTACTTTCTCTTCACCAGAAATAAATAAATATATCTCATTTTGTAAATTGTGATTTATTAAAGAAAATTTCAAATTTAACTCGAATATTACATCATCTTTAAAAAATCCCAATAAATACAATAGATTTAATATTTCAATATCATAGCACATTTTAAATGTTTATTATTGTTACTTATAATATTTAAATATCGTTAAATGAAAAATTGTGTAAGTTGTTTTTTTTATTATGTATGTGTGTCTTCAGATCTTTCAATAAATGTTTAAATTAATTTTACAATTTTTTTTTTTTAAAAATCAGTATTTTCAGTTAAGAATCTAAATGAAAAGTAATTAAATGTATGTATTTTAATATTTCATTTATAATAAAAAGTAGCATTCAGTTTACCAAAATGCACCACCATTCATGCGGTGTATTTATATAGTTGATGTAATGCAATGACTATTGTAATTATCGTTAATGATCTTTACATGAAAAATTTAATTACCATTACATGATTTAATTAGGATTATTAATATTTAAAGATTTAATTATCACTACATGAAAAATTAGTAAATAAATTTTGCTTTTATAAATGTATGTGTGTCTGAGGATCTTTCAATAAAAGTTTTAATTAATTTTATAAAATTTAAAAAAAATTATATCATGGATGAATATAAGTAAAAAGTAATCAAATATATTTTAAAATTGTTTTGATAATAATTCAGTTCACCAAGATGTACAACCATTTATGCAGTTACGGTTATTTATTTATATAGTTGATACCATGCAATCACTTTTATTAGATTTCTTTCTTTTTAAAAAATATGATTCCCGATCGAATTTTATAAATGAATCAATTTATTCAAGGGTTGAATATTAGTAAAGGAATGAATATTTATCTTAGTAAGAAATGAATAATACCAGCATTGCAACAACATAAAATAGAAAAAAAAATATATAATCATTACTTAAAATTGTCATACAGTTAATGATGACTCAATAAACTATTATGCACAGGGCAAATATACTTTCAGTTTTTGTTAAAGATATTGGAGATTTAATGAACTTTTATTTGAATTTGCAGAAAAGACATAATTATCATATAACTTAAATTGTACATTTAAATTATTCCAATTATTTATTTTCACATATTACTTCATTCAGTTAAAATTTTTAAGAAAAATATCATGCAAATTAGATTTCCTCCTTATCAAATACACTTTGTAACAATTTGTAAAAATTATCTGTGTGGAAATTAATTTATATTTTTTTTTCTCGCAAAAAATAACATTTTAAAATTAAGTTTGAAATTTTTTTTTCATTTAAAAAATGTGTTATATTTAACAAGGTAATATTTGTTCGAACCCATATAAGAAACAATATGCGTTCCCATATAGGAATGCATATTGTTTTCTAGAAAAAATAATATTTTATATTAAAATATTATTTTTTTTTTCATTTAAAAAAGTGCTATTAAAGATGAATGTACGATTTTTCCCCTGCCAGGTATTTTTCTTGAAGAATATGAAAAATTTAACATAAAAATTTTAATATTCATAAAAGTATAATAAGAAAGAATAAATTTTAAAATTCAATGTTAAAATTTTTAAATAGAATTAGCCCTGTTTCTTTATAATTATATATTTTCGTTATTGACATTTATTTTAAATATTATTATTTGAATGTTTTAATTGACAGAAGAAGTATATTAATGCATAATAAAATAGTGAACTTCCACAGGAAAAAGTACATCTGACATCATAATATATGCATGAAAAGATAATTCCCAGTCAAATTCCATCCATTCGCAGTAACAGTTAGCTGTTAATCCAGAACAATAAGCAATCCGAAAACTCAGAATTTTACAGAAAGCAATTCTCAAGTTTTAAGGGCTCTACTTCATCCAGTTTGTACTAGTATTACATTTTAAGATTTTCTCCGATTTAATCGTAACTCTCAACGGAATCTACTTTTCCGAATAGACGGAGATCTTTTAATCATTTAATAACATGAGGCATATCTTCGAACTTAAACCAAATATATCCTAGAGATGGTCTTTTAGAACATATGTCGACACTTTATTTCCAGAATCTAGATATATAATTTTATGCTGGGATGTAATCCATATTGCATAATTTAGTACGTAACTTTTGAAAATATACTATTTACAAGCGTACAGTATCTATGTGCTAAGATTTATATATGTAAATAGAACATAAAGTTGCAATGTATGTATGTATGAAACAGTAAATTTCTAAATCGAAGTTCGTAGTCTTTAATTATGATTTGTTTTTACATTTTTTATCAGAAGATGTATTTGAAAAAGGTTTTTTTATACATGACTGAAAAAATTAACTTTTGTTATTTAACTAGTTTAAACTATTAATTTCGTCAGTTTTAAAATTTTTAATAATATATTTTCAAAATAGTTTATAGAAAAAAGGATAAACTGTAGACATAATTAATTAAAAAATTACGTATTTAAAAATCATCATCATTAAAATATTTTATTTCTTTGAATAATAAATCTATCCTAATATAAGAATTACTTGAAATGAAAATAGACAATTGTTTCATTCATTAAAAAAATATCATTTCATATTCAACTAGTTTACGGTCAGTTTAGGATTCAACTACGGTTAAAGATTATACATGATTTTTTTTTATCTTAATCTTAGTTTTTCTATTAAAAGTAGAATTTATTCTCTTAGGATCTTCTTTTATGTATTATTAATTTTAAATCAAAAAAAAAAATCTTTCGTTTTCTAATACATTATTAATTAGAAAATGACATATCTTTAATTTCTTATTATGTCAAATAAATATATTTACTTTTTAAAATAATACATAATTTTATTCTTAGATAATATTCAAAAATAATTATGTGGTAAGAATTCAAATTTAGATTATAGTTATAGTAAGTCATTACAGTTAAATATGTTTTCCAATAAATTGAAGTAACTTCAAAAATAAATTATTCATTGTTTGAATATATGAAACACTATAGATATAATAAAAATTAATTCCCGATGTTTTTTTTTTACATTATCTTATATTTTCTAATAGAAAAATTAATTGTAATTGTTTTAAAATATAGCTTGAACAATTAAGATGTGCTGAAGTAAACGATCATCGAAACTACATAATAATATTAAATGTAAATTAAACCAGAACACAATAAATAATTAAAGCAGAAAAAAATTTTGAGTTTCAAAAATTAAATATATAAGATACATTATTTTACAAAATTCGAAACCCTTTTAATAATATTTTTCCAAATTTTGCATTATTTATACTAATTTTTGAAAATAATAATATTAATCATAATTTAAATCATAAAATAATAATAATAATTTACATAATAATATATAAATTAATGAAAATATTTATACGTTCATCTTCATAATATGCCAGATACTAGTATAAACGTTACTCAAATTGTAACAATCATTATAATATATAGGAAACAATAATATATATATATAATATATAATAATTATATTATATATAATAATAATATATATATAATATATATATAATAATATATATATAATTTAATATATAATCATTATAATATATTTGTATTTCTATGTAAATTTTGGGGAATTTTTAAATATTTATAATTCTAATAACGATTTGATTTGCTGATGTATGCAATTTTATTTTCGATTTAGAAATTGTAAATATTCCTATATTGCACATTATGAGACTTTGCATCTAACGAAAGAGAATAAGGGAAAAAATGAAAAGGGATAAAATTCATTCAGTTTACCAAATATATGTCATTGAAAGAACTCAACTTATGTTATTTAGATCTCTTTCTTTCCAACTTTCTTGTAAGCTTTTTTATTATAACGTTACATTTTGTTTCTCTTTTTTTTTTTAAATTTATATGTTTACCATTGTAAAAAATGTTTAGCAGTAATCGTACAAACTATTCACAAGTAAACGAACATATAATTCCGAACAAAAAAAATCGATATTTGTAACTTTTTAAATATATATTTTTATTCACATTATAAAATTTTATCAGATAAAATATTCCTAAATATCTTTAACATATGAAATTCAATTTTCTTCCCATATTGATCTTCAAACACGCTCATAGCAATTCATTTGAAAAATTCACATACAAAAAAATCTAAATCAATTTACTTTTAGAAGTTTAAATATGACTCAGAACAGAATTGCTTTTTTTTTTATTTTTCTGTCATGGTATTTTAATTTAATCATTATCGTTCTTTTTTTAATCAACAGCTGAATATTAGACTTTTTTTTTCTTGCAGAAAACACAAAAATTGAATTTAGTAGTCATTAAGTACTACCGTAATAAACACTACAGTTTTACTCACGCAAATATAAATATATTATAAATTGGCTTCCCAAGGTTAAGAAACCTTAATTAAACATCAAATTAGCGTCGATGGCCTTCTAATTATCTGGAAACCATGGTAACCAAATTTCACATATGCTGTGTTATTTGTTTTCTTCGTTGCTGTTGACAAAGATAGTTTCGCAATATTCCTTGATGTCAAGGTGACTCTAATACAAGAGAGCTAATAAATACTAAATACTTTGCAGAGATATAATTGCTTAGCCTGGTACATTAAACCCACTTCAAGAAATGGTAGGTTTGTAAATTTAATTAGTTGTAAATGTTTATATTTCAAGAATGATTTTTCAATTCCTTCTATTAGCTCACACTCTCCCTATATATATCTTGTTCAAATTTTCAATCATTAATAAAATACTTTTTAGTCATCCACACAAATTCAAAAACATTTTTTTGAACTTGTAATGGATGACACTGGAGGTTAATACAGTTTTTTCAAATATTAATTCAGTAATTAAATTTAAATAATTAATTTTAGTTTTTTTTTAGATTTAAGTTGCATATATCTACAAATAGATGGCGGCAGGTAAACTTAAAAATGTGAATCAAAATTATGTAAAAAGGACTTTCTGCAATATAGTGAAAAAAGAAGGAATTGAATTAAAAAAAAAATTTTTTTTATAGTATTTGTTTTAATAAATGCGAATTAAAATAAACGTTAAAATTTCAGAAACTCATGTTTTATGTGTTTGATCTAAAAAATAAACTTCTCAATTTATTGATCTATCAATATGCTACACCCATGTAATAAACTACTTAATTTGCCGATAAATAATTGTGATATATTAATATAATAAACTGTCATATCGATATGTTGAAATTTGTTAGCCTCCACTCAAATCTAAATTTTGTGACTAAAAATCACTTAATATTTTCAGTATTTCTGTACATGAGATTATTTTTACTAAATAACCATCTCAGAAATAAAATGCAATTATTATATAAAAATGATATGTAATTTTACTAGGATAGCTATAATTTGCTTGATAAATCTTCTAAAATATAAAACTTTTGGCAAACAGGAAGGAATAATAGCAGTTTTAAAACTCTATTTGCAAATATAAGAATAAAAATATTTTTCTAAAAATTGTTGTTATAAACACCTTTATTTTTTCTTATTTTCCTCATTTGCAAATTATAAAATGCCTTATAACAATAAATTTGTGAGAAAAAGAATGTAATGAATTTATCCGAATACGATTACCGCGAAAAATAATAATGTTTTATTATTTTATTTCAAAGATTAAACAAAAAAATAGTTTTGAGTTTTCGGAACTTATTATAAGTCAATGCAGTAAGTAATTACACCTCTTTAATCACAAATTATTAAGCTAATGAATTCATGCATTAAAATTTTAAATTAAATTTCTGAGGAATTTTATTTTTTTCTGTTACCGTCAAACGATAGCAGTAATAATTGTTATAATAATTTTTAAAACCTAATGAATTTTTAATATATGTTTCTGATGATACACACATTGAAATAAAAAGTTTTTAACAGATTACTTTAAAGACGAATTATTAACATTTTATAATAAAAATTATTTTTCTTGTATTTTCGTTCTAAATCACTCAATTGGGTTATTGCTTAAAATAATTTTACTAATTTTTATACTATAGTTCATGCGTAAGGAATTGTCTGACAATTTACAACAAAAAGTAATCAGCTAAATATTTGAATTTTCACGTTCATGTTTCAAAGTTTTATGATGTAATTTTAAAACATCAGGAAAAAATTCGATTAAGATTAGTTAATAATTTTGCCTAAGAAAGTGGTCAGTTAGCGTAATATACTAAACACTTTCTGTCTACCACTTTCAGTGACGGCAACAAATTATCAGAAAATTTATTGTAAGTAATTTATAACACTGGTGCACAGTGCACTTCGTAGAAACAGTTATTATGATCAGCCACAAAACTGAATTTAAACTCATATATCAAGTAATAAATTCTAAAACTTTCACATAAAATCATGACTTATATCATGTTTGAGGATATACGTTAATAACATTATTTTAAATTTAATAAAATAAAATATAAATTTCAAATTTCAAATAGTTTTGAACAATTTTCTCTAATTATATTTCAATAACTATTAAATATTTCTTACCAATAGCTTCAGAAGGAAGAAAATTTATAGGTTTTAAAACACATATATTCAAATTTGTATAAGAAAATATATTGACAGTATATATATTGACAATTTTGACAAGTATTCGAAGTCTTTGATAAAAGAGCACAAATGTAGTGAATTTTAAAATAACCCTATTTAGAAGTATTTAAATGCTTTTAAATGTAAATAAAATAATAATATACCAAAAGCTATACAGACTTTAATTAAAAAAATCTTAAAAAAGTCAAGCTCTCTACAAATGTATACAAATGTTAAATATGGTAACACAATGGAACACTAGTATATTATAAATTTGTTTTGGAAAATCTTTACATATATATTCTTATTTTATTCAGAAAATATCAAAAGCTTTAAAATGCTTATTATAACAAATGGGCGGAAAAGTTCGTAGGCTGACACATAGATGGCCCTACCAGCATTAAATCCATATGATTTTTAGTTAGCTTTAACCTTCAAAAGACACGTGTATAAATTTGACAGCTGCTGCACTATCAGTATGTGAGTTATAGCATTTTTCTTTTTCATCACGTGCAGTCCACTCGGCTGACTGTTGATTTGACTCTGGTGTGAAATGATAGAGCCATGTTTCATCCATTGTCACACACATTTCATTTATTGTCACACACATTTGTATTCATAAGTATAAAATAATAATAAACTTTCTTTACATACATTGTTAAAATAGGAAATTCATAAAAATATAAGTTAAATAAAATTTATATAACTTTGCTTCAATTTGAAGAAATTATATCTTATATAAAAATAAAATTTAATTCATGGAAGAAATTATTCGGAAGAAAAAGAGAATTTTTAAATATTATTCAATCCAATTCATCTAGTAAAATCCTATCCACATCTATCGCCAGACGCATTCCAAATCTTCCAAACAGTATCCCAATAACCTTTTCCTAAAAATAGTTTTCTTCTTAAATGTTAAGAAAATTTTACATTATCTTGAAAATTTAAATAGTTGATATTTACAAAATTTAAGCAAGTAATTTTTGTAAAGTACTTACTAAAGTACTTACCAATTGAAAAGGTAACACGAGAAACAATTCAATCACGTAATAGCTTTCAGCAATATCTTGATTGAAAATTCTAAGCCTTTGTTGAAATTTAATTTTTATACAATACCGTAATGAAAGTATCACATTTAATTATTACATGATTTTTCTTTAAAAAATCAAACATTAACTTAATTTAAAGTTAACTGAACAGCTTTCTTTCTAGATTTTCAATCTCATTTCATAATTATTAAATATTACTGTTGGGGTTTTAACTAATAGATATGTGATAAAATTACAATATATCCTGGCATTATGTCATTTATTCTTAGTTAAAACTATTTGTAAATTACTTTTATAAATTTACATAAATATTGAAGAAATAATTAAAAAATTATGTTAGTTTCATGGTTGGAAATTTATATTTTTTATGAATATTTATTATTATTTGTGTTAATTTATTTACGTAACTTCAATATATAAAAGGAATATGTGTTTATATAAATCTAATATATATATACATATAATATGGCATATGTTAAATTATATTCTCAATGCATTACTTTAATTTGAAAAGTCGTCAACAAAAAAAATATATATATATGGTTTAATTTCTATGTATTAAATATAAAAGAAAGTTTGATTGAGAAAACTAATCGTTTTAATTTACGAATTTAATATTATAATATTTTTTCAAACGTAACAATACAATAAGATAAGAATGAAGAGTTTCGTTGATGTTCAATACCTTTAGAAGATTTCTATATAAAGAAATATATTTCTTTTCTCTTATTTGACATATTTTGAAAGCAAAGATGAGAGATTTTACCATCCTTTCACTTTATCCCATTTTCGTTTTTCATAGGTATTTATGTCTGAAACTTACTAAAAAGCATTGTAAGAGTTTTAAAGGAAATATATTTTTCCCAAATCGTTGAAGATTTATTTGCCACTTCTGATTCTATGTCTAACAGGGATTTGTATTCGACATTAGACAGACATTCATAGTTTTTGAAATAACGTGAATAATTTATTCTAGAATCTTGAATGACTACATAAAAATACTTATAGTTATACAATTTTTATATTGTAAACCGAAGATTTCCATTCATTACTTAGTGGTAGAGTTCACTAGCTGGTAGATATGACAATTAATTGAATTTTTATGTTAGAGTGTGCATCAGGGGCCAGATGGCCGAGTGGCTAGCGCTCTGGAATTGGGTTCAAATCCGGGCTATGCATGGGTGTTTGTAGTGGTTCGGAATCCACTTTAAGCCGTAGGTCCGGGTCCTAATAGGATCGTAGAACGTTGCGGGGGCATTGTTACTCCGCGTCCGCGGCTTCTCTTCAAGTTACACGCGCCCCCTGGGTAGTGCAAAGTGAGTAACGTCTGTGCAGTTCTTATGGCATGAAAAGATTATGGTCTCGCTTGCCAGCTGCATTAGAAAAAAAAATGTCAGAGTGAGCTATTTACTGCTCTGAAAAATTTACAGACATGGTAAATATTATGACAGAATGTACTGACACTCAAAAGTAGACATATTATACTGACAGCCTCAAAACTGTCGGATTACGGTATATTGGATTTCTAACACGTACCGTAAGTCATGGCTTTACACTTTAATAGCTTTTAAATATTAAATATCCGTCTTGTCGTTTAATGTAGAGTACAGTTCAAATCAAGCTAATATCGTGTATTGCAATCATGAGATTTTACAGTGAAACAGCAAAATTAAAAGCTTATATAATTGTTGGAATACAGATAAGATTAAAAGTTTTCTAGGATAGACAGATAGACCTGATTAATAATTTACAACAAAATCTCAATTGAATCTTTTACTAATGAAATACAAAATTCATCTCGTTTTAAACAGAATTCATTACTCTTATAGTATCTATAGTCAATCCCATTTCTATCATATTAGAAGAGGTTGCAATAAATTTATAAAAAGTTCACAGTGATTGCTTTCAAAAACATTGTTCAATTCAGTTCTCAAAGACATAGGCAGTTTCATCATTATCATTTGTATTCAAAATCAACATATATTTGTTTCCCGCGAAATGAAGCTTGGAATTAAACTCGGAGAATAAATGTTGCATATGAACAGCGCCGTGCTAAATTTATGATAAGCTCGCTTCAGTGACAACGATGGTTTGATTTGCGTCTAATGTAACAAAATAAGCCCGTTTGATAAGTCCTTTAGTATCAATGTGCTTCGTTAATACCACCTCAATTTCTAAAGAATAAATACAAAAAGACCATGAGGTATTAATATGCTAGCAATGGATAGTATTTATATTGTAATAAAACTTTATAATTTAATTTTATATTATGCGTTGTATAAAGTTAATTATGTAAATGCAATAAAGACAACATACTCTAAAAAGGGAACTATTATATTCGCATTCTTGTAAACTTAGGATATTCATTACAATAGTTTAGAACGATTTAATTTTGATGAAATAAATAATAAAATTTTTCAAGTAGATATAAATTTCAATGAAGTAATTCACATATTTATCCCAAAATACCTGAGACAAATTTTAACTCAAATTCTTATCATAGTTTAAGATATAATGTCTTAACTTATAGTTAATCTTAAATATTAAAGAATCTGGTTTCCTAATTAATAGAGCGTGTTCCCATAAAATAGTTGGAAAACAAATCTTATGTATACGCCTGTCAGAGTAAGTTAAATTTGTATAGAAAAATGCAATCATCCTAAGTTTACAAGTAGGCGAATATCTGAGATGTGTCTTTTAATTGCAATTGAATTAGCAAGTTGAAGTAGAAGTTTGCAATTGAAGTAGTACCAAGTTACAACATTAATTTTAAATGACTGTAGATGCGTTACCTTTATTCCAATTAAAAAAAATAATTTTAGTAAAGTATTGTAATTACTTTACTCCATTATCCATTGATGTCGTTGTAGTAATACATCATTCCGATTGAAGTACACATTATAGATACATATTTCTAACATATTCATACGAGATTTACAATGGAGAGTTTGCAGAATCACTACCACAAAAAAATGGTATGACTGATTTAGGAATATTATATAAATGAGTTGATACTTTAATCTTGTTTTACTTGAATACTATTCATTATAGCTTAATTTAAATGTTAATGACATTTTTTTCTTTTAATTAATATTTATATGCTGATTAAATATATAATTTATGAAATTATTTGAAAAATAAATAATGGTTGTTTTTTGTATTTTTTAAACAACAAATATTTTGAAAAAAAATTATTCTCATTATATGATATTTTTATAAATATCCGGCAAATATTCCCAACAACGTTTTTCACAAATTGATAACTGGAAATAAATCGATATTTTGTTAATCTCGTTTTACTTTGAAAATATTAATACCTTTAAATCCTTAACCAATTTTTTTAAAATATTGAATTTAATTGCATTTTGATATTACATAATTTGAAATTAAATTACTTTATATAGTTTTATTACAAGATAAATAAATACTATCTATTGTTAACATAAATTACCATGAGACCATGGGATTTTCTACCAACTTACTTTTTTGATGTCTTTTTCATTGAATGAATACGAAATGTGTCTGAAACTTGTTATAGTATTTTTTTTTGTTACCCGTAAGCTAAAATAGGTTCATAAATATCTCTTTTTTAACCCTCTAGTCGTTAAACGACTCATTGATTATTTGAGGGTGTCTAAACTGCCCTTAGTTGCAAGTATGTGCATCGTTAGTGGTGTAGATTTATGAATAAATAAGGGGTTATTACCCCATTTTTTTGAAGTTTTCTTTAATTGCAACATAAATATTTGTTGGTGAAAGCAAGTTAACGTTTCAAGAAAAGAGGTGCTATTGCTGTCGGAATATGCTTAGGAATTGTTTTCAGCACAGAAAAAGATGAAAACAAAATATTATAATTACTTGTTTAAAAAAAAAATCCGAAATGGGTGTAAATATATTAAATTAATTTTTTACTTAATTTTTGTTGCCATATTATAAATTGCAATGTTATTTTCTAATTCCAGGTGGATTATTTGAAATTTTTCTTTCTTGAACGGCGACATGCAGTATATGCAACGATATGCAGGGTGCACATTTGTGGATCTCCCAAATTGTACCCAATATGTGCAACTAATATTTAAAGATAATCTCATGGGTGGCAATTCCTCCCTTAATCACTGAGTTTAATGAAAAGAGTAATTATTGGCTAATAGGCTAATAGGCTATTGGCTAATATATAATGTCCTTTCATGACGTAGAGAAGTAAGCTTTTGATTCATTTTCCCTTCTATGGTATCGAACCAAGTATCTTTGTTTGGAAAATCCAACATGTTATACACTGGAAGATATTAACCTATAATATCAGTGGAAATATGGAAATATTATAGGTTTATATTAATATTTTTACGATTTCTCCTATTAATATTCATTATATTCTCATTAATATTAATTGCTCATTTTATTCTGCTATATTTAGCTATGGATTAAACATTTTAAGCAAAAATTATGTACAGAATGTTTAATACCCTATTTTATTTAAGCTTTTTTCATATATTTATGGTACTTATTAATCTATTAATTGTTTTGATGCCATTTTGAACTTAAAGTAGTGAACTAAAATTATTTATATCTAGTATTTAAAATATTCATTTTACTTCCACAATGGTTGAACCCTAGTCCATTGAAGTTTTAATAAAATCACAATTACCTAAAAGTATCAGCTTACGTTCAAATATACCTGTGGAATGAATTTATAAAAATCAGTTATCATTGTATGGTTCACCCTCTTCTCAGCCCAGTGTATACCTTAGGCAAGATAAAACGGTGAAACTATCATTCTAGGAGCAAATTATTTAAATCAATTTAACTAACATTCGAAAACAACAACATGGTAATTTTATCTATATTTTGATATATTTCAAGCAATTTAGAAAAATTATTCGTTTTTTAATATATTTTCTAAGTATCTAACATTCAAAACAAAAAATGTCTGCAAATTTATAAAAGGAAACGACACTTTTTTTGGAATTTATAATAGAAATGATATAATTATTTTTTTTCCTATTTGTATATATATTTTTGTATATTGCTAAATTTGATTTGAGGAAATAAAAAATATCCAACGGAGTACAACATTTTAAAATAATATTTGCTATAAGCAGCTAAAACGTTTAGAAAAAATGTGCAATCTTGTTTATGGCCAGCTAACGAAAACATTCACTAATTGAATTTCCCCCAAATATGGTAGGAGAAAAGTACTTTCCACAATAAGGATTCACTTTCATTTGCATTTAAATGCGTTTAAAGCGCAGTTTATTTCTATCAGCAAATAAATTAATTTCCTTAATTGACAAATATATCGTTCTATTTGTCAGACACATGAAAATAAAAGTGTTATTTATATAACAATTAAAAAAAATTTAGCCAAATATTTGAAAAAGCTGATTTTTAAATATTTTGTAGACCATCAAATAATTTAATCTGAATACACTTTCTTAAAATTTTTATTTTATTTCATTTGCAATGGATTCCTTTAAATTTCTATCGAGTAAATATAATTCTGGTATCCTAAAGCAATATTCTGGTATTTATTGTAAATAAATAGTAGTCAGGATTCTTATCGAATTCGAAATCATAAGTAAATTCAAAGAGTATAAAGTAACATTAAACATTCTATAGAAATAATAGGAAATAGTAATATTAAAGAGATTTTTAAAATGACATTTCATGCTTAGCAAGATAATTGTTAATGATATAACTCATTGTTATTAAAATGTAATGAAATAAATTGTTTTTCTTTTTTAAAAATATTTTTGTTGATATAATGCAAAAAAGTAATGCATGATAGCATATTTCGTAAATTAAAATAAATTTTTATATAATTTAATTAATTATAAATATTTTACGTACTGTAATAGATATTTTTATGAATTTTTGAACATCAAAATTATATTCAAATACATTTCCTTCTACATTAACCGTTTTCATGAATTGTAAACCATTTAATCACTAACTCGAATGATAAAAAATATGATTTCAATTACTTAAAACATTTTTTCTTTTCAAACTTCTCAGAATTTAGATTTTTCTTTTGTAATGATTGCAAATAACCTAGAAAATTTTTATTTTTATAATGCTTTCTTTTTAAATGTTGTTTGAAATATCATAATAATATCTAAGGTATAATAAAAAATAATTAAAATAAGGTTCAGCAATATCTAATATTGCTTTCAAATAATTTATCGTGATGTTGTCTAGAACATTAATTTCATTAGGGAAGTTATGCTGTGGTTTATCAATTCCACTGTCTGAAATTTGATCGGGCTTTTTCATGGTGATGCGCAACATTTAGCATATTAAAATGGGTTTCAGAAATGTTTTTTCATTAGAAATACATTGCAAATTACAAAGAGATCTCATGCTTTTACTTCGAAATTTCTAATATCGCAACAACTTAAAAAAATTCAAATATACACAAAACATTTAATATTTCAATTTTATAGCAGATTTAAAATGTTTACTAGTATTAATTAGGAATATAATAATTAGTATTAATATAGAATATAATATTTTAATATCGTTACATGAAATATTGAGTAAGTTTTTGTTTTTATTAATGTATGAGCGTCTTCGGATCTTTCAATATTTAAAAAAACAGTTATTTCAGGGATTAAACTGTTTTTTTTTTTAAATTTTATAAAATTAATTTTAAAAAATTTATTAAAAGATTCAAAGATACACATACATAAATTAAAAGTAATCAAATGTATTGGAAAATCTCATTTATAATAAAAAGTAACATTAATTTCATCAAAATGTACCACAAATCCTGTACTTACGATTTTTTACTTTTATAGTTCATGAAATGATTTCTCTTAAAATTTAATTTCTGTTAAATCAGGATTTTTCTGTTAAAAATTTGATTTCTGATCGAATTGTTTGTAAATGAATCAATTTATTCAAATGTTCAGTTTTAATAAAGGGACTTATGTGTAATCTGAATAAAAAGTGAATAATAATAATATGACAACGACATAAAAAAACTTAAAAATATAATCATTAAAAATATAATAAAATTTAATAATCTGTTATACACAGGACAACAATATCAATTTTGATTTCAGTTTTTTGCTAAATGTTTTGGAGATTTATTCTACACTAAATTTTAATTTACAAAAACACATAATTATAATATGTTTTAAATTATAGATTTATATTATAACCCATTATTTATTTGCACATATTACGACAGTTGCACAAAAATAAATGTTTTAAGAAAAATATTATACAAAACAGATGTTCCTCCCTGTGAAGTAAATTTTGTATTCAATAATAAAAATACATCCATTTTGAAATGTATGGAATGAATATATATTCTTTTCTAGAAATATATAATGTATTAAAATTCATAGTTTGAAATTATGATTTTTTTCATTTAAAAAAGTGTGCATATTTAACGAGGAAGGTGCGATTTTTTCTCCTTCCAGATTTTTTTATTGAAGAATATGAAAAATTTAATTAAAAAATTATAATAGGTATCAGAATATAATAAGAAATGATAAATTTTAAATTCGACGTTAAAATTCTTCAAATATTTTTATAATATGCTGTCAAGTCTCTTTGTAAAAAAAGTAGCCCCGTCTTTTTATAAATATATATAATGTCGTCATTGAGATTAATTTTAAATAATATTATTTTAATGCTTTAAATGACTGAAGAAGTGTAATAATTCATAATAAAATAGCGAATTTTCACGGAAAAATTATACCTGGCAGAAAAATATATGCAATAAAAGTGAGTTGCGAGTCGAATTTTATCCATTTGAAATTATATTTAGCTGCTCACGTACAAAAATAAGCGATCCGAAAACTCAGAATTTTATTGAAATCATTTCACAAATTATAAGGGTTCTTATTTTATCTAGTTTGTACTAGTATTACATTTTAAGATTTTCTCCGATTTAATCGAAACTCTCTACGAAAACTGCTTTTCCGACTAGTCGGAGACCTTTTAATCATTTGATAACATGGGGACATATCTTCGAAGTTAAACCAAAAATATCCTTCTGATGATCACTTAGAATATATGTCGGCACTTTATTTCCAGAATCGAGACATATGACTCCATGCTAGGATGTAATCCATGTTGAATAATTTACTACATAACTTTTGAAAATATACTATATATAGGCGTAGAGTAACTGTGTACAAAGATTGACATATGTAAATAGAATATATATTTTTGCAATACATTTATGCATGGAATATTCATAATCAAATTTGGTTGCCATTAATTATATTTTTTAAACATTTTATCTCAGAAGGTGTATATGAAGATTTTTATTTATTTTTTTTTTATTTTACGTGGCTAAAAAAGTTATTTACCTTTGTAATTTAACCAGTTTAAAATATTAATTTCGTCAGTTTTGATATTTTTTAATAATATATTTTCGAACTACATTATAAAAAAATGGTAAAACTGTAGACATAATAAATTTAAAAAATTCATAAATAAAAAACATTAGTGTTAAAATAATGTATTCCTTCCAATAATAAATTCCATCCTAATATAAGAATTACTCGAAATGATTTTTTTTTTTTTTTTTTTTTTTTTTTTTTTTTTTTTTTTAAATCGCATTTTCCTATTTTTTGGAATTTAGTTCTCTTAAGATATTCTTTCATGTTTTATTAATTTTAAATCATAAAAAATCATAAAATTATAACATTCTCTAAAGAATTATGAGTTACAAATTGAAATGTTATATTGCCTACTATGTCTAATAAATATATTTAATTTTTGAAGTTACACGTAAATTTATTCTGAATTGATATGTAATTTAGATAATACTACAAAATATTTATTCAGTAATAATTCAAAATTCTGATTATAGTTATAGTCTCTCACTGCAGTTGAATATTAAATTTTAGCTCCATAGTATGCCAGAAATTAACGTTATTCAAATTGTAACTATCATTATAATAAATAGGGAAAAGTGATATATTATATATCTCCACGTAAGTCTTTTGAAATTTTAAGTGTTTATAATTTCTCAAACAGTTCCCTTTGTTAATATATGCAGTTTTAATTTTTAATTAAGAAATCGTAAATATTCCTATATTGTACATTAGGAGATCCTTGCATTTAACCAAATGAATAAATTGCATTCAGTTTACCAAATTTAAATCTTTGCATTGAAAGTGCTAAACACATGTTATTTAGAACTCTATCGATCCGACTTTCTATAACTTATTCCATTATTACGTTACATGTCGCCTCTGTTTTTTCAAGCTTTATATGTATACCATTGTAAATTGTGTCTAGCAGTAATCGTAATCACTAATCAGAAATAAATGAATTTGTAATTCCCAACATCAAAATTTGATTTTTGTAAATACTTTTGTATATATGATCATTTCCCCCCTTTTTCTTTTTACAATTAAAAATATTCCTAAATATCTTTAACATAGATTTTTTTTTTTTTGCATATTGATCTTCCTAGCACCTTCATAGTACTTTACATGAAACATTCAAACCAATTAAATATATTTATTTCTAGAATTTTAAAATTAAATCAGAATTGCTTTCTTTTTTTCTGTTGTGGTATTTCAACTTAATAATAGAATTTTTATAATAATAGAATTTAAATAATAGAATTTTTTTCCTTTGAGGAAAAACAAGAATTAATTTTGTTAGTCATTAAGTACGATCGTAATAAACACTACAGTTTTACTTACGCAAATATAAATAGCCTACAAATTGGCTTCCCAAGGTTAAGAAACGTTAATTAAACACCAAATTAGCGTTTCTAATATCTGGAAACCATAGAAACCAAATTTCACACATGCTGTGTTATTTGTTTTTTCGTTGCTGTTGACAAAGATAGTTTCGCAATATTCCTGGATGTCAAGGTGACTCCAATCACTACTAGAGAGTTAATAAGTATTAAATACTTTGTAGACACATAAATTCTCAATCTGATACATTAAACCGAATTCATCAAATGGTTAGTTTTGTAAATTTAATTATGTGCATATGTTTATGTTTCAAGATTGATTTTTTCAATAAATGCGGCTTCAAAAAGTGTTAAAAGTTTAGAAACTGTTTGTGATTTTGATCAATATAATAAACTTCATAATTTATTCATATATATCAATAATCTTCATCACAACAACAACATTGATACATAGTTTTGATATATAGATGTAATAAACTGCCATATTGTTATGGTGAATATTTAGTGCCTCCACGAAGTATTAATCTTGTGACTAAGAATCACTTAATTCATTCAGTCTTTTTTCTACATGGGAATACTTTTAATAAATGATCATCTCAAAAATAAAATACAATTATTATATAAAAAATGGCGTAATTTTATCAGGACAGTTATAGTCTTGATAGATGTTTTAAAATTTAAAAATGTTTGGAAAGTTAAAGGGATAATAAGGGGGTTTTAAATTCTATTTGGAAAAATTAGATTAAAAATATTTTTTCGAAAATTGCTGTTATAAATAATTTTGATTGCCTTATTGTAGTCATTTGCAAATTATAAAATGCCCCGTATTAATAATTTTTTTGAAATATAAAGAGTAACTAGGATATCAGAATACAATTACAGCGAAAGAAATTAATTTTTATTATTTTATTTGACAGGTTAAACAAAAAATAGTTTTGAGTTTTCTGAACTTATTATAAGTGAGTCAAGTCACTACACATCTGTAATAACGAATTATTAAGCCAATGAATTCATACATCAAAATTTTAAATTAAATTTCTGAGGAACTTTATTTTTTGCTACTTTTAATTTTTGCTTTACCTTCAAACGTTAGCAGTAATAATTGTTATAATAATTTTTAAAACCTAATGCAATTTTAATTATATGTTTCTGATAATACATACATGAAATAAAAAGTTTTTAATATATTACTTTAAAGACGAATTATTAACATTTATGATTAAAAATTGGGGGCCTGATGGCCGAGTGGATAGCTCTGTGGCGCTCGATACCGCAGGTATCGGGTTCAAATCCCGGCGTTGCCATGGGTGTTTGGTAGTGGTTCAGAATCCACTTTAAACCGTAGGTCCCGGTCCTAACAGGATAGTAGAGCGTTGCGGGGACAGTGTTACTCCGCGTCCGGGGCTTAACATCAAGTTACACGCGCCTCCTGGGTAGTGCAAAGTGAGTAACATCGGTGCAGCCCTTACAGCACAAAAAGATCGCAGTCTAATTGCCAGTTGCATTTTAAGAAGGAAAAAAAAATATTAAAAATTATTTTTCTTGTATTTTTGCTCTAAATTATTCAATTGAGTGATTGATTAAAACAATTTTAATAATATTTATATTATAGTGCATGCATAAGGAATATTTGACTATATTTATTGAAGTAAATGTGATTTTTTACATATTCTTTTTTGTTAGAAGTTTTTACATATTCTTCTTTGTTAGGATTTTTTTGCATGGAAAATAACCTACTTTTGTCAATTTCTGACAATTTGTAACAAAAATTAATCAGTGAATTTTTTTAAATTTTTATGTTTGTCAAAGTTTTATGATGTAATTTTAAAACATCATTAAAAACTTCGATTACGATTACTTAATAATTTTGCCTCAGAAAGTGGTCAGTTAGCTTAATACACTAAAAATTATATCTACCATTTTCAGTTGCGACAACAAATCATCAGAGTTAAATTTATTGCAAGTAATTTACAACTCTGGCTGTTATCTTCTAACTTCATATCGCATTTAATGTTTCCAGTGCAGTTCGTAGAGACAATTACTATGATCAACCACAAAAAAAAATCTCAGCTCATATATCACATAATAAATTCTACAACTTTCACATAAAAACGTGATTTATATCATGATTGAGGTTATAAGTTATTAACATGATTTTAAGCTTAATAAAATAGAAAAAAATGCATTTAATTTACAAATAGTTTTGAACAATTTTCTCTAATTATATTTAAAACAAACATTAAATATTTCTAGAATTCACTAATAGTTTTAGAAGGTAGAAAAAATCATAGATTCTAAAACATATATATTCAAAATATATTGACAATTTTAAAATACACTGCATTTTTGGTCTTTTATCAAAGACTTCAAATACTTGTATTTGAAGTCTTTGATAAAAGACCAAAAATGCAGTGTATTTTAAACTAATCACAACTAGAGGCTTTTAAATGATAAACCTGTTAATCATATAATAATATACCAAAAGCTATACAGACGTTAATTTAAGAAATCTCAAAAAAGTCAAGCTAAAAAAAAAAGTCAAATGCTAAATGTGGTAACAAAATGGAACACTGATATATTATAAATTAATTGATATATTAAAATTAATTAATCACATTGTGATTAGAGAAAAATATTTCTGATGTTGAATATATTATATGAAACAAACAATTAAATTTTCCAATAAAATATTAAAAATGTATCTTATACAATGAACAATTAAAGTAAATTAATCATTTTTCAGATAAATATTTTAAAATAAAATAATAATAAATATTGTAACAATTATATATATTACAAGAGTATTATATTTAATAACAAAAGCTGCAATAAACGTACTTTTAATAAATAAATATGTTCGCATTTATCTACAAAGCTAAGCAAATTTAAATGATTTCTAATTAATTTTTAACAGTAAGCACAGTTTTAACAGTTAGACAGAAATTGTTAGTAAATATATGATTTTAAATTATTAGCTAGAAAACTAAAAATTTAGTCAGTTACTTTGACCAACTTGTTTAATTATAAAGAAAAACGAATTTAAATTATGAAGTTAAAAATTTGCCTTGTTTTGTCTTTTACTAAATTACTTTTCTTAAATTCAATGTAGGCTGTATTTCAATAAGAAGTAAAAATTTAAAGCTCATCATCATTTTGTTCAAAGCAAAAAGAAAAAAAGTCAGTTATAAACTAATATTAATTAATTATGATGAATATAATAGTTAAATAATTTTTAATAGTTTTTATTTATTTATTTTTTTTTTGATATTACGTTCTGGGTTCTCATTTTTATAAAATTGTATTTGAAATTATTTATTAAATATATGATGACGTAATATAAAACTAAAATGTACAGAATCATAAAAACAGTAATAATAATTATAATATCATATTGTGTAATCTAGTACTACTCTTGGTAGTTCGCCAAACTTATTTTTTATTTAAAAAAAATAAATGTTCTGAAACATTTATTGTATAAAATTATTGTATTGGATGAACTGCATTTTAAAGAATTTTTCCAAGGATCTACCAAATCGTATTGTGTTCTGTTTTATCTTATTTGAAGTCAAATATCCAGCAATAAAAAAAAATAACTTTAAATAAATAATTATTTCAGATTTTAATGCTAACTTAAAAAAAAGAATGTATATATATTCTATTCATTTGTTAGTTAATATTATTTTGCTTTAGAAATGCTAAATTATACGTTTTAGATTATAATAATTTATAAATTTATTCTTGTACGTGGCACTTCGTTACGAAATTATAAAACTATTAATTTTTTAAATTTTCTAAATGAATTTTTTTTTTACTTATGTAATATATAGTTTATTTCATTTAATGCATGTTGTAATTTTCATTTTTATACTGATTATATATAATTTAAAAACAGTGATATGTTAGATAAAAACATTTGTATTCATAAGTATAAAATAATGATAAACTTTCTTTACATAGATTGTTAAAATAAGAAATTCATAAAAAGATAAGTTAAATAAAATTTACATAAATTTGCTTCAATTTGAACAACTTGTACCTTATATAAAAATAAAATTTATTTTATCGAAGAAGTTATTCGGAAGAAAATTAGAATTTTTCGTTATTAATCAATTCATGAAATCTTCGATAAAATCTTACCTTTTCAAGAAATTTCAGAAATTTAAAAATAGATAACATTTATTTTTAATATTTCTGAATAAAGAAGTAAAGAATTTAAATTATTCAATTGAGAAAATTGTTAATTAGTGTTAAGGATAAATATGTAGTTCAATTTTATTCTCTCTATTTTGATTCCTCCTCTCAATATTTTTAAAATACACGAATTATTTTTACATTTTTTATCGTTCATAATTTAATATGCATTAAAATATATTTTAAATTTTCTTCAAATTGTTATTCCAATTTCAAGTATGCTTCATTTACTAAAATCAACTTATTATTAGAATGTTGTTATCTTTTAGAGTCTCCGAATTTGACCTGAAGTAATTGTGACTAAATCAACAAATGTGTAGCAGATTCAGCATTGTGTAGAGTGGTTTAAGGAAAATTCGAACTTTCCTCTCCTAATCTGCTAAAGGACTTTTCAGACATTTATTAATAGACGTTACACTAGATTCAATTTAATTATAGACATACAATTTTAAAAATTTTAGAAATCAATAAAAATATTCATATCAAAATAATTTCTAAATTTTCCTAAGGATATTTTAGCTAAGAAATTGCCACGATTTTTTTAAATTCTTTTTCTATTAACAGAAAAATATGAAACTATTAAATTAAGCTTTATAATAAAAAATTAAATATTCATACTTATAATTAACACTTCTTGTTTAAATATAGCATATCTTAGCTTTTTACTAAAGTTCAATGACATTAAATAAAAGCCATAAGAAACAAATATGTAACTCTGTTTTGTATTCCTCTTTCTCCGAAGTTAAGCCAGACGGTGAAGGTAACAGAAACAGAAGATTTTCCGAGTAATTCTCCTCCCCGTCTGTCCTTTTGGATTGTTTTTCTTTGCAAATGGAATTCAATTCCGCATAGCTGGGTGGATAATGCAACCATCCATTTTGGCTGATATATCGGATGTTTTAAAAGTTTCAAAATCTTTTTTACTTTTAAATCTCAGTATAAAAATTTTGTTTTTGAATTGTAAAGTCAAAAAAGAAAAATAAATAAAAATTATTTGACATTCTTGCAAGTAGAAGAAATATATTTAAAAGAAAGAAAACATTTTATCAGCACTAGATATATTTTATTGATACATTAATGTTTAAGCTGAGAAAAACATTAAACTTAATTCAGTAGACTGGCCTTCGAATGAAATTATTTTCTGGACATGTAATTCTTAAATTATTAACAAAAAAATTTAATACCAATATTTTTAAATTACTTTCCAAATCATGTATTCCTTTGTTTTATAAAAGCAGATATGAATTGATATGATTTGGCTTAATTATTTTTCATATTTTTCACACATCATATTTTTAGAAATAATTCAATTATTATATTTCGCATATAATTCCCATTTACAATGGATATCGTTGCGTAATAAATGTGCTTAAATTTTGAACATTAACAATTAGTATCATCAGCCGAATGTGAGTGCATGGAAAATATTTCTATTTCCTTATTAAGGTGAAACAGGTAGATAATTTGAGTATATTTTATCGCAAATATAAATTATTGCTTTACATTTTAGCACATGATCAAATAATATTCAACTTATCTAATACAAATAAATTTTCTAGAAAATTCTTGAATCTTTTTTTTTATAATGCAGCTGGCAAACAGACATGGACGTCTTGGACGCCTTAAGGCAAGCGCTGCACAAACGTTACTCACTTTGCCTTAACCAAGGGGCCCCATGTAACTTGATGGTAAGCCACAGAAGCGGAGTAACAATGCCCCGCAATGCTCCACGATCCTATTAGGACCGGGACCTACGGTTTAAAGTGGATTCCGAACCACTACAACATCCATGGGCAAAGCCGGGATTTGAACCCGATACCTATAGTAGAACACCAGAGGCCCCAATTCTTGAATGATTTAAATACCAATTTCTGTTAAATAGTATCATATTTATTACAATCTACTCATTAACAATAAATGTACAAGTTTTTTTTATAGAATTTATTAATTAGTTATCATAGTTAGAAGCAAAAACTGTAAATATAGCATTCTCCATATTCAATATATAAATACATATTAATCCAAAAGTTAACCAAATTCAAAATAAATTTATTTAATATGTAAAAAAAAAAATTATTAGTATAAGAAAGATGTAAACTCTACACTATTAATAGTTCATTTTTTTAACTTCTCATTGATAATACTTTCTTAACTAAATAAAATAAACAATTTTTTACATCACTCAAAAAAGCAAAAATTAAAAGACACAAATTATTTGAAAAATTAAATAAAGAGAATACAAATATAAGGGAAAGATATCCTGACGCTATTATTTACATTATTTCATATAATTTTCCATAATTGTCGCTCATGATATTTTTTGGATTTGGGAATGCAATGAAGACATGAAGAATAATTTTCAAGCTGTATTCATTTATAATTTTCATTATAAAATGGATATAAGCTTGTTCTGTAAATACATGTATCTATATACATGATCTTATTTTTATTGCAGCCAAGCATTTTTAGGAATTTTGCGTTATATATTTTAGGACTTATTAATATGGAGAGGTTATCTATGAAATTATGATCATGAAATCCGCTCAAATTAATCAATAGTTAATACTTATCATAATCACAAAACAGTAAACAATATAGAAAAAAATCACGAATCTGACAAAATAATTGTCATTTTTTGACACTTGTAATTTTATTTTGCTTATCATTACAACGGAAAATGAGCAAATTTTTTATTCGTATGGGTATAGAGGACCAGGCCCAACCACAAAAAACCTATGTGTGTACTTCGAAAGTTTAGCGCATTATACACAAGGCAGCTGAACACCTAAATTCTAATACTAAGCTTAAATAATAAGAATTAATTATCAACTGCTTTATTGCATTATATATATACACTCAAGAGCCAAAACATTATGACCACCTGTCAGTAACGAGTTGGCCCACCTTTGGCGCGCAACACAACTTCAACCCGCCTTGGCATGGATTAATACCACCACTTAATATCAGTTAAATACCACTTCCACCTGATCACTTGCCTTCCCCGTCATCCAGGCGAGTTCATTGCAAAATGTAGGGGTGGTCATAATGTTTTGGCTCTTGAGTGTATCTATATATATATATATATATATATATAGTAATTATTTAAAAAATGTACTTCTATTTTGCATTGTATTTCAATCAATTTCTAACTTTACTTTTTGAATGAATTATCGAATATGTATTTCTTGTATTTTGTGTATGCATTAATGCTGTGACGATTTGCAATAGAAAAGTAATAAAAACCCAGCATTTTGATTTTGATTCTTTTTAAAAAAAAAAAGAATACTTTTTTTGGTAGAAAACTATTTTAGTTTATTAAACATTTTTTTTTTTTTTTTTTTTTTTTTTTTTAAAGATTTGATGGAATAAAATTGAGATAGAGATTTTGAATAGAAAATAAAAATATATATATATATATATATATATATATATAACACTTTTTTTTTTTTGGACGGCATACTTACAGCACTATTTACTGAAGAAAATGGATTTCATTTTTATTCATCTTGCCAGTAAAAAATATGAAAAGGTTTTTACAAATGTTCCATAATTAATTTCTTACGCATAGGTTAATATAGAAACATTTTTTTTTTTTTATAAAACAAAAATTATTCATGTTATCTGTAATATTTAAGATTTAATTTCAAATGGTTTTGTTGCATATTTGTACAGTGTCCATATATTTTTTGTTCTGAAATTTATTAAAAAGATAAATATAATTTTTTTTTATAAATTTTATTATAAGATAATTTTATAAATGTATTTTTTATAATTAAACTATTACTTATCTGTAAATTTAAGACAGATATATTGATTGAAATATACCTGATTTTCTAAATGTTCAATTTTAGTTCAATGTTCATATATCATAAATGTTATAATTGTCAATTGTATTTATCTCTGACATAACGGCTTTAAGAAAAAAAAAATTGAAAAAAATCAAAATATATTATCCAATTCTTATAAAATTAAAATATTATTTAACATTTATTTTACCTGCACCTTTAAAATATATTTTGTTAGATATATTCAAGGGAAAAAACAACATCTTTTTTATAAAGGAATATATTTGATTTTCTTTCTTTTTCGCGTACCAGCACATATTTAAGTAAACTATTTTTAAACAAGTAACTTCGTACTTTTTTTTCACTATATTGCAGAAAATTCCTTCACAAATATATTTGAAATTTTCCTCTTACATCTGGAGCCATCTATTATTAGATACATGCAACTTAAATCTAAAACAAACTGAAATTAATTAATTAACTTTAATTAATGAATTAATATTTGAAAAAACTGTATTAGCCTCTAGTGTCATCAACTACAAGTTCAAAAAATGTATTTGAACTTGAGTAGATGAATAAAAAGTATTTTATTGAAAATTTGAACAAGATATATAGAGGGAGAGTGTGAACTAATAATAGGAATTTAAAAATTGACTGAGATTTATACAAAAATAAGGAAACAAATTTATGTTATAGTTTATAATAGTTTTACATGTACAGAAAAGTAAGACAAAGACAAACACAACGTAAAAGAAACACAACGTAAAGACAAAGACAACGTAAAAGAAAGACAAAAATAAAGCAATGAGCTATGCTTACAGTTCTTTGATACATATTTTAGAAAAGAAAACTGGAATCATTATTAAATTTTTAAATATACTGTAATATATTTTAAAACAAAAATACGTTATAAGAAAAAAAAAAAAAACCTAAATATGATTTATTTTATTGATCAGATTTTTATAGGTTTTCGCTATGTTTAGAAACAACCAACATTCCAGCAAATTAAAAAAAAAAATATTTGATTAAAATTATGCCTGCATCCAAATCGAATTAAAGAAAAACTAAAATTATGAATCAATGAGTTACAATTTATCTATTTTTTTTTTTTTTTTTATTTATTTTTTTCTTTTTTTATGGAAAACGTATGTTACATTTACTGTTATCTTCTATAATAATCAATCCTTCATCATAAGTCTAAAAAAAATGAAACATTTTATGACCCACAGAAACACCAATATTAACATTTAATGAACTATCAATCATTTTGAAATACCAAGACCAAAAATGTTTTCACTAAATTAAATTATTTATTTATATTAAATGCATTTTTAGGTCTTTAATAAAAAACATACTATATTTCTTAATAAAACTACTATATTCTCCAATTATTCAATTTATTCTCATCTAATATATTCTGAAATGTTTTAGGAGAAGTAAACTTAAAAAAATAATAATAAAGTTCATGATTAAAATAGTAATTCTTTGAATTAATATTTAATAATATTATTTAATAATATTTTATAACAAAATATGAAAAATCTTGCAACTTTCAGTTAAAATGTATATTTTTGTTCTTACAACTTTTTTTCTTCTTCTTCTTCCTACCTGGTGAACCAAATTTATACCTAGTGTAAATAGAAGTTTTCCAATGTAACTCTCACACCCTCTTTTCTGTAAAATCATTATTTTGCGAGACAGAATTCAATTCCGTATAACGGGAAGATAATGAATTCATCCATTTCAGTAGAATGATTCATTGTGAAATAAAGTTTCAAAATATTGTTTACTTTTACAGTACAGTTTGCTATCGCTCGTAAATTGAGTTGAAACTCAAGAAAATCACAAAAATTATAGGATATATCAAAGTAATTTAAAATTTAAAAGGAATCAAATAATAAGAGATATATTTTAAACTTATTTCCAAATGGTTATTGATAACATTTGTCGTTTAAAGAACAATAAAATACATTTGTCTTTAAGTTTAGAATTTACTTTTCTCATAAGTTGTCATCTTTTAAATTTTATTCCTTAATCCAGTTAATTAAATTAAAAATTTGTAAAGAATGCATTTTAAAAATGTAAAACAATATGTTCAAAAAAGCGATTATTGTACTCATTGTAATGCAAATTAGTGAGTCAATAAATTAATAGTTTAAAAAAACTAAAAAACACGCTTTTAGAGTTAATCAAACTAAAAATTAAAAAAAAAAAAAAAAAATTATTAGCATAAGAATAAAATGGCTGACTAGAAAATGAATGTCACTGTTCTAAAAGCGTGGGGTGCTCGATATCAATCGTTATAATGTTTCTCTAGTTTCATTCCGAAATGCAGAGTTAGTTTAAAAATGTCATACAAAGCACCCCACGCTTTTAGAACAGTGACATTCATTTTCTCGTCCGTCATTTTATTCTTATGATAATAATTTCATTTTATTCTTATGATGCCACTGTCCCATGTAGGTTTGAATGTCTTTACTGAATACTTTCATTCTACATGGGTTAAATTGCTCTTCCTAAGTTAAAATAAAATCTGTAATCCTGGCGATCTTAATCATGATGAGATAATAAACTTATCAAACTATTTTAGTGTCGTCGGTCCTTCATAAGTCTACAACGTTTCAATTAAATCTGATTGCTCAAAGTAGGGCAAAATCGAGCCCAAAGAGTCAGTTACAAACAAACAAACAAACATACAGGTGAAACTAATATTAAAGCGTATTAAAAAGAATCAACTGTTTTCATTCTGAAAGATGCTTGTAAATGTTTCTTTGTAATTTAAATAGTGTATATGAGGAGAAACAGATTTCCTGGGGAAAAAGTCAGTTACATACATACAAACATGCAAACATACAGGTGAAGCTAATAAAAGCGTATTAAAAAGGTATAGTCTGGATTACAAATTAAAATTTTGCATGTGTTTTTGAAACATTGCTATGATTTAGAAATTGGCAAAATGAAAGCCAAAGGATCTTTTTATACTTAAACTTAAAAATAAATTAAGGGCGGGGTACCTATTTCGCTCACACTCTAATTTTAATGCAAGACAGTGTGATATCTCTATGGTAAAAGTGAACTATTAGGTGATCCTCCAGGTTATTGCTCAGGCATCGTGAGATAGGACATTATGTGAGGAAGCTCAGTCTCCTCCATTAGTTCAGACACATATTTAAGCAGTATTCACATCAAGGAATTGTGTGGCAAGGGGTAAAATGAGACACATTCTCACCGAGAGATGTTCAGCGTCAACCAGTCACAAGCCTCAGTAAGCAAAGTATGAAGTTTATGCTGGATTGATACATCATACCTTAGTCAACTTTTAGTGTGAATGTAGCTTCACAATACTGTCAGAATGTGTAAGGTGGTGGCCAATTCATATGATCTTACCAATATAGCCAATCTCATTTCAATAATTTTTCTCTTCTCAATCTTCTACAGCTGCTGAAGTTGGTTTCGATGACCCTGTAAGGGTATCTCTGATAATAAAAAGTGGTCAAAGGAATTATTTATAGGCAACGGGCGATGCACATTGCAGTCCATTACTTGCTTTGCCCAATCAAACTTCAAGGAAGTTAAGTGGCTGTTGAAAACTCATTCTTGGTCCACAAATTTTTATGGATGCATAATAGATGATATTTATAAATAATTAAGTAACTATATTTCACTAAAATTTTCAATAAATACAATTATTTCATATAAATCATGTTTCATTTCATGAAATCAAAAATGAAGCAGAATTGTTACCGTGAATTTCTCAAATTTTCATTTTCAACTGTTATGGACAAAAACATTATAAGTTTCACAAGTAAATGGATTTTGTGCTAGGCACGCTAAAAAATATTTTGTTCCATATAAATATTGAATGACAACACTGGTAAATAGCACAGTAGAAGGCACTAGTCAGCCTCTAAAGTATCATGACTTTATAATGACTACGAGTTACAAAGTGCCCCGTACCCCTTTACAAATGTGATGAGACATTTTTCCACACAGACCACAAAATATAGTATATAAATGTATTCCGTTTATGGTCATGTAATGATTAAAAAGCGAAAAATTGAGATATGGTGCAGTTGTCCGTACTATCTATAACGAATCGAAATTCCTAATCAGAATTTTTTGATGACCCTTATAATTCCGTCCCCCCCCCTTAATGATCTCCACGATTTTATTATATTTATTTATTTATTTTTTTTACTTATAGATTTGACTTGCTTCTTAGCTTTCCAACCAGAGGGATATATTAAAATTATCAGGAAATGAAAGATACGCTGGAAAATTATATGCATAAAGTACAAAAAAAAAAGCACACCTTATCAAAATATTTTTACAGTTGAATGGTGAGAACACTGCACAATGACCAAGTTATATACATAAAAATTACCTTAATTTTTTTTTTTGTATAAGTAATCATCATTGTGAAATATTACTTGTATAATTATTTAGATTATTAAGTGAAATACTTCATCATGGAATATTTAACAACATAATTCATTTATTTATTATTCAAATATTCGTTTTTTATGTACTAGTGGATGTGTGTAAATATTGTGTTTGGGTGATTTTTATGTTTGAATTCCTTATAATTTTAAATTACTTAATAGATTCATTTTTTTTCAATGATGTGATTTTTTTCTGATGCACAGGCAAAGATATTAAAAATGGGTGTTTAATTTTTTATTCAATTGAATAACGGCTTTGATTTTATTAGTAAATTTTTTAAATGTTAGTTAATTAAGAATCTCAGCCTTTATACACATTGTTAAGATTCATCAAAAGCAATATAAAGAATATATATATTTGATAAAATTAATCTGTGCAAACAAAAAATTGTAAGAAATTATTAAGCAATATTTTTAATATTTAGAATTTTTTTCCCTGTATACAAATATTAGAAAATTAGCGATATATTTTACAGCAAAGAAGCAATATTTTATAAAACACATAAGCGATAATTAAAATTAGTGCTTCGAAAGCTCCAAAAAATAAAAATAAATTATCTGTATCCAATTTTTTTATGAGTGAAAATTAATTTGCAAAAAATTTGTTTAAAGCAATTATGATTTTTTTTTTTTTTTTTTTTTGAGGAAATTTCCTTAAAATTATAAAGATGTATATTTAAAATGTTTGTTTTTGTTTAATCTTTTGATAATTATTGTTTGCTTTAACTGGTGGTGTTTTAAATAGTTTTAAGATTTACATTTTGCTTTCTTATTTTTCTAATCACTTATTTAGCATGATATAAAAGAATAAATTCACTAATTGAATTTGTTATTTCAGCTATCTTTATTGTTGTGATTAATTTGAAAATTACAAAAAATTTTTTTTTTATGAAAATAATTTCAAATGTTATTTTTGATTAAATAATTCAAGAAAATTTAATTATTGACAGATAAAAAACATTAATTATGGGAAACAAACGAATAACTTTCTGGCTTTCTTACTTTATATTGTAATAATGTAATGTATGTAAAAAAATTTTAGACGTTGAAATAAACTCGCCCTGGCTAAATAAAGCTTTAATATTGTACCATGCTTTGTTAAAGATATATTTCATTATTACGTTAAAAAAATTGATGTTGATAATAAAATATAACCTAACCAAACTGCCAAATTATACATTCTGATAATATTTTTTCCTCAACATTTTCATCTATTTTATTGCCCACTTCCCTTGTTAGATTCATAATATTATTAAATTCACCTGATAAAGTCTGTTTAAATTGAATAAATATTGATTACCTAACTATTAATAAACCAATGTATTTAAACAGCAATATTTTGAAAATAATTGAATACTACAAATCCTCCTTAAAATTCTTGACATTATGGTAAAAAAAAAGATTTCTTGTAGCTTGCTCTTCCACAATATTTGTTTTAATACGAATTATTTTTAATTTTTTTTCATGAATATTATTTTACTAAGCCTCTTATATTTATGATTAATACATAAATTTTCACGATAAATAAATTTTAGTAGGATTAGAATAAATGTTAAAAGAATTTTACATCCTACTAAATCCGTGATAATATCTTATACGATTAAAATATATGAAATATTTTAAAGGGAGAAAGTTTCACATTAAATTATAATATTTCTTGAATAATTCTTTAATAATAATATTTCTTTTTTATGTTAAAATTGAGCTTAAAAAGCTTGTTTGGCAAAGCCTTAAGCTCCTTTTTTCTTCTGTTATCTGTAACATTATACGATAAAAGCACATTTTGTGCTTTTATCGTATAATGTTACAGATAACAGAAGATCATAATTGTATATAAAAGAAAGAATACATATTATATTTTATTAAATAATATTATTTTTGAAAATATACTATTCATTTTCAGTTTATGAACCTTTTGAAATTCAATATTTAACTTCATTTCTCTGTCTTGCATTATCCAATATCTTGGGATTCATTGCTTCTTATTTTATCATATACAAGAAATTTTGAATTTAATAAATTTTAATAAAAGTAAGAGCTATATTCTAATGTGTCATTCACAACTTAACAAATATTAGGTCCAGACATGACATGGGGTCTATTCCTAGGGACGACATACTACTTTGTCCAAAAAGAAAAACTAATTCATAATTTAACATTCCCAGGGCTTATTTCATTTTTTTTTTTTTTTTTTAGGTTGTTGGAACAGTCCTTGACATCTGTGTCAAATTTGACGCCAAAATATTCATTAATGTTTCAGTTACGCTTGGCTTTGTGAGAAGCTAAAACAGATTCCGGCGATTTGTCAAGTGTCTGAATTAATTAAACAAAGAATTTGCATTAAATTTTCTTTTCGGAAACGTATAGAATGTTGCAGAAGGCATTCTGTGAGCAATCCTATATCGAAAAAAAATGTTTAGAAGTGGTATAAAAAGTTCAAAGACGAAGACGAAGAGGCCTCTGGTCGATCATCAACTTCAATCGACGAAGCTCACGTCCAAAAAATTAAAATTAAATTTTCAAATTTAGGTTACAAACATGTCAAATCTCGATTGGTACCGAAAACACTGAATACGGCAGCTCACACTGTATTGATTCTTCGTGACTTTTGCACCAAAACTGAAACCTATATCGTTCCACAACCAACTTATTCACAATGTGCAACCTTCTGGATATTCCCTAAAATCAAAAGACCGCTCCGGGGACACTGTTTTGAATCGATTGAAGAGAATCAACGTGAATCGCTACGCGCTTTGAAAGCCATCCCTGACAATGATTTTTTAGCATGCATTGAGGCTTGAAAAAAAAGTTGCCATAAGTGCATTGTGACCGGAAGGAATTACTTTGAAGGCGATGAAATAAATTTGGAAGAATAAATAAATATTTTTTGAAAAAAAAAATTGGTCTTACTTTTTGGGGCACAATAGTGACATGATCGCTGCAGTGGATGATAATCTCGCATCAGCATTCAGGCAGCCAAGCGGACGATTTCGAGGTATTCCCGTTTAGGATATGAAAGACAATCTACAATTTAATTATAAAATACAACTTTATTTATTTTTTTAAGCGTTCCTTCTAGAAATATCCCCTATTTATTTGTATAATTTAATATAAATCTTCTTTAAGACATCGCCGATCTAAAATAATTCCTTCATAAGTTAACATCGTTCTGTCGCGAACTTTGGAGATTAAGTGTTCTCAAGTGATGGTCGTTAGCGACGCTTGCTATTAACCGCAATTCGATGCTTGGTAAAGATGCATATTTCCCTGCTGAACGAAACGATGTGGAGAATTTCAATCAATTTACTCCAGAAATAAGTTATTTTAAAATATTTTGCGTATGAATAAGTAATATTCAGCCTGTAGGATATAATTTAATTCCCACAGAGCCTTAAGGTTTGTCATTATTTTTAACTTCTGCAGAAACCTTTGCCAATATTGAATTTTAGATTCTAACACATTAAATTTAACTGTCGAACGTATTACAGAAATTACCTTTGCAACAAGTTTAGTTATTTTATATAATATCAATGAGCCATACAACTAGCTGTAATATTTACAAAATTTAAAATATTGTATGTGATATACAAAAGGATTATTTTTTGAGATATTAATGTTTAATTAAATTTAAATAATTAAAACGTTTATATAATTGGGAACGTAGATGCAATGCATTTATACTTGATAAAATTATTAAAAACATTTTACTGTTACCTGTCTTTATTATAACCTATGTATTTTTATTTAATTCTTATTTTTATATAAATTATGTTGCTGACCTATTTAATCTTTAAACAGACTTTTTTTTATTTTTTTTTTATTTTCACAGCTCTCTTTGCTTGCGAGACTATTTCTCAAAACCTGTAACAATGAAATAATTTAAAAAATAAATTCAGCATAAATACGTTCATTATTATTGTTTTGCATACTATTTTATCTTATTTTGACAAAAATGACCTGAAACTTTTAGCTATTCGTTAAGGATTATAGTTACTTTCTAGAAACCAATTCTATCAACCATTGGAATATTGTTTAATGGATAAAACTTTTCATACCCTTCCTTTCTACGGGAATATAAATTATTAAATGTTATTTTTGTGAATAACATATATTTAAGATAAAAATTAATTAGTATATTTATAAAAATGACGAAAAATATTTAATAGACCAACTGAAAAAAAATTATTTTACGTTTTTATTATTTTTAGAAGGGGAAAGCTCAGTCGGAAATAAAAGAACTGAAAATGAATGAGAAAAAAAATGCCCAAAGCAAAAAATTACATAAAACTAAAATTAGAAATATCAAGAATTATATTAGAAATATTTGTCTCCCGATCATATCCCATACATCCTCGATAGGATTTAAATCAGGGGAGTTCGCCGGCCACGACATACGCTGGATGCTTTCCGTTTCAAGGAAGTCATCAACCAACACCGATCGGTGACATGGCGCATTATCATCCATGAATATGAAGTCAGGACCGACAGCACCTCGACACAAGCGAACATAAGGCTCAAGAACATCGTCTCTGTATCTTTGACCAATCACAGACCCCGTGTCAAAGAAATGGAGGTCTGTGCGGCCGTCCATCATGATGCCTGCCCATACCATTACTCCCTTGATGGAAAATGATGTCTTTCTGTTATGTTTCTTGGTTCAAAACGTGTTCCACGTTCTCTCCATATCGTTACCCGACGAGAATCACTACTCAGACTAAACCGGGACTCGTCACTGAACATCACATTGGCCCACTTTCCCCCACTGCAATGTTGATGTTTCGAACTCCAGTTCAAACGAGCGCTTTTATGCGCAGACGTGAGGGGAATGCAAATTGCTGATCTTCTGGCATGATTGAGTCTCCTGTAAACAGTTTGTCTTGAAATTCGTATTCCTGTGGCGACTGTGAGCGCCGAACCCAGAGCTGTGGCAGTATTGCCCCTCTGACGTCGCGCACTTATTACCAGATATCGGTCTTGGCTAGGGGTTGTGACTCTTGGTCGACCTGATACTGGTTGTCGGGTAACATCTCCCGTTCTTTGAAACCTCTGCCACAGTCTTGAGATCACAGACTGGTCCACATTCCAAATTCGAGACACTTCGGTTTGCGATCGTCCGGATTCCAGCATTCCAACGATTCTTCCTTTCGCAAACATATCCAATTGGCGTCTTTGTGTCATCATTCACCTTGTTCGATGGTTAACAACGTTCCTTCGCACAGCAGTTGCACGAAACATGTCTGACCTGCCTATGCTACGTGAATCGATTTCTCTGCGGTCCGATATGCGCAGGTGTTTCGCGCAGGACGTAGTCGACTGAAATGTTTTGCATAAACCAAATGTTTCTTCTTCACCCAATTAATATCAGCAAGAAATTTGGAATAATTTTACGAATATTTACTCCATGTTTTTCGCATTTTACGATTTATGCTTAACTTTTGGACACCAGTGTACAATGCATGCAACATTGCATTGAAACACTTACCATTTAACAACTACTTGTGTACATATTACTGGGATCTAGAATACCCAGAAGATTTCGTGTAATTGTAATCTGAACACTGTTCTTGCATATTAATCGTTTTCTATTGTTCTCTTAATTGTTTACAATTATTTAAAATTTACAATCATGTGACGCGTTAAAAAAGAAATAATTGGTTTAGTATCACCATTAAATCAATGGAAGTCAATGGTATATATATAGATATATCTTAGATCCAGGTAATTTATTCACTAATATCATAATGGAGTAAACTATATGTAAAGTCTGCTTAATTATCGGTGATATGACATTGTAATGGCATTGTAAACAAACTTATTGAGTAAATCACTCACTAATGTTATAATGGAATAAAGTATACGCAAAGTCTGTTTAATTACCGGTGATACCTCTTTGCGATGGCATTGTAAACAAAGTTATTGAGTAAATCATTCAATTTGAAGAATGTTACACTTTTAATAATATACGGCATGAATAGTTATCAGGCTGCTTTCACTCCTCCTTATGTAATCTGGATTAAGTGTAATGTTTTCTTTTATTAAAAATCGTATTCGATATTTTGCTGGGATAGAGATAAAATATAATACATTGTGTTGTAGTTTAAAAGTCACTTATAAAAACGATTATCGAATTCCAATATCGAAAAATGAGCATATATTTTATACAATGAAATATTTAAACTTCGATGTACTCTCTATTGAAAATGATGTAATATCAATTCATAAAATATAAAATTAAGAAAATCGAGCAGCGTCGACATTTCATTTTTCATTTACTTAAAAACATATATATTTTCATAATTCTACACTCAGTGATATAGATTATTCTTTAGAATATAGTGTCATTTTATATTCTACTGGTAATGTGTACTACGTTCAGAACTATGAAAAACTAAAACTCGTGACACATTTGTCACAAGATCTGTCAAGGATGAGTCCTGGAAGGATTTTGCCCAATAGAAACCCTTAAAGGTAAAAAAAAATAGATATCCTGATTTCACAGGACAATATTTATTATCAATTCCTTCTATTAGCTCACACTCTCCCTATACATATCTTGTTCAAATTTTCAATCGTTCATAAAATACTTTTTATTCATCCACTCAAGTTCAAATACATTTTTTTGAACTTGTAGTGGATGGCACTTAATGTTAATACAGTTTTTTAACGATTAATTCAGTGATTAAATTTAATTAATTAATTTCAATTTTTTTTTAGATTTCAGTTGTATGTATCTGCCAATAGATGGCGGCAGATAAATTTTAAAAAAATGAATGAAAATTATTTATAAAGGACATTCTGCAATATAGCGAAAAAAAAGTAGGAATTGACCTAATTTTTTTTTTTATATTACTTGTTTTAATTAAGAAAACCACAATATAAAGGATTAAATTATGTTAATTGTTTTCGAAATCCCTTATCAATAAATATGATCATTATTAAATCAGGTAAAAAAACCTTTTTGTTAAAAATGTTTTATAATATTATAATTAATTTTCTTGTAAGATAATTTATAATTAACTTATAAGAAAATGTAAGAGTGTAATTTATAAGTTAATTTATAATTTATTTTTGTAATTTAATAAATTATATTATGATGATAAAATTATTCTAAAAGTTATAAGATCATTTAGAATATTTAAAAATCAAATTTCAGGTGTTCATACATGCACACATTATAAATTAAACAAATTAATTGGTAGAGTGTAACGGAAGATTATATGTTTCAGACGACTATCACAAATAATTTGATTTCGTTATTAGAGAAGTATATGTAGCTTGAGGATTCATAATAATATTTTATCATAGAAAGGATTATTCAGACGTAAAATATGTTTATAACTGTTGTGACCTTATATCTATATTTGAATATATACATATATATATATATATATATATATATATATATATATATATATATATATATGTGTGTGTGTGTGTGTGTGTGTATGTGTGTGTGTGTGTGTTTGACAGAGTACTCCTTCACATTCAAAAGTCTATTTTAATGCTCTTAAAAATGACTTACAAAGCTCATCGCGCAAGTAACTAAACAATTTTAGACGAATATTTAAACATTTTTTTATTCCTGAATATATATTCCTTAAATTTAATTACCTTCAATAACTAAAAAACTGATTTTTGACACTCGGAAAGATCAAACTTTGATTCAAAACAATAAGGGAACGCGACATCAGCAAATAGTGCTTGTACAAGTAACACTAATAGACTACATATATATTGTACAAAATCTCTTCAGGTAAATATGCTACTAAAGTATAATTAAATACTACAATGAACATCATATTATTATCATTACTTTGTTAGAATTAGGAAGTTCTGCTACCGTAAGAAAAATGAGATAAAATCGTTTTGTTTCCTGTAAAGAATTATTTTGTAAAAATTATTTATGTTGATTTGTCTGTTAGCTTAATGGTAACGAAGTACTACTCAGGCATCTATTATAGTACATGGATGCTGACACAACTCATCTTGAAAAGTATTGTGATCCAATTAGGAAACAGTTTCTAAATTGAGGATTTTTACTTTTCTTAAGAAAAAAAACACAGTGTTTTTTCCAGACAAAATTTATCTGATATTAACATAATGCGATAGATACCACGAGCTATAATCACTGCAATGATGAATGGTGTATGCCCTGAAAATCTGACCTGCAAAATTTCTAAAAAGATTTGGTTAACGGTTGTAAATACACTCGTTAAATAAAAATTACAGACTTGAAAAGTCTATTTCTTGAGGATCAGTGGTCCTCACAAAAAGTAACGATAGGCTGTTAATCCGCTGATTGACAACTATGAATTTAACATTGTGTGTTGATAATGGTACACAAGATCCTTCCAACGAACTACAAGCTTTGGCTGAGCTTATCATGAAGGTGGGTGTTATTGATCATCAAGCATCTGTGTGGTTAAGAATGAAATAACATCTCAATTGTACACATAGATCACGAAATCATTAGAAAACAATTCAAGTCACACGTTATCTTATAAACAATCTAAAACTAGTTGTAAATCCAAAAAAATAACCATCTTGATCATCTTTATGAAGCTTGTTAAAATAAAGCATTTTGTGCGAGAGCTTGCCGTTTGCAGGACAAAAGGAAAGAAAAGAAAAGAAATCAAGGAAAAGAACATAATTAAGAGTTCGTGTGTTCCAAATTCCTGATCTTATTTTTAAAGCAAAATCTTACGTAGTTCTCATAAAACGGCAGAATTTTTATCTAACTGAACACCGATTACGACTCACTTACCAGATAACATTGTACTACTTATAAAATCTGGTGTTTACAATGGGAAGCAAGATTCTAATGCTACACTCAATGTGTTGAAAAAGAAGTAAAACTGACTGCACAAACTTCTCTGGCAATAATTGGATAGATAAAACAACAGTAACTTTCAATACATTTACTAATTTGCATAAATTCTTACGTGATATGTTTTTTTCATGGATAAGTTATGAAAGTTTATTTACATTTAATAATGTAATAGTAATTTTTTCCATAGCTGTATTAAAATAAATGTTAAGAAATAAATGTGTTCATAAAATACAAAAGATCCCATTCTAAGTACTCTTAAAAAGTTTTTTAAAAGCACTTTAATAGAGGAAACATCATCACTATAATGCAGGAAAGGAAAAAAATAGCAAATATAATTATCTATTTCAGTTATCTAAAAATGAAAAAGAATTTTAACTCAAGTTTTGCAATTTAAATTTTCTTTGTTATGATATCGTTAATACGATATTCAAAGTAAAGCAGCGAGTAAATGAAAAGGTAAGGAGTCACAAAATACAAAGCATTAAAAATTCTGGTTGCAGATTAAGACTTCTTATGAATATTTTTCACTTATCGTTGAAGGCTTATGTAAATATTTTTAGTTTTCGATAACATTTTTAAATTAGTTAGATAAATGTTTGCTTAACAAAAACTGAAAATATTCTTTTAATACATAACTTTCTAAGATAAGTAAGATAATATTTGTTTTTTATATTTCAAAAACAAATTCACTTAAGCTCATTTAAAATATTTCTCTTTCTAAAAATACTGAAATTTTTGAAAACTCTCTAAGATTTTTTTCTTGATAAATGTTTAATGTTTGATATCTTGAATTTGCTAATCTTTTTTTTTTTTTTTTTTTTTTTTTTGTATATTTCATGCTAATATTAATTTCCTCCGTTTGGGATCAACCATTGGTTTTTGAAATAGTATATGTTTCATTATGTAATAAAATTACTTTCTCTAGAGCAAAATTAATGAGCACATAATAGCACAAAAATACGATAATTTCAAAGGAAAAAACAAATTTAAATTATATCTGAAATCAATAAGTCAAACTGCTTATTTATTTATTATTAATTAAATTACAAAAAATGTTACTTTAAAAAATTACTTTGTATAAAAGGTATGTTTATAAAATTCAGTTGTATAAAAAACATGTTTGAAGAAATTGTGAAACACATTGATACACGAATGTTATTGCGTATTTCAATAAAGATTCCAAAATAAAATCACGTTTTTTCTATGGTTTTGATGGATAATTCTTCATATGAAACACAAAAAAAAAAACTATTTAGCAACTGTATAAAAAATATGTGTTTGCATTTGAGAAGAAAAATGGCTGTTTTTGATTGAAAATATTTTTTTTTCTTCAAGATTCAACAAAATTATCTTTCTTTTTTATATATCGTTGGGCCTCTTGGCTATATAAATAAGTAGTTATTATGTTTATTAATTAGTTATTTTGTTAGGCCTCGTGGTTATATTATACATATATACTAGTATACATACACATAACTTGTAAGGGGTACATTGCCTTTTGCAGGGAGACTTATATGATTAACTCCCTAGTATTTGTTTTAAGTATGGGAAAAATCCCAAATGGCTTTACCGAAGTATTACTGACCTTGACTGACATATTGGCTATCAATGATTTACGAGATTTACACCCTCTCTCACTATTACTACTGAATTTCTAAAGCAGTGACTTCAAGAATAACCACTACCTGATTCAAACAAAAGCTTTCCTGAACGTTACTGGCACATTATTATCTTGAGCCAGCGAATTATGTGCATTGAATGTGGCTTTTTGGAAAAAGGCTTTACAGGTATGATCCTTTTTCGCAGACTGCAAGAAGTCATGTAATTTTCCTTTTGCACTGGTAAAATTAGCAGTTCTTTATCATTACGAAATTATCATTTGGACTTTTAAAATAATTTCAAGAGTTTAACTTAAAAATTTGTTTTACTTGAAATGTATTATGTATTTGATTAAGACTAATTTAATTTATATTTTCCAAGATAAAATGACATATGAACACATTATAAAATATCAATTAAAATCTAAAAATCATGTAAAAAAAGTAATTCATGATATGAAGTAATGGACATAAGTTGAATTCTTGCTATAAAGTAACAAATTCGCGAAAAGACTTAATTCACAATCAGTGAAATATCATGGCATTATATTATTATTTTTTTTTGTTCTAATGCAGCTGCCAAACACTTAGACAGCTTGGTCTTGGATGCCTTAAGGCAAGCGCTGTACAGACGTACTCACTTTGCATTACCCAGAGAGCGCGCGTAAGTTGAAGATAAGCCACGGACGCGGAGTAACAATGCCCTCGCAACGCTCTACGATCCTATTAGACCGCGACCTACAGTTTAAAGTGGATTCCGAGCCACTACAAACATCCATGGCACCGCCGGGACTCGAACCCGTGGTACCGAGCGCCAGAGCGCTAGCCACTCAGCCATTCAGGCCCTTATATTATAATAAGAAATAATAAGAATATTTAGAACTTTAAAAGATGTTTTTTTTTAAATTATTTTTCCTCTGAAGTTACAATGATCTGAAATATTTTATTGCATATACAAATCCTTACAATGACAGAAATTTATTCAGAAATTGCAAACTGTGTTAACTTATTTGTGTATAATTAATATCATTGCATTGCGTGTGTCCTTCTAAATTATGCGAATAACGTCAGAACCAAAATAAAATTATTTTAACATGGGTGTTCCATTCTAACATGTATGATTTAATTATTTCCTTGATGAAAAAATGTTCATGTTTTTCTTTTTTATTACGGAAATGAAAATCGGTAGTTTTTATTCGAACTATAGGTAAACACATTTATTAAATTCACTGATGTGTATTTATTGATGATTGTTATTCGCTATTTTCACAATTTTATTCATAATTACTTCTTATTCCAATTGCTGTTCGCTGAATGGATTGCACAAAATTGGTGGATAGCACAAAATTTCTAAATATATTTTCTTTCTTCTTATGCAACAACTGCTAAAACTCAATATTTTGTTCTTTTTTCATCATTGCCATCTAATAGATATTTTAGATTTTCTGCTTCATTCTAGCATACGTCACAGAAATATTTGAAAATGATAGAGAATACAGCTAGTCACTGTGAAACAGCATTCAACTGAGGATTCTTAAAACATTATTTAACTGTAAAATTAATACATTTTAACTAAACATTATTTAATTTTTAATTTAGTCTTAAAACATTATTTAATTTATTTAACATTATTATTGCCAATTAATATAAACTTATTGTTATTTTTATAGAGGAATTTGCTATTAAATGCGATGTTGAAAAAAATTTATATTTTAAAATAAATGTTATACACGATTGTTCATTCTTCTTTTCGATTACTTGAATGAAAAATGATTGATTTTTATTTTATTACCCATTGAGATATGTAGCGAAATATTTCATAGAAAGAAATATTATCATATTTTTTAGAAACTATTTAGATTTACATATAACACAAGTTTTATACTACATTATAGAATGATTATTACAAGATCTACATGAGTGACTATGAGAATATAGTACACATTTATTTCCGTTAGAAAGAAATTAACATTTTCTGAAATCATTACTGAAACAACAACTAGAGAAATGTTTTCAAATTAATATTTGCAATCATTAAAATTTCAATCAATTACAAATATTAATTTATAGTAATTATTTCCAGAATTAATATGTTATTCATTAATTTTATTAATATATTTTAAATCTATAGTATAAAAAATATGAGCTACAGCAACAAAGGAAAAAAAAATTATAAAGGTATAATATTCTTGTAACCGAATTTCAAAACTGTGTTGAAATAGAAATATAGATACTAAAATAGATAACAGATGGTAAACATATCAAATACAGTTATTGGAGAGGATTGTTTGGGCAATACAGAATCGAAAAAAAAAAGTAGATCGAATGTATTAAAAAACTGGCCATTTTTAAGATAGAAAAATGTTTCAGACGTTATTCAGGAATGTATTCAGGAAAAATAGAAAGATTTTCCTCAGAAAACAGAATTTATTCTATACTTGAATCAAAGATTATATTTTCCTTTTAAACACAGTTGGCAAATATTTTCAAATAAGAAATAGTATCAGAAAAGTATCTTCTAACAGTATTAGAAACTCAATGTGCTTCATTGAAAAGATGTTTTAGAAATTTGGTAAAAATCTAAATTTATTTTTTAGTGCTAGGATTATAAAACAAGTAATATAAAAAAGAAATTTTAAAGTCAATTCTTACTTTTTTTTCACTATATTGCAGAAAGTACTTTATAAATAAAGTCGAAAATTTTCTCTTACATCTGGCTCTATTGGTAGTTACATGCAACTTAAATCTAAAAAAAAATAATTAATTAATTGAATTTAATTACTGAATTAATATTTGAAAAAGTGTATTAACATCCAGTGTCATCCACTACAAGTTCAAAAAAATTAAATGTATTTGAACTTGAATGGATGAATAAAAAGTATTTTATTAACGATTGAAAATTTGAATAATATATATATATATATATATATATATATATATATAGGGAGAGTGTGAGCTAATAGAAGGAATTGAAATAAAATAATTTATTCATGATGGTAAAATTACATTGAATCTTACACACTTACATGTTGCTAATGATAAATTGTTCTATTACCTCTTTAAGTTGAACAATTTTCCTAACAAATTTCGTGAATTTTCAGTGTATAAAGCAAGTATAGATATTTAAGAGATATATCAGTTTTATTATGTTATGCTATTCAATAATCTTAATTATTTTTCAGAAATATTATACTCATTTAAGATTTTTATCATATTGAATTTAAAACTGAAATAACAAACTTTTAATTCATAATATACTTATATATTTTTTTATTTTAGATGTATTTTAAATTAAATTTGATTATAAAATATTACCTATTATTTTAAAGAGAACTGATGGTCGAGAGACTGGTGGTCTGAAGCTTAGTGTCGCAGATTTCGAGTTAAGATGGTGACATGGATGTTTTTAGTGGTTCGTAATCCACTTCAAACCGTAGATCCTGGTCTAGATATGTTGGTCAGAAATGATCCTGGTCATCCTAAATATGTTTGATGAATGTTTCGCGTAGGGCTGACAACCCTACCTCGTAAAAAGAGAAAAACTCTCCTGTCTAGAAGTCTGCCAGTAGGTAGATATCCTTGGCCCACCATCGGGTTGTTGCGCCATTGATGATCCTAATGATATTGCTTTAAAATTAAATAGAACTATATTACTAAAATTATTTCATTGTTAACTCTTTGCCTGCTTTGTTTAAATTAAATATAGGTAACTGAAATGGTTTAATTCATCAGATAAATATTCTCTTTCCAGAAATATTTATGTTTCATTAACTCTCATACAGTAATTATAGATATCCCGGATAAAGGATCATGGCGCACTTTTCTTTGTCTAGAAATGTATCAGGTTTATTATGTTATCGATTCAATAATCCTAATGTTTTTCAGAAATATTGAACTAATTTAAGATTATATATATATACATCTAAAATAATATATATATATATATATATACATCTAAAATAATATATATATATATATTATTTTAGATGCTTTTTAAATACAATATGGTTATAAAATATCACCTTTCCTTTTAAAATTAAATAGGATTATTTTACTAAGATTGATTCACTTTTAACACTTTGTTTGCTTTTTCTTTATCTAACAGATAACATGAATTTTTTAATAAAGCCTTATACACAGCAATTATTTTCAATGTCCTTTTTTTAACATTATTGTTTAAATTAAGGAATAATTATTCCATCTGCTCTTATGCTGAAATAATAACGTCAAACAATACCAAAACAAAAATTGAGAAGAGACAATACAACGTAGTCGCAGGGGAAGCCCAACCATGAAACCAAATGCTCATTTTGACGCATCTGCAATTCTAAATCAATTTTGAATACGAAACTGTGAGTACTTTCTAAACGATTATGATTTAGGCACAAACTAAATCTCCACAGATTATCTAAATTTTTCTGCAAATAAATATTCAATTTCACATATTGACAATGTCAATTTGCAAACATAAACATATAATGAAATTCTCAAAAGCAGGTTTTCCTGAAATGGGTTAATTCATCAGAGAAATATTCTCTTTCCAGCAATATTTATGATTCATTAACTCTCATACAGTAATTATAGATATGCCGGATAAAGCATCATTGGGAACTTTTCTTTGTCAACAAATATGAAGAAAACGGCTTTGAAGGCACGGATGGTTTTGGTTTCTACGGTAACCAAATAACTAGACGGTCGTTGACGTTACTCTGAGGTTTAATTACCGTGAAGTTGGGAAGCCAATTTAGGTCTCCCTTACATGTAATTCTGAGTGGAACTGCTACAGCAATCATTTCGATCGCAAGGGAATTAACCTCTTTTTTCTTTAGGTTTTATGGCCAGTTAAGCCATTTTTCATTATTTCTACCAGGAAATAAAATCCAAATATAGGCAGTATTTGATTTTGGTTAATGTTAAGATATATATGTTCTTATTTTTCATATCGTAATCGAAAGATAAAAAATTAAAAAAAACTACATAATTTTGAAAGATCTCGGAATGTATTACAAGATTCGTAATTAGTCTGATTTTTAAAATTTTTATTTTAAATGAACATTTGGAATTTGAATACAAACATATTTTTCAACTCGCTTGCTTTTTTTTTACAACTTACATGCTTTTAAATTTTATTATCAAGTAAATTACGGTGATGAATATTCATTAGAAGAAAAAAATTACAGAAATTAAATTTTAATAGATTTGATGATCAGTAATGAGTAACTAAAGAAAATATAATTAATTTCTGAATAGAATATCTAATAGACAGTCTTACAATAATAAAGATTGTACTAAAATTGCATGAAATTTGAGACACACTTCATATTAAAAAATCTTGATAAACTATATACGGCTTTTAAAGCTGGGAACTATGATAAGTCATTCATTTCCAGAATTAATATATGAATTCATTTCATATATCATGAATGAATTCATATATCCATTTCATAAATATATAAATTTTCATTCCCAGAATAAATGACTTATCATAGTGCTTATCATAGTATGTACAACAGACGCTGATGAAAAGAGCGTTTATCCGTTCCATTAGCGAACATCCATTGTGCATCATGATGGATGATATACATTACATCATCATTTTAACTATAATTTCTAACAAGCAATCTAACAAGTAATCTGGATGTTCGAACTTTCTTTGTAATTCCTAAATAAGGACATTCAAGTCTGCTGATTTAACTGTGATTTTTCCGCTATATAAATCATAAATTCAGTTAGACTTGAAACCTTGACCTCTTGTTTGGAAACCTTAAGCATTCTTTACAGTACTAATCCTTATCGTTTGACCCCTCTTAAGAAACATATTATAGTATAATAGTTTAAAGAGAGAGGAAACAAAAATAATTCAAAGGTTGTATACACAGTAAGCTTTTCAATTAATAATATTTTTTTTGGAATGCATTTCATATGGAATTTATTCTCTTCATGCCTTTCATAAACAATTATTTTTTTTATTTTAGATTATCAGAAAATATTCAACATAAAAAATAATTAATAAATGGTTCACAAAAGGTAGCAAAAAAATCCAAAGGCATTAACAATTAATTATTAATCACCCAAATAATGAATTTAATTATTTTTGTTAAAAATACAATTATAATTCAAGGTGGAGAATTTACTGCCGCCAGATTAATAATTTAATCTGACTTAATTAATGAATTTAATAACCGTTTTATGAAATGTAAAATATAAATTTTGAAAATTTTAGGACTTAATAAATTCTCGCTTAAAAATTTAAAAATTCTTAATTCAGCACAAACTTTTCATTCTCTTGTACTAATTCTTTATATATTTGCAATCCTAGCTTTGAGTTAAAAATTTTGATTCTGAAAACGAGCACTGAAATATATTTGAGTGTCACTAGATCTTGAATTTGAAATAAAATCCAGAGTTATTTCATTTTAACTTAATGATCCTGGAATTTAAGGAAAAGGCAATTTCGTCGAGAGTACCTATTAATAAAAAGTGAAAACTTCTTCATTACTTAGAATTCGATATCATAGATGTTATCAAGTTTCAAAATTGCTAATGTTTCTTTTTTAACTATTGAGTATGCTTTCGACTCAGTTATTTTTCTACGAACTAAATTTAGCTCAAATGAAAGTAATTTTGTGAGGGATTTATTTTTATTTGAATATTTTCCTGTTTGTCATTTTTTCTGAGATTATTTTTAATTTCCTTATATATTTTCATATTTTATTTTCTATAGATTCTTTTTTTGCAGTGTAAGCGTTTCACACCTTTTATCTGTTAAAATTCTTCTAAAATTATACATTTTAATTATTTTGTATTAAGATATTTTAGAATTAATTTGGAACTTACACTGAGGTTTAATAAAAGCAATCTAACAAAATAAAATCTATATGTAAAAAAGAAAATTAAACTTAATCCGTGTATCTTAAAATTGTATTCGTGGTAAAAAGGGAAACAAGTCTTCAATTATGGTATCATTATTAATTTAATTAGCTTCGAATCTAACCAAAGTAGTTGTTTCGAATTAAACTGAAACAAACATAAAAATGGTGTAGTTGAGTTTACTCCTAGATCGACTTTCTTTTAGCCTTTTTTTGAGCAGTAATTTTTCAAAACCCAATTTCTGGGTAGCCTTAAAATATATACCCAATTTACGATGAAGCGTATTAGTATATAAATTTATGTGCTTTAATAAGTACTCGCTACCCGTGTGTTTGTTGAATTTTATGATAAAAGATGTTACTTAATTTGAGATCTATATTTATTGGGATGCATGCAACTTATGCATTCAGACACAAACATGCATGGATATGCTTAAATGATTGTTATTGACGTTCGGTGATATATATCACCATACCAATTTTATTTGAAACTGTAGTGGTACTTGACATGCATGGTAATTCACCATAGGGTTGTTGCTGTTTTTGCATGTTGAATAATTTTGATTGTCCTTCGGGGTTGGTAAATAAATTTTGTAGTACGACTGAAGGTCTACACAGCATTTACATTGCGTCAACGCAATTTCGAATAATCACCTTTTCTGTTGGCAAATGGGGATCGCATTGTCTTACTCTTCTGCTCCAACTCATCAGATGGACATTCTATCTTGCAGATTTATCGTATATATTATTTATCGTGTATTATTATTTATCGTATATATTATTTAACGCATATATTATTTATTGTACCAATTTATGACGTGTATATGGTAACTTGCAGTTTGATATCATTTATCGAATATTCATATCAAACATGTTTCACTGAACCTAACGCATTGTCTTCACAAACGTACTTTGGTACATAGTCCAAATACAAAAATCTGCCAACTTTATTAGTAGCTTCTGAATAAAGTACTTCCCATATAATGATTTGCACACAATCAATGTTTCGTAAATTATATATGACATTTTCTTGGTTGAAAATAGATTTACAAGTAGAGTGAGGTATTTTTTTCCTTTAAATTGTACAACATGAATAATCTTAATATTATCAGAAAAATTCCTAATATCTCTTTCTTCTTATCCAACTGATGCTAAAACTCAATATTTTGTTCTTTTTTTTCATTATTGCTACCTAATGGATGTTTTAGATTTTCTGCTTCATTCTAGCATACATTACGCAAATATTTGATAGAGATTCCCGCTATTAACTGTGTAATAGCATTAAACTAATGATTTTTAAAGCATTATTTAACTTTAAAATTAAAGCATTATTTAACTTTAAAATTAATACATTATTAATTTAAATATATTTTTATTTTAACTTAAAAACATTATGTAAATTATTCAGGATTATTACTGTAAATAAATTTAAACTTATTGTTATTTTTCATGATGAATTTACTATTAAATTCGATGTTGAACAAAAAATTGACATACATTGACTGTTATACACGATTATCTATTCTTCTTTCAGGTTATTTATAGGAAAAATAATTGAATTTTATTTTATTACCTATCGAGTGATAAAAAAAATTCTATATTTGTAGATATTATTAAAATATTACACATATTTTTTATACAACATTATAGAATGCTTATTAAAAGGTCTACATGCGTGACTGTAAGAATTCTTATTCTAATTAATTTTTCTGTCATCGAATTTTCAATCAATTACGAATATTTACTCACAATAATTATTTCCTGAATTAATATGCTATTCAGTAATTTTATTAATATATTTTAAATCTATAGCATACAAAAATATGAGTTACAGCAATAAAGGAAAAAAATAAGGTATAAAGGTATAATATTCTTGAAACCGAATTTCAAAACTGTGTTGAAATAGAAATATAGATACTAAAATAGATAACAGATGGCAAACATGTCAAATACAGTTATTGAAGAGGATTGTTTGGTCAATACAGAATCGAAAATAAAAAGTATTTTAAATAGATCGAATATATTAAAAAACTGACCATTTTTAAGACAGAAAAATGTTTCAGACGTTATTCAGGAATGTATTGAAATGAAAAATAGAAAGATTTTCTTCAGAAAACAGAATTTATTCTACACTTGAATCAAAGATTATATTTTCCTTTTAAACACAGTTGGCAAATATTTTCAAATAAGAAATAGTATCAGAAAAGTATCTTCTAACAGTAATAGAAACTCAATGTGTTTCTCTGAATACATGTTTCAGAAATTTTGGTAAAATTCTTCATTGTATTCTTTAGTACAAGGATTTTATTCAAGATAGTGAAATTACTTAGAATTTTACGCATTTACATGCGGTTAATCAATGAGTGTTCCATTACTTCTTTGGTCTGAAGCAATTTTCCTAACCATTTTCACACTTTTCTGGTGTTTAGGTGTAGATAGTTAAGAGATGCATCAGTTTTATTATGTTATGCGATTCAGTAATTTTAATTTTTTTCAGAAATATTATACTTATTTAAGATTATTATCATATTGAATTTAAAACTGAAATAACAAATTTGTAATACCTAATATATATATATATATATATATAGATAGATACACTGAAGTGACAAAAGTCATGGGATACCTCTTAATATCGTGTCGGCCCTCCTTTCGCCCGGCGAAGTGCAGCAACTCCATGTGGCATGGACTCAACAAGTCGTTGGAAGTCTTCTGCAGGAATATTGAGCCATGTTGTCTCGATAGACGTCCATAATTGTGAAAGTGTTGATGGTGCAGGATTTTGGGCACGAACAGACCTCTCGATGATGTCCCATAAATGCTCGATGGAATTCATGTCAGGCGATCTAGGTGGCCAGATCATTCGTTGGAATTGTCCAGAATGTTCTTCAAACCAATCGTGAACAGTTGTTGCCCGGTCACATGGCGCATTGTCATCCATAAAAATCCCATCGTTGTTTGGGTGCATGAAGTCCATGAATGGCTGCAAGTGATCTCCAAGTAGCTGAACATAAGCATTTCCAGTCAATGTTCGGTCCAGTCGCACCAGAGGACCAAGTCCATGCCATGAAAAAACAGCCCACACCATTACGGAGCCACCACCAGCTTGAACAGTGCCTTGCTGACAGTTTGGGTCCATGCCTTCGTGGGGTCTGCGCCACACTCGAACCCTACCATCATCTCTTACCAACTGAAATTGTGACTCATCGGACCAGACCACGGTTTTCCATTCATCTAGGGACCAACCGATATGCTCACGTGCCCACGAGAGTCGCTGCAAGTGATGTCGTTCTGTCAGTAAAGGCACTCGAGTCGGTCTTCTGCTGGAACAGCCCAAGAAAGCCAAATTTCTCCGCACAGTTGTAACAGACAAGTCCCTTGTACGTCCCACATTGATTTCTGGGTTATTTGACACAGTGTTGCTTGTCTGTTAGAATTTACGTCTCTTTGCAGACGTCGCCGGTCTCGGTCGTTAAGTGCAGGCGGTCGACCACTGCGCTGTCCATGGTGGGATGTTATGCCTGAAATTTCATACTCTCGGCACACTCTTGACACAGTGGATCTGGGAATGTTAAATTCCCTAACGATTTCCGAAATGGCATGACCCATGCGTCTAGCTCCAACTAACATTCCGCGTTCAAAGTCTGTTAATTCCCGTCGTGCAGTCATCATCACGTCAAAACCTCTTCACATGAATAAGGTCTTTCTTTCACAGAAATGAAAGCTCTGCTAAAGCACTGCGCATTTATACCTGTTCTACGCGATGCTACTGCCATCTGAAAATTTGCATATTGCTATCCCATGACTTTTGTCTACATATATTTTGACTATATATATATATATTTTGACTATATATATATATATATATATATATATATGTGTGTAATTTATATGCATTTTAAATTCAATATGATTATAAAACATTACCTATTATTTTAAAATTAGATAAGACTAGGTTACTGAGAATATTTCCCTTAACTCTTTGTTTGCTTTTTCTTTATGTAAGAGATAGCAAGCATTTTTTTAATAAGCCCTTATACAGAGCATTTATTTTCAATGCCTTTTATTTAACGTTACTGTTTAAATTAAGGACTAATTATTCTCTCTTCTCTTATGCTAAAAAATAACGTCAAATAATAACCTAGCAAAGATTAAGAACCGAACTGAGTGGCAGCGAAAGGCCAGCAATAAAAACAAATCCTCATTTTGATGAATCCGCAATTCCTGAACAATCTCGAATACGAAATTGTGAATACTTTCTAAACGATCATGATTTGGATACCTAGCAAATCTCCATCGTCCTTCTAAATATTTTGCTAATAAATATTTAATTTCACTTACTGAAAATGCCAATTTGCAAACATAAGCATATGATGAAATTCTCAAAAGCAGATTTTCCTGAAAAGGGTCAATTTATTAGAGAAATATTCTCTTTCCAGAAATATTTATGATTCATTAACTCTCATACAGTAATTATAGATATCCCGGATAAAGGATCATTGGGAACTTTTCTTTGTCAACAAATATGAAGAAAACGACTTTGAAGGCAAGGGTGGTTTTGGTTTCTACGGTAACCAAATAACTAGACGGTCGTTGACGTTACTCTGAGGTTTAATTACCGTGAAGTTGGGAAGCCAATTTACGTCTCCCTTACATGTAATTCTGAGTGGAATTGCTACAGCAATCATTTAGACCGCAAGGGAATTATCCTTTTTTTTCTTTCGGTTTTATGGCCAGTTAAGCCATTTTTCATTATTTCTACCAGGAAATAAAATCAAAATATAGGCAGTATTTGATTTTGGTTAATGGTAAGATATATATGTTCTTATTTTTCATATCGTAATCGAAAAATAAAAAATAAAAAAAAACTTCATAATTTTGAAAGATCTCGGAATGTATTACAAGATTCGTAATTAGTCTGATTTTTAAAATTTTTATTTTAAATGAACATTTGGAATTTGAATACAAACATATTTTTGAACTCGCTTGCTTTTTTTTTACAACTTACATGCTTTTAAATTTTATTATCAAGTAAATTACGGTGATAAATATTCATTAGAAGAAAAAAATTACAAAAATTAAATTTTAATAGATTTGATGATCAGTAATGAGTAACTAAAGAAAATATAATTAATTTCTGAATAGAATATCTAATAGACAGTCTTACAATAATAAAGATTGTACTAAAATTGCATGAAATTTGAGACACACTTCATATTAAAAAATCTTGATAAACTATATACGGCTTTTAAAGCTGGGAACTACGATAAGCCATTCATACTCAGAATGAATATATGAAATCATTTCATTAATTTATAAATTTTCATTCCCAGAATGAATGGCTTATCATAGTGCTTATCAAAGTATATACGACAAACGCTGATGAAAAGAGCTTCCGTCCATTCCATTAGCGAACATCCATTGTGCATCATGATGGATGATATACATTACATCCCCTAACTATAAACCCATTTAACTATAATTTCTAACAAGCAATCTAACAAGTAATCTGTATGTTCGAACTTTCGACGTAATTCCTAAATAATTACATTCAAGTCTGCTAATTTAATTGTGATCTTTAGTAGATCTTAGTTGGGATCTTAGATTGCCACATTTCAAACCTTGACCTCTTGCTTCGAAACCTAAATCATTCTTTACAGTACTAATCCTTATCGTTTGTCTGCCTCTTAAGAAACCTATTATAGTGTAATAGTTTAAATAAAGTATAATTCAACAAGTATAATTCAAGGTTGTATACACAGTAAGCTTTTTAACCAATAATATTTCGGCAAAGCATTTCATAGAGAATTTATTCTCTCCATGCTTTTCATAAACAATTATTTTTTTATTTGATATTCTCAGAAAATATTCAATATAAAAGAGAAGATAATTAATGGTTCACAAAAAATAACAAATAAAATCCAAAAGAATTAGTAATTAACTACTAATCATCTAAATAATAAATTTACTTATCATTATCAAAAATAAAATTATAATTCAAGGTTAATAATTTAACTCCATATTAAGAACTAAATTTGACTTAATTGAATTTAATTACCGTTTTATGACAAGTAAAATATAAATTCAGAAAATTTTATTGCCTCAATAAATTCTCGACTAAAAATTTAAAAATTCTTAATTTAAAACATTCATTCCATTTCTTTTTTGTTCTAATTCTTTATGTATTTCCAATCCTAGCTTTGAGTTAAAAATGTAGATTCTGAAAGTGGAGCACTGAAATTTGACTAGATCTTGAATTTGAAATAAAATCCAAAGTTACTTCATTTTAACTCAATAATACTGGAATTTAAGGAAAAGGAAATTTCGTCGCGAGTCCCGATGAATGAAATGTTAAAACTTCTTCATATCTAATATTACTTAGAATTCTCTATCATAGAAGTATTAAAGTTTGAAAATTGCTAATGTTTTTTTTTTTAACTATTGAGTATTCTTTTGACTTATTTATTTCTCTACGTAGCTAAATTTAGCTCAGATGGAGGGAATTTTGTTTGGTATTTATTTTTCTGTAGATAATTTCCTGGTTGTCACAATTTTTTCCTCAGATAATTAGTTATTTCCTTATATACTTCCGTATTTTATTTTCTATAGATTCTATTTTGTAGTGTCAACGTTTCATTCATTTTGTCTGATAAAATTCTTCTAAAATAATACATTTTAATCATTTTATATTGCGATATTTTAGATCGATTTGGAAACTCATTATAACTTACGCTGAAGTCTAACAAAGCAATCTAAAAAAATAAAATCGATATGTAGGAAAATTAACGCAGAAGAAAATTAAACCTAATTAGTGTATCTTAAAATAGTATTGTTGAAGAGGGGAAACAAGTCTTTAATTATTGTATCATGATTAATTTAATTAGCAGTGAATCTGAACAAGATCGTTGTTTTGAATTAAGCTGTGAAGCAAATTAAAGTAATTAATGGATCACTATTCTGATAAAATTGACCTATTAATACTCTATCAATGTAAACAGGAAATGTAGATGGGCGCACAAAGTTGGGAAAAATAACCAGCCCATTTCCATTATAAAAACCGTTACCTAACTTACTGTCTAGATTCTCATAACATGAGAAGGTCAACATCAAAAAGGGCAGTCTAAACTATAGTATGATTTTAAAGAACGATAAAGTAAATGAAAATTTCGGATATGAAAATATACACAAAGAATAATTTTACTTTTGTAAAGAATTAAGGTTCATTGTATAGCAGTTTTATTATAAATATTAGTACTTTGGAAATATTATGTGCATATAATTAACAAATATAATTAAATTTCTTAGCACAATATTATATATATTTATTTTATCTTGATTATTATGTTATTGTAACCGAACATATGTATTCCATAATAATTTCGACAAATATAAATGGATTATATTTCAAGTATTATGTGCAAACAATTATCATAACTAATTAAATTGGATAGCCAATGTTACATACATTTATCTTCTATTGGTTTCTATGAAGAGCATGAAGTAAAAAAGCCAAATAAGAAAAGTTTTTGTGAAACAATTGCAATCGAATTTCCTTTTGATGTCTTTACATTATTTGCATTAATTTCATGATTCCTCCGGAAGATTTTTTAATTATAAAATAAAATTATAGATTATATTTTTATCAAAGCTGGTAATATCGAAAGGAGGTTGTTTTTCCACATCTGCATAAAAATATATTGCATAAAGAACTATACTTAAAATTATTTTTAGATGGGTTATTATTCAATTGATTTTTTAAATTCATTACTTCTATAAAATATATATTTTACTTTCTATAAAATATATATTTTACTTTCTATAAAATATATATTTTACTTTCTATAAAATATATATTTTACTTTCTATAAAATACTTCATTTTATTAATTTTTGTCTAAAACTCTTAACGGATTAAATGCATGCATTAAAACACTCTTAATGGAGATAAAAAGAGTACATGTAAATATAATTGTATTCAATTTTAATAGAAAAAAATTTTTTTTAGTAATACGGAGAACCATATAAATTTGTTCTACAGATTAAAGATGTAACGTGTAACGAATGTTTTGTAAAAAGTATTGCCTTTTAAATATTTAAAGGGTAATATCATTATTTGAAAATGTAAAAGCAAATTGGACTTTATCCTTCATTTGCTGGTGTTGTTTTGAAATATATGTCCCTGTTGTAAACTACATTATTACTATAAAAGTTCTACAACAACAAGAAAAGTTGGATTAACTTCGCTATTGTAAAATTAATGAACAGCAGAGCTATTTTTTCAAATCAATTAGCTATTCCGCACTGACAGAACTGATAACCCTTTTTTGGAGTGAATATCTTTAATCCTATTAGAACTCGCTCTTTCCCCACCATATTTTTTAACGAACATTTACTATTATATATTACATTTCTGTGCAAAATATGTTAGTTAATTAATATGCAATTTTTCATGATATTATTAATTTTATATTTTGGATATAAAATCTGCGAACGTCTGAAAGTTAAGGTTGTTGGCTTACACTACTAATGACACAAAAATAATTTATCTTAATCCTTCAGCCCTTAATCTATGATGAAAAGAAATGTATTACTTAGGAAAATTATTGTTGAGTATCTCACTAGAAACTTGTTTGCTTAAAAGTTGAACCATTTTATTTATAAAATAAATGAATCCTCTTAAACATAGTTCATTAAAAGTAAATACTGTAATGAAGTAGATATGTGTTGATATTTGTTTACCTCTCTTTTATCAAAAAATACTATTCTTCTGATAACAGTACTTTTTAATTATACTTAATTAAAAGAAGAGTTTTTTTGTTTGCATGAATAAAGTTTTGTTATTTTGATTAAAATGAATCTTCATAATGTAGACTTTTCTATCAGTCTAGCAAATTTTTAACGACAGAGGGAGGCGATCTAGGGGTGTATTTCAAAGCGAAATAAAGAAGCGTTGATTTTCTCTCAACAACACATATTTAATTAATATATTTACATTAATATTTACAGAAAGTATTGATATATTCAAAACCATTTTCTACCGCTGTTTGACGCAGCATCTCCCATGTCCGTTCGCCTTTTTTTCTCTCGCCTAAGTAACGGGGTTTTTCCCTTCTTCCAGGGCCAGAGTTCAAGGTCCAATACCACCACTACATGGCAAAAGGTTGGTGTGAAAAGCACATAGTCCGTGAGGTGTTTCCATCTGGTGCTTAGCATAGAAACAAATCCTACAGAATCGGCCATCCTGCAGGTCACTGCCCTCAGTGACTTAACACACAAATATCAAATGATTGGAGAATATGATTATTAGTAGTTCATATTAATAATGACAAAATATCAATCAAATATCATATTAATAAAATACAATGACAAATAATGAAAAATAGGAAATAATGTTCGAAAATACTGACAATAAGTTCAATAATATCACATTTTAAAATACATGCGATTAATACTGATATCAAATTCAAAAATGCATATACTAAAACTATAAACTAATATTAGACTACTAATAAAAAAAATTAAGATTCACAAAAACGTTTCATCATATCAGCAGAGGTAGTGGTTATATTAGGTCCTGTATGGTCCCCAACTTTTGCAACCTCATACCTGTCTCTTTGATACACACACCTTAGTAACTTTGTATGGACCCAAAAATTTAGGTCTCAATTTCAGACCAACGCCAAACTGTGTTCGTTGAATTGCTACCAGATCACCAATGTGATATTTAATGGCTTTTTTTCTCTTCTTGTCATAGGCCTTCTTGTTTTCAGCCTGGATTCTTTGAATGTTTGCTTTAGCTTCTTGCCTAATTCGACTTCTTTGGAACTGGAATTCTTCATTTATTTCTTCCTCTAATAAACTTATGATTTTTATATCCTCTTTGTTTTTCATTTTAACACCAGTCAAGAGTTAGAATGGCGTCCATTTTGTACTACGATTCGTTGTGCTGTTAAGGATCCTTTGTAACTTATCAACATACCGATACCACTTTGTAGCGTCCTCTAGAGATAATTTTGTCAGGACTGGTATAAGTGTACGATGAATTCTCTCAATCTGCCCGTTTCCACGCGGGACACCGGTGGCAATCTGCAAGTGTTGGATGCCTTCTTCCGTACAATAATCATTAAAAGCTTTGGAGGTGAAAGCAGATCCTCTATCGCTTATTATTCTTAAAGGATTTCCAAACGTTTTCTGCTGTAGTTTCAGTTTGTCTAGAGCGTCTCTCGTGGAAACCGTTTTAACTGGATACAACCACGTAAATTTAGTAAAAGCATCGATCACCGTGAAAATATGCTGATATCTTTTATTGGTTGACGGTAAGGGGCCGATAAAGTCTACATGATAAGTGCTCAAAGGCACATCCCCTTTCGGGATGGGGTTTAAATATCCTTCCCTCCTCCCACATTTTTTGTTGGATAATATGCAAGGTACACAGTTTGCAATCACCTTCCGGGTCAAATTGTCTAAATTTGGAATAAAAAATTCTTGTTTTACGACTTCCTCTGTCTTGGCAGCTGAGAAATGACCTTTCTCATGTGCTAATTTAACCAATTCCGTTTGCATGTCGCTTGGTGCAATAATAAGTTCGCGACCACCTACAAATTTGTAAAGGATTTCATTTCTAATGAAATATTCTTGTGATTCATTACTGTTAAGGAGTTGCTTTAATGAGCAAATGTTTTCATCTTCTAACTGTGCTTTCTTCAGTCTAGCCGTTATAGTATCATCCCCTATCATCATAACCGGGTATCTGCTTAAATCATCTACATGTTTCATTCTGTCGCCAGGTCTATGAGTTATTTCATAATCGAATTCTTCTAATAGTAAGACCCATCTCGCGACTCGAGTAACAAGGTCCTTTTTTTCCATAGTTTTCTCGAATGCTGAGCAATCGGTGACAATTTTAAATTTATTACCCAATAAATAAATACGGAATTTTTTCAAGGCTTCCACCACAGCAAGGACTTCTAGCTCGTAACTACTGTACTTTTCTTCAGCTAAACTCGTTTTTTAGACATATAATGGATTGGATGCAACTTTCCATCTTCCGCTGCTTGTAGTAATACAGCACCATAACCATATTTACTTGCATCTGTGTGTAATTCTGTTGTTCTTCCTTGCTTGAAAATAGTCAGAACTGGGCTTCTCGTTAGCAAGTCTTTAAGTTTCTCGAATGCACCTATCTGATCTTGGCCCATGGTGAATGGGTGATCTTTTCTTAACAAATCGCTTAAAGGTTTGGCAATTTTAGAATACTCAGGGATAAATTTCTGGAAATAACTTGTCAGACCTAGGAAACTTTGGACGCGTTTCACATTCGTTGGCACGGGAAACCTCTTAACCGCGAGTGTTTTTGCAGGAGATGGACGGATAGTTCCATTCTCAACTACGTGACCTAGAAATTCTACATTTCTTTTCAAAACTGGCATTTTTGAACTTTATCTCTAGTCCATATTTGGAGGCCACCTCAAGTACGACTTTTAATTTCTCCAAACCTTCCACTTCGTCTTCAGATGGGATTATCAAGTCATCCATGTAAGTTATAATAATACCCTTGTTCATCAAATGCCTAAAAATACTGTAAACATACCTTTGGAAAACACTAGGGCTGGTACTCAACCCAAAAGGTACTTTATTGAATTCATATTGCCCATCCGGAACGACGAAAGATGTGAATTTACGACTCTCTTCATCTACAGCAACGTGGAAAAATCCATTTTTCAAGTCTAATGTGGTATAAACTTTCGCATCTTGCAATTTATCTAAAACGTCATCGATTAGAGGTAAAGGAAACCTATCTTTGACGAGTTTCCTATTTACCTTTCTATAATCTACGCACAACCTAGTTGTGTTATCTTTTTTCTTCACTAGCACAATAGGGCTGGCGTATTCAAAAGAACTCCTTCTTATTATCCCTTGTTCTAGCCATTCCTGGATCTGTTTATTAACTTCTTGTTTTTCTGGAAGCGACAGGCGACGAGCTCGTTGATAAACGGGTATGTCATCTTTTAAAATGATTTTCATAGAAACATCGGTAGTTTCATTTTTTTCTGGCTTATACGAAGAGATCATGTCTGAAAGTTTATTCTTTACCATTGTGTCGCCGATGTGACTTAGTTCGATCTCCTCATCTAGATTTAATTCAGATACTTGCATTAACCCTGCATTCGTTTTCTTTTTGTTAAATTCAATGCCCTCTTCATTGATTATTAACGTAGCCTGATCTAAAATATCAGTACCTATAACGGCCTGAAATTGTAATTGTGAGGTTGACACCACATGCCATGTCAGAGTGAAATCATTTCCATCTATGATAAATTCTTGTTGAAAACAGCCCTTAGTTGAAACCCGCGAATTTCCGATTCCTGTCAACACTATTTCTTTATCAGAAAAGTGTGGTGTCTCAGTACACACATCTTCCCGTAGTAGACTTACGGAACTACCTGTGTCGATAAGTGCGACTACTGTTCTGTTTTTTAACTTTATTTCTTTAGTTTTAAGTCCTTCTGTGGACATTGCAGAACGAACTTGAGCGACATGAATATTTGCCGTACGCTGATTTTCATTACTTTTTTTTTTTTTCTGAAATATTGAACTATTTCCGTTTCGTTTCTCTAATTTAGGACAATAGGATCTTAAATGTCCAGCATCTCCACATTCGTAACATCTTAATGAATCTCGCTTTTCCCACCCGTCAGAGACTTTGTTCCTATACGCACCTCTCACAACTAATTTATTACGATGTTGGTCCCTGCTGAAATTTTCCCGAAATTTTGGTAAGGGTTGTTTAGAGAATTTTGATTGTTCACGGTCGCTGTTAGAAGATGCTCTAGCAGGCCCTTTTACGTTTTCATAATCGTCAAGTTTCTCAACCAATACCGCAGGCGAAATAATACTACTCCATTCGTTTAAATAATAATCTTTAAAATCAGATGGAACTCGCTTTTTAATCTGGTCCGTGATTATTAAGTCTCTCAATTGATCGAACGTTGTTATCTTTAACGCTGAGGTCCAGCCTTCGAAGTATGTGTGTAATTCGTGATAATAATCTCGCCATGTACTTCTCTGAGATTTTGTATGCGTTACAAATAACTGACGAAACTTTTCGGGTGTCAATTTGAAACGTTTTAACAATAATTCTTTTATATAATTATAATCATTAATTCTCTCCTCTGGCTCACGAGCAATTAGTTGGTATATCTCATAGGGCAGTAGTCCTAAAAGTTGTGAGACCCATTCTCCTTCTGGTAACGACACCCGACTAGCTTGTCTTTCAAATAGTACTAAATATAAACTGATATCTTCCTCCGCATTGAATTTCTGCATTAGGTTTCTAAATTCTATACTAGGGTTATTTCTTTTCCCTACCTCAGTTTTTGCATTCTCGACTTCAGCTGTTATTCTTAGTTTTTCCAGTTCTAATTCATCTTTTCTACGTCGTTCGTCTTCATCTCTCTTCGTGTTCCTCTGATTTATAATGGTGTTTAACAACTCCCTACAAAATCCCTCATCATAATCGTCGCTTTTAAGAATAGCATTCTTATAATCAATAATTCTGAAATCGGGTTCTGTGGTTATCGATAATTCTTTACATAATATATTTAAGTCTTCTTTTAAACCTTTAGCTAAATAAGCCATTTTAAATTTTCTTAAAATTTATATCACCAAAACAAACAATAAAAATAAATGAGCTTTACCCTTAATTTGATATAAAACTCAAAACAAATAATACTTCACAAAAATATTAATACTCATCTAAATATAGAAGCATTTTAAAATATTTCAATTATAATCAATTAGCATTTCATAAACTAAAGTACACATCAGTTAAATCAATAAGTTGTTAAGTCAAATAGCACTTTCTACTCTGTCATCCAAATACAGAACATTTCTAGATATTTTACAAGTTAATATTAATTTATCAAAGAAAGACATATAAAACATATGATTCAAATGCATAGAATATCCAAAGTTAAAAATAATGTTTAAGTATTTAAAGCAAATAAAAAATAGCAACTGTATAGAATTCTCTTTCTAAAATAACTTTTAAATTTAAACGGAATGAAAACAATTACTTTTATAGATTTAGAACAAAAATGCAGCAATTAAAATTAAATATTATCATGCAAATATAAAAATAAGTTATTGTAAAATAATGTCTTATCTGCAAATTTCATTCAATAGGCCAGGGTGGCCGGATACACAAAAACAGAATCTCCAACACTTCTTGGCCAGGGTGGCCTTTTCTCGCTACATCACTTATAGCCGGGGTGGCTATCACACTGTGCTACAAAAACAGAATCTCCAACACTTGGCCAGGGTGGCCTTATCTCACTATATCACTTATAGCCGGGGTGGCTATCACACTGTGCTCAAAAACAGAATCTCCAACACTTCTTGGCCAGGGTGGCCTTATCTCACTGTTGTCACTTATAACCAGGACGGCTATTTCGCACGCTTCCAACAGTCCAGCGGATTCATCTCAGCCAGGGTGGCCTTATCTCACTGTCACTTATAACCAGGATGGCTATCTCCAGCGCTTCCAACAGTCCAGCGGATTCATCTCAGCCGAGCCCCCAATTTTGTAGACTTTTCTATCAGTCTAGCAAATTTTTAACGACAGAGGGAGGCGATCTAGGGGTGTATTTCAAAGCGAAATAAAGAAGCGTTGGTTTTCTCTCAACAACACATATTTAATTAATATATTTACATTAATATTAACAGAAAGTATTGATATATTCAAAACCATTTTCTACCGCTGCTTGACGCAGCATCTCCCATGTCCGTTCGCCTTTTTTTCTCTCGCCTAAGTAACGGGGTTTTTCCCTTCTTCCAGGGCCAGAGTTCAAGGTCCAATACCACCACTACATGGCAAAAGGTTGGTGTGAAAAGCACATAGTCCGTGAGGTGTTTCCATCTGGTGCTTAGCATAGAAACAAATCCTACTTTCTTCTGATTTCCATAGATTTTTTATTCCACAATTTTATTTTTAAATTTAGCTGTTGTTACCACATTCTATTAACTTATAAAATAAATTCTAATTAAATTGTTTTTGAAAAGAAAACATTGAAATAATTAATGAGTCTATTGTAAACTTAGCACATAAAACTTTGAATAAAATAAATTTTCTTAGAAAATCGCCTGAAATTACATTAAATCATTTGCTGATGAAAAATTTATTTATATTTAAAAAAAAAATAACAAAATTAACTCTTCTAATTGTACATTAAAGTAATACATTTTTCATTCTATCAGGAACATAGAGTATTATTTTCCTTAAAAGTAATTAAGTATTTTTTTTTTTTTTTTTTTACTGTGATGTAAATATGTTTAAACAAGTGTCAATTGTTGTTTATTATAAAATGAAAAAAAAAAATTATCTATAAAAGGACTTGAAACAATTAAATTGGAATTCATTGGATTTTTTTAAAATAATTTTTTGATAAACATTAAATAATTTTTCTAAAAGAATTTAGACACTTATTTCACGTAAAAACTGCAGAATAAGTTCTTATCATTTACTTCTTGTTACAATTTTTAGAAATGTGAAAAAATATTATTTGTATTTATTTATTTTTCTCTTTAATTACACAACACTTTTGTGAAAAAATAATTTCCCTTCTAAATTGTTGCAACACATTTATTGTTTCAAATAAATTCGAAAAATAAAAATAATTTTTTGTAATGTTTTGTTAGATATTATGTAACAAATTAAAATAAAGAAAACGAAAAATAAATACACAATTTCAAAGAAACATTTCAATGCTCACAAAGAAACATTAACAACAAAAGAAATTTTATACTTCTTAAAAAGCAAAGCCTTACATAAGCTTCAGATTTTACAAATGATTATTCCATTCCATTTATCCTTATTATTTTAAAACATGCTACAATAACTATCATTGCTTTCATCATTATTTCATTTTGCTTTCATCATTATTTCATTTTGCTTTCATCATTATTTCATTTTTATTTATCTTTACTTAACATGTCAGTTAAGTGACTCTTCAAAATTCATTAACTTCAAATAATTACTTCATGTCATAATGACAAATAAATCCTGGAATTAATGAGGCTTTATTTTATATTCTTTTATGTTGTGTGATGTTTTTCTTTTAATGTTTTTCACAGTACTTTTGCTTTTAATGAAAGTACGAATCAATTTTCACGAGATTATTTTTGTTTGCGTTGCTTGAAACAAAAGAAATATATTTTTATTCGATATTTTTTGCATTAATTGTGTTTCTCTGTTTTGAGTCAAGGTTGAACAATTTTTAAATAGATACAAAAAAGCAGTTCTTTTCTAGAAGAATATGTTTTCTTTCAGTTTAAGGTACAAGGTTTAAGTTGGTTAAGGTTAAGGTTCTTGTTGATTAAGGTGCAAAATATGTTTTAATTTATGTTTATATTTCCATTACATGTATTGAACAAATTTTTTCTCAACATTTATAAAGAATATAAATTTGTTTTCCGCAGATTTTAATCCGTATCCAAAGCCAAATTGTAGTAGGTTTACAGTATGAGGCACAATTCTTTACAGCTTATTTACAGCTACCACGTACAAACATGAGAGTCAATAATGAAAAGATTAGTATATGTCATGATTGTGATAATGGTTTTCCTTCGACAGTCACAATGAGAGTTGGAGTGTTTCTTTTTTAAATTTTTTCTAATGTAACATGCAAATCGCGACAAAGACATCTAAAAGGTTTTGCAGGACAATATTGCTTTTTTAGTGCTAGAGATTCAACTGGATTTACTAAAGTGTAATCGTCAATGTACAAAATTTTATAAGATGAGCTTTTAAACAGTTCATTTGACTTGACACTGAAAAATTACTTTTAAATGAAATATACATAAAAGATCGTCAGAAACGTCAAAACCTAAATATACTGCTGAAAAAATTTGGGGCTAACATGATTTTCGATATAAACAGCGGAAGAGAAAATGCTTTGGAAACTCATACATGATTCAGAGGTGTTGTGAGATATGAGAAAATATTTTTTTTTCTCCTAATGCAGCTAGCAAATAGACCGTGATCTTTCGCCATAAGGGCTGCGCCGATGTTACTCACTTTGTATTACCCAGGGGGCGCGTGTAACTTGATGGTAAGCCACGGACGCGGAGTAACAATGCCCCCGCAGTGCTCTACGATCCTATTAGGACCGGGACCTACGGTTTAGAATGGATTCCGAACCACTACAACTCCCATGGGCAAAGCCGGGATTTGAACCCGATACCTGTGGTACCGAACGCCACAGCGTTAGCCATTCGGAAATCAGGCCCCTAATATTATGAGAAAAGAAGAAGCGACGAATAAAGAAGGATGACATTTTATTGACTATATTTCTCGATAAAAAACAATGCGCAGTTTGCGCATAATATACAATCACCAACAAATTTGATTTTTTTGGATGCAAATAAGTTTCAATAAACGGTATGGTTTCCCGTAACCGAAAGCAATTCCAACACGTACGATGTATGGAATCAACGAGGCTATCAATGAAATCCTGGGGTATTCCCACTCAAGTCTGAAGAAAGAAGCATTTCACTGTTGAATTGTTACCGGGGGTGATAGGTGACTAGTATACATTCTCCCTAGAATGTTCCAAAAATATTCTATATTATCCATAGACAAATCTGATCGAATTCATTCGAAGGATACCAGAAATACTTGAAGGATTTATAAAAATGTCGGCCCAGACCATCTCTTCACCTGCGCCAAATCGACACTTCCATGCACAAATGCAGGGTATTCAGGAGTACAAGTTCTTATGTACAATTTATTTCCAGATGAGTATCCGTCTATTGTCAGGATGTATATTAAAGAGGGACTCGTCAGTGAACAGCATGTTCCTCCATTCATCTTGTTCCCATCTGAAACACCCTGTTCCCACCTTCTGGTGATAGCACAGTAGCCTGTGTTAAAGAAGTACAAACAATAGGTCTGTGAGAATGCAAAGCCATGTGATGGAGTCATTTCGAATAGTTTGAGACGAAACTCTGGTATTGGTAGGCCTTTGAAGGTGCAGTTTCCAGAAAGTGGCGTTCATACTGTAGTTTCTTCTGGCCTTTAGTATTAAATAATGATCCTCGTTTTGTGTTGTTGTTCGCGTACTAATTCTCCCGATCTTCGACGAACATTTCTAGTTTCCAAAAAAACCGATTAAATAGTCTCGAAATTACACTTTGAGAAACTCCTAGGGTTGCTGCCACTACGGATTGCGTTAAACCCGCCTCTAAATGACTGGTGGCCATCCAGGCTACCGATTCAACTATGTCATCTTGCTGAGACATCGTAGTCACTGTTAAAACATTCAACGCGTGTCAATTGTTTTAACCTGCTCCTACAGAAGAAGCTCGCTGACCATCACAGTTTTGACGTCACAGACAAAATATTTTTTCTTTTTAACCACTTCTATTACATCCAGACTTACTTACTTCATGTAGAACTCATCCCCTAAATGTTTTCAGCAGTGTATTTATATGATTGCTAAAATAAGTCTTACAACGAGTTTTGCTACATTTTTTTTCTAATTAAATTTTTCAAATATAAATAGTAAAAGGAAATCTATTTATATTAAATAAAAAGTTATATTACATTCAATTTCATCAAGCATATAAGTAAGTTACTAAATATCATTTAATCATTAGGCTATTCCTTGAAATTATAACAACTCCAATACATATATTCTTTTTCTCATACACAAATAGACGAATAATTAACAATTTTCATAATATTTCATTTGAAATTCCTAATTTGGTTCTTGTTGTGAAATTAATAAGGAATCTTTTTTTAAAATTTATTCCTAGCGTATTAATTACAAGTAATTTTAGATAGTCTAGAGCTTTTTATAAATCTATGTATGCGTCATAGAAAAATCTCATTGCAAATAATATTTTAATCTTTCTACTGAATGAAAGATGATTCAGTTATTAATAGCGCTTTCATATCAATTAAATATTCTTTGAATGTCAATTTGTGTAGGAGAGAATATGCAATTACAAATTTGTGTTGGCAATATATTTATTTAAATATCTATTAATATATATGTATAAAATTATTTTCGTTTTAATTTCAATTCGTATTACAATATTATTTTCAATTAAAAAAATTGTTTCGTGATTATTTTTATTTTTGATATTGGTTTGAGGGTATTGAATTTCCACGGGTTTTAATTAATTAATTTGTTTTTTTTCTAAATTTATGAACGTTTTCATCCTATTCTTAAAATCAGCACATATGCTATTTGGGGTTTTACTGTAATTTGAATGCTACCAAAGATGAGCTGATGACTTTTATTTTAAAATTATGGTATACATACAATATTGTACACACACACATATATATATATATATATATATATATATATATTAAAAATAAAAGAATTCTACTCGAATCGAATCTTCAGTTAATTTTTTAAGTGTTTCATAGTAAATTAAACTCTTTTTTTACAACATTTATAAAATATGATGCAAGATGTTTTGAAATTTTTTACATAGGTAGTTTGAATTAATATATAAATAATAATTAATATATATCTAATATATAAAATTCTCGTGTCACAGTGTTTGTTGCCAAACTCCTCCGAAACGGCTCGACCGATTCTTATGAAAATTTTTGTGCATATTTGGTAGGTCTGCGAATCGGTAGTAATCTATTTTTTAAACCCCTAAGTGATAAGGGGGGTCCACCCCTAAATATTTTTTAAAATTTCTTTGGCAGACCAATGTAGTGCCAACAATGTAGCGTTTTTTTTTCGAGCAATATAATGACTATTTTTAGATGGCGCCGTGTCTCGATGCCTGTACTACATAACCGTAAAATTCTCATGTTCTGAATATTATTGTATTATGTACTACTTTAAATGTTGTGAAAATTATAATGTATGAAATTTATATTATTTCTATGCGAAATAAATCAAATGTATGCAAGTATTACCTGATTTGATTATCAATATTTTTTTTTATTTTCTAAGTTTGAATTTGAATTGGAATAAAATATATGGAATGAAAAGTTGTGAATCAAAACATTGAACTTTTCTATGCTTAAAGTTTGTCAACATGTGTTTTATTTGATTAAGAATTCTAAAAAGAAATGTGATCTGCAAGATAATATAATATATTGATAATATTAATCTGATGAATTTTAAGCATTTTTTGAAAGGTGTCAAAATGAAGTAAATGGTACTTTTAAATTGGAAGTTATTTAAAAAAAGCAAAACAAATAAATATGTTTTTATATTAATAAAGGAGAATTTAAACAAACTTTAAGCATACAAAAATGTATAAATAATTAAGATATAAATTTGAAAACAGTAAATTACCTACATATTCCCAGGATATTCCCAGCATAAAAATATTTGCAAAGGAATAAACTATTCATGTTTTATTTATTTTTGAATTATCAAGTTTTGCAACAGTATCACATTTTTGCAATGTTTATCCATATTTTAAAAAATAAATTGTATAAAAAATAGTTAAAGTTGATATTTTTATGTGAAATTCAAAGGTTTTGAATGTATTTAATCAAAACACTTGAAAAAGGGCTAAATATTTTAAATCCAGGTCATTTATTATTAAAAAGCCTTTGCAAGTAGGAGGAAGTTGTAAAAAAAAATTTTGTCGAGCAAATTTTAACTTTTTCAAAACAAAGCTCAGAAAATATTTAGAGCTTTAAGAAAAAATAAAACTATATTTTTTAATAAATAAGACTATGAACTTGATAATTCAATGGCATTTTAATATATTTACAACATTTTTAAAAGTAATATCTCCAATTAAAAGTTGTTTTCAGCTTTTTCTCAGAATGAATTTTTATGCTTTTTGTTTTCATGTGAAGCACCATAACACAAGTATTTTTGATCCAAATGTTACAAAACTTTGTATTTATGTTTTTCATAAAGGTTTACAGGTAATAAAACTCTGAAATGATTATAGCTACATAAATATTTTTTATTTTAATTGTTAAGCTTGGTATTATATGCAAATTTTGAAAGAATTTTGTGTCGACAGCATTTAAACTAGCACAAAATAATAAAGATATAAATTTACCAGAGATCCATTCCCTGTAATATGTTAGTACAAACAAATACAAACTTAGAAATTTAAAAAATATTGATTTGATTTTGAGTTATCATGTTTTGTAACAGTATCACGTTTTGCCCATTTTTACCCTTATTTTAGCTTATAAAAATAAAATAAAAATAATAATAATAATGAAATTTGTTTATGTGAAATCATTAGTTTTTAGATACATTCAATCCAAAAATGTGTACAAAGGTAAAAAATTTCAAAAAAATTCATTCGAACGTGTTCGTGTACCTTAAACAATCGTTTACATTTTATAGTGAATTTTTTTTTTAAGTCATTTATTATTATATCTCGATTTTATTTTAATTGTATTGTATTTTTTCAATTATCATTTTCAGTAAAATGCCACCAAAAAAAATCTAACCTCACCAATACCCGTAGGCGTGAGGTACGACGTAGACGTGCTTAGAGGGCACTCATGTCAACAAATCACACCACGACAGCAAACGATAACAATACCAATTATAGTATCTAATAATTTAACGAAATACAAGAAAGCCACAGCAACGCGTGGCCGGGTCTTCTAGTATATATATATATATATATATGTGTGTGTGTGTGTGTGTGTGTTACATGCAGCTGATATACACTGAAGTGACAAAAGTCATGGGATAGCAATATGCAAATTTTCAGATGGCAGTAGCATCGCGTAGAACAGGTATAAATGCGCAGTGCTTTCGCAGAGCTTTTATTTCTGTTCAAGTTATTCATGTGAAGGGGTTTTGACGTGATGATGACCGCACGACGGGAATTAACAGACTTTGCACGCGGAATGTTAGTTGGAGCTAGACGCATGGGTCATGCCATTTCGGAAATCGTTAGGGAATTCAACATTCCCAGATCCACTGTGTCAAGAGTGTGCCGAGAATATGAAATTTCAGGCATAACATCCCACCATGGACAGCGCAGTGGTCGACCGCCAGCACTTAACGACCGAGACCGGCGACGTCTGCAAAGAGTCGTAAATTCTAACAGACAAGCAACACTGCGTCAAATAACCGCAGAAATCAATGTGGGACGTACAAGGGACTTGTCTGTTAGAACTGTGCGGAAAAATTTGGCTTTCTTGGGCTATTCCAGCAGAAGACCGACTCGCGTGCCTTTACTGACAGAACTACATCGCTCGCAGCGACTCTCGTGGGCACGTGAGCATATCGGTTGGTCCCTAGATGAATGAAAAACCGTGGCCTGGTCCGATGAGTCACGATTTCAGTTGGTAAGAGCTGATGGTAGGGTTCGAGTGTGGCGCAGACCCCACGGAGCCATGGACCCAAACTGTCAGCAAGGCACTGTTCAAGCTGGTGGTGGCTCCGTAAGGGTGTGGGCTGTTTTTTCATGGCATAGACTTGGTCCTCTGGTGCGACTATACCGAACATTGACTGGAAATGCTTATGTTCAGCTACTTGGAGATCACTTGCAGCTATTCATGGACTTCATGTACCCAAACAACGATGGGATTTTTATGGATGACAATGCGCCATGTCACCGGGCCACAACTGTTCGCGATTGGTTTGAAGAACATTCTGGACAATTCCAACGAATGATCTGGCCACCTAGATCGCCCGACATGAATCCCATCGAGCATTTATGGGACATCATCGAGAGGTCTGTTCGTGCCCAAAATCCTGCACCATCAACGCTTTCACAATTATGGACGTCTATCGAGACAGCATGGCTCAATATTCCTGCAGAAGTCTTCCAACGACTTGTTGAGTCCATGCCACGTCGAGTTGCTGCACTTCGCCGGGCGAAAGGAGGGCCGACACGATATTAAGAGGTATCCCATGACTTTTGTCACTTCAGTGTATATATTTAAAATTAAAGCAGATAAACAACTGCTCGGAGTAAAAGTTTTTTTTTTTTTTTTTTTTTTTTTTAAATTTGCATTTAAAATTTTCTTTTTTAAGTTTTTCTACACTTTAATTATTCGTATTTCAACGTATTGTTTTTATTTGAATAGTTCCTTCTTAAAGAGAAGCATCTAAAATGTTACAATAAATTAAAACAATGTTTACGTTTTACATAAATCAAAAAATATATCATTTTAACAAATGATGATTATATTTAAAATGTTCCAGCTACAAAATTATTTATAAAGTTTCCTTCTAGCTTGACATTTAAGAATAATATTTCTGGAATAAAAAAATATTTACCTTCACTAAATATTATTTGATTTATTCATTCTAAGAGCTAAATGCATCAAAGCTCCAGGTTATTTGGGTTTGGTTTAAATAGCATTATTTGAACAAAATATTATTTTTTCTAAAATTATTAACTTTTTTTTTTCAGTTTAAAAATTAGTCATTTTGTGTGTTGAGAAAATTCTGTTGAGTTTGTTCTGTTTTAATAACTGTTAAATTAGGCAATAAATTACTTAATAAAAGTATATTTGTATGCAATTACAGACTGTTATTGTTTATTTTTTTATGATTTGAGCGGACGAAAAATTGTGCCAATATTATAATAAGTATTAAACAACCTAATACTTACGCATAAAAAGTTAAATAAATTACTTCATAAGGTAAAAAATATTATAGTAATCTTTTGAAAAATTGCTATTTTTATTATTTGTTTACTGTCCTTATCCTAAATTACTGAGCTTTGTTCACTTTCTGGTTTTTTTTTTTTTTTTTTTTTTCCAATCAACTTGGGCAACTGATTATCAAATGACTTTAAAAGTAACCATGTTAAGACATTGATTAATTATCAAATTAATTATTATATTTATTTATAGGCTTTCTAATAATGTAACAAACCATAAATGTATTGATTTTAGGGCTTTATGTTTGATTATATAAATAATCTTATTGCAGTTTTATTTTTTTAATTTATTTACTTAATTTATCTTATAGATTTTTTATTCACCTTATTTATAAGTACAAAAATAAATATGATATTATACAGTATCTATTCAGACTTCATGCTTTTCATAAATTTAAGAATTGATGCAGTGTAATTTCATCTGAACCCATTTTTTGGCTTATTAATAATATGGATATTTTATTTAATACTAGGCACTTAGATTTTAGTCATTTTTTTTAGTTGTACATAGCCAGTTTAGTCATTTACTGAGGACAGCAGGATTTTAATAGATTTTCATAGACATAGATTATTCATAGACAGAGTTTTAATACAGGATAATTCACAGTGAACACGCTTTACTGTGCTTCCATTCAACCACAGCAATTTTGAAACCACATCCTAAAGGGTTTCATACTCTTTCCTCATCTATGTCAAAAGTATGTACATTACGGCTTACAGATTGTTCGTGTGCATAAATCAATTAGTCTGAATGTGTGTGGTCATGCTGCCCAGATCTAAACTCAGCACACTTGAGTTCTTAAACCGAACACACAATCCTTATGATGGTCCTGCACATCATGGTATATATCATAAAAATAAGTAATATAAAAAAAAAAAAAGTTTAAGTCAATTCCTACTTTTTTCACTATATTGCAGAAAGTTCTTTATAAATAATTTTCATTCATTTTTTAAAGTTTATCTGCCGCCATCTATCGGTAGATATATGCAACTCAGATCTAAAAGAACTACAATTAATCAAATAAATTTATTTAATGAATTAATATATAAAAAAAAAATCTTTATTAAAATCAAGTGTTATCCACTACAAGTTAAAATGTATTTTAACTTGAGTGGATGAATAAAAAGCATTTTATTAACGTTTGAAAATTTGAACAAGATATATATAGGAGAGTGTGAGCTAATAGAAGGTATTGAATAAGTATTATTTCCATTTATACATTTATTTATTTTATTTATACGTTAAATTATTTCATAGATTTATACGTTTAATTATTTTATTTATACGATTAATTATATCATTCATACATTTATTATTTCATTAAACTTTTTTTTATTAATTAATTTAACGTGTCTACAAAACTCACTTTTCCTATAGCATGTGATCTGAATTCCTAAACAATAATATTTTACATTTAAAGTAATTTTATAAATTCGATCTAAGGAATATCTATCTAGTTTGTTGATTCGCCATCAATTTGTGTACTCTAGAATATTCGATTAACTATTAGTTCGATTTTCTCATGTACTGCCATGTTAGATTAATAAATGGAAGAGATAATAAAAACACAAAAATTGAAGTAAAAATCACTGGATTATACATAACATTTCCTCCTTTGTTCAAAGGGTTTTGTTGCTGTTCACTATATGTTAAAAAAAATATACTTGATCTATCTTCAAGAAAAAAATTATTTCCACACACTGACAAGTTAGATTAGAAAAGGGCTCATTTATCGTCTTACAGTCGATGAGCATTAACTGAAAACCAAAATTCTTAGTTCATTAGATAAATTTCATAATTTACAACACATTAACCGTTTTACAAAACATCTCATGTGTGCAAAAATATCTTTTTAAAAATACTTTTTATTGAGTCACTGATGCGTGTTAAGTAAACAGTTTTCAACGTTCTCAACGATTTTTAATCACGACAGTATTGTACGTTGTTGCTTATAGTTTACGAGTAGTAAGCCTAGAGTAGCTGTTTCATATTTTTTTGAGTTACAGATTGCCATAAAAGATAAATTTTATAAGAGAATGCTTATTCAGATCTTAATTTGGAGTGTAAAATATGATGATGTCTTGTATTAAAGCATATCAAAGGTGTTTATATTACCCAAAATTACGTTCGAATCTTATAAACCCATATCAAATATTATGATAAGTATAGATTTTTTGGTGTATCGATAGTAGGCGAGTATAAGTATAGATAGTAGGCGATTTGATACACCATTGGCACAATTCGGGTAGAAATTTGTCGCCAAATATTATAAGCAGGAGGAAAAATATATTTTGTAACAAAGTATATTTTTTTTTTCAAACAGTGCAATTCTTCAACGCTAAATTTTCAAAATTCAAAATTGCATTCTATATTGTGTATGTATTTTTTCCTAATTTGTTTGAAGAACTTAATATTGAAAATGAATTATGTTTTATTTTTCTAAGCATTGCTTTAAAATTTGTTAAGGGTTATTTTTATTTTAAAATGCGAAAGAATGAACAAGTTAATTTTTAACATTTTGGTTGCAAGAAAAATATTAATGCATTGTGTTATGAATGTGGATTCACAATTACTCATTTACGTAGAGTAATAAACATGTAAAACTATAATTTATCCCTGTATGTGATATTTACAAAAAGTAAGTGCACCACTTTATGATAAGTGATCATCGTCACAATGGTTTTTTTATTATTATTATTTACATGCGATTTGTCCGAACTGAGATAAAGTAGTTTATTCAAAGCACCTATCAAGTCAAGTTTTACGACCACCAAAATATGAGCACGATTAATGTAAGAGCGAGATTAAAGTGATACTGTTATATATTAATTGTTCATCAAATAGAAACAATAATTGCTAAAACTTCGGGTTGCTTTTTATAGAACCCATTTATTTTAGCTACAGGATCATAGTTAATCACTCCTATATTGTGTATGTATTTTTTCCATTATTATAAAACGCAGAACAGTCAGATAGTAAAGAGATGAGTTAGGCGGAGATACAAGGTACTTAGATGCATCTGTCAGAAATGACTGATCGTAACTGGCTTCTTACTTTCATTATCACCCTTTCAAAAAGTGCCAAAAAACGCCAAGGTCTCTGTAAAAGAAAAGAATCTACATTTTCATTTGGAGTAAAAATAAATGCACTGAAGACTTTATTCAACTTCATAAGTCAGTCATAGGAAAACCTTAGAAACGTTTTTAAAAACATAGAACTGATTTTTTTAATCAAATATGGAATACATGTGTATCATTATTTTACCTCATATTCCTCCTGTTCAAGTTCAACAATGCTAACAAGGAGCGTTTTCTATTAATGACGTCTATGTAGGCCAGTTGCCAGAGAATGTGTTGAGTTTCCAGATAAAATTGCTTCATTTGTAACTCTGCAAGCACTATCGTTCTGAAATATCCCATGTATATTTCGAAAATGAGTGTTATACATCTATAGGACATAATACACTTTCGTTGAGAGAAGAGAGTTGGATGATAATTCCCAGGTAATTCATTTGGAGACAATTTCTCAAAATGTTGTTGGTGTAATGTGAGTTCAAAGCAACATTCCTATAGTGTTTACAAAGCTACAGTTGGATTAGCTACATGTCTGAAGTTCTGGTGGCGAATGACACAGGTTAAAATACATAAATTTTAAATCAATAATAAGTTAATTGTGCAATCTACCATGCATCATAATATTGATGTTGCATCCAATCAATGCAACACAGTCATTCGGTAACTTACATTCTTTTAACATTTAAAGAGCAGATTATTTTTTTGGCTTCACAATTTTATTAGCTTAATTAGGAGATCTTTCAATTATATTTCTATTCATTTTAAACTTTATACTCCACTCAGGCACTTGCTTCAATAAAAAACATGTATTACACTAATTTACTGTTAATCGATCATTAATTTTAGTGCCCTATGCATTTTTAATTGTTAAACCTATTTGAAGTAATGCGAATTATTTGGACTTGCATATGCATTTTAAATTGATGCATTTCTGCAATAGGAGGTCATTTTTATATTGCTCTTGTGATATAAATTGTTTTCCTCAATCTTTTGCCATCTGCCTGGCTTTTTTTATACTGCCAGCAATGAAATTTCAAACATATAAAGGAGTATCATAAAATTTTGAAAATTCTTTGAACCATCTAAAGTTTTTATGTGACTGACTTTCAAAAAACAAATATGCTGCTTACTTCGCTGTCAAGCCACAGTTATCAATATTATCGACCAAGCTTTGGAAGTTTTCAAATTGTTTGTGATGTTGATATTAATAGGCTCAAGAAATTTTAAATGTAATAAAAGCCATACTAATTTTGTTCAGCTTTTAATATTTATAATATATGTTATAAATTGTATAAATGAATAGGACCAAAGAGACGGTGTGTATTTAATGAACGATCTTTTCGATTAAAAGGAACTTCGAATTTAAGCTAAAATGGAAATTTATTTTCTTACTCTTTTAAAAATATTTGCTTAATATTTTTAGGAAAATATAACTTGAACATCATAACATAATTACTTGAATATTTTTATTTAGTAAAAGTTATTACCTAACTGTAATAAATTAAAATTTAATTGTAAACTAACTGCAAAACTTAAGGTAAATTTAATTTCCACCGCTTTAAATATTTAATATTCCTATCGTTAAAATCCCTTAGTGCATATATGTAAATACATTGTTATTTTAAATTATTTTAAAAGACTGGGAATTGAGAACAAATAACCTTTATGCATTTGCATTATCTCCCTTTAACGTTTTTTTGTAAAATAATTATTATTTTTATGCCCATTTAAGTAATTAATTAATTTAAAAAATACAGATATACATTCTTGTTTCAAAAGATGGCTTTTTGAATTAAGTATCAGAACAGAAATTATTTGTTAGATTCTCTATTGAAATCATTCTTTTTTTTTTTTCACTATTTTTTGGGCCTTTGTTAAATAATGTATTGAATATTTTGAATTAATATTAATATTTTAAATAAAAGTAATCAAAAATAATCAAAAGAAATATGCAAAAATGTTTTATTAATGTATGTAATTCATTAAATAACAACAAAAGGAATAAATTCTCCAGAAACTTGATAAGTTTACTTGAGTTGTTTTTGATACATTATAATTTAATTTATAAAAAATTGGAATTAAATTTCCAGTAAAAAAATTAATAATTAGTGATAACTAGAATTATATTTATACTGAAATTATTTTTTATTACCTAGAACAAAAAATATTAATAAAAAATAATTTGTTTCTAGATAAAAAATAGAAATTGTTATATCACTCTACATTGAATTTAAATTATAAAATATTAGAAAACGTAACTGGAAAATATTATGTATATAATATTATATACATTTGACTAATTATAATTGAAATAACATAGCGGAGATTTAAATAATTTTACAGGTAAGAGTTACCTTGATGACATTAAAGTGAGTTGATAAAGTGATGATTAATTAAAGTGAGTTGAATAATGCATTTTGTATCGATTAATCGCTTAGAAATGCATATAATTGTTAAAAATAACCGTGAAATTTCATTGTTTTCATATCGATAATAATTTTTCACAATTCCTCCCGCAATGTGATTGAGAGGCAATTTAAATGTAAAAAGTGATTTATGTTTCAATTAATGCAAGTATAAATAAAAAAAAAATGTTTTTTTTAAAAAAAAATATGATGCACATTTTCTTCATGCATTTTATTACGATTAACTGAATATTATATGATTTTTTTCGCTTTAAATTAAGATACTACACAAATCAAATGAATAATTTAATAAATCACTTAAAAAAACTTTAAATTACAAGCATGCAAGGTTACAACGAAAAGAAGTGTCCACGTAACAAATGACATCGATTTATGTTTACCAATCTTAGGTATTTGATATGTTGCTCTTCATCATAAATAAGAAAGTTTTATAACAGTTTAAGTGCTACATGAGCAGTCGCATTACAATCACGAGAGGAAAATGAAAGGAGTTAGAAATATTTCTCAAAACAATGGCTAACAAGTAAACAGTCCAATGAGAAAATCCTATTGCTTACATCATTAAATTTTTTTCAAGTACTACAAAAACGATTTTGAAAACGACATCACCAATTTTTTTCCAATGAACACCCTGAGTTGTATTGAATTCGCAACAAATTTACAAGTCAATGCTCAGCTTTAAAGAACACATTGAATAACGATTCTAATTACTCAAAAAGGTTAAATTTAATTTAAAATCAATAAGTTTAAAGCAATGATTTAGATGTAAAGGAATTTCTGCGAGAATTTCTATAACAAATAATAAAAAAAATAATAAAAAAATTTAAAATCAATTCCTACATATTTTTCACTATATTGCAGAAAGTTCTTTATAAATAATTTTCATTCATTTTTTTACTTTTATCTGCCGCCATCTATTGGTAGATATATGCAACTTAAATCTAAAAAAAACCTAAAATTAATTAATGAATTAATATTTGAAAAAAACTGTATTAACATCAAGTATCATCCACTGCAAGTTCAAAAAAATGCATTTGAACTTGAGTGGATGAATAAAAGTATGTTATCAACGATTGAAAATTTGAACAAGATATATATATAGGGAGAGTGTGAGCTAATAGAAGGAAATGAAAAAGAAATTTAAATACAATAAATATATATACATATATGCATATATATACACACACACACACACACACACACACACACACATATATATATA
>BPLQ01009860.1:9594-60041 GCA_021605075.1 Caerostris darwini | reverse complement strand
TTTAGAGTATTGTACTGACGTTAATTCATTAGTTAGTGAGTTATGAATCATTCATGCCCCCTTCATGATCCTCAATAAACAAGCTTCATGAATTGAGGTTGTATCTTAAATCCTCTAAACTCAATTTAAAAGCACCATATCTTCATATTAGAAAAGAGAAACTTCAGATTTCTCTTGATATTCAACCATATGAATGAAACGTATGGCAAAATGGATTTCATTAGCAAAATATCAATTTTACTATTGAAGATAGTGAAGGATTTCATTAGCCAAATATCCATTTTACTGTTTGTTGATAAGGGAACAACAATTCTGTCTTACAGTCTAGGGAACAGGATCCTCAACTTGTTTCCCGCAGAAACCCATTTAGTGTATTGTACTGATGTTAATTCAATAGTTAGTGATTTATGAGCCCTTCATGTTTGCTTTAAGATCCTCAATAAACAGCTTTCATGAATGGAGGTTGTATATTGAGTCCTCTAATCTCATTTTTTAAAATTGAGTATCATCATATTGGAAATGAGAAACCTTAGATTCTTCTAGATATGAAGCCCATATGAATGAGACGTATGGTAAAATGGATTCCATTAGCAAAATATCGATTTTACTATTGAAGATAGAATACGGACAACATTCACCGAATATATACAGCGATTTGAAAATTACAACACTTTTGTTAGGTTTCAGCAAGGATATACTAATTTTTGTTTATTTTCTATGTGAGTGGGATAGTAGGCACTGCAAAATCATTTTGTTAAAAAGCATTGGTTTAAGAGAAATCTGGTAGAACAAAAATACCTAACATCTAAACTATTTGTAAATCCTAAACACGTATATTTTCTCCCCTTTCACATCAAACTCATATTAACGAAAGCTGTTCTTAAGGAGATGGATTAAACTGGTCCAAGTTTCGTGTATCAATAAATCTAAAGGAACAATTTCCTTAGGATCAATAAGACTAAAATAAAAAAGTGGAAGACCCACAAATAAAGAACCTTATAAAGGACCGTAATTTGAAGAAAGTTTGAATAGAGTTGAAGAAACTTCATGAAAGTTTCAGAAAAAGCTCATAACTAAATTATGAGGATTACGGGAAAATTAATTTCAGAACTCCTTCAAAATTATAAAACTCTGTAATGTAACATGTCCCTAAAAATACACTTTCTGGATTCAGACTTGGACTTCTTTCTTGAAAATCCTTGCGCTTTGAGCGACGAAAAATGTTAGTCTATTGCACCCTTATAATTCAGCACTGGAGTAAAGAAATCCTAAAATATAAAATATTCTATGAATATATAATATAACATAATATATAACATGAAATATTGGATGAATATACAATATAACATAATATATAATATGAAATATAAATATAAAAAATAAATAATATATAAAATATATAAAAAATATATAAAAAAAATATTAGAAAATAGGGAATATTAGAGGGAAATTGAAATCCAAACATTCCGCGCAGACTAATGCCAGACTCTAAAAGTTAGTACATAATATAGTAAAATCATTATAAACAACATAATGATTTAGATTAATACATGCAATTAAATTAAATAAAAATAAATAAAATTGTTTTACAAAAAAAAATTAAACTTTTAAATTACATATTCATTTCAAATATCTTACTCGTTTTCAGAAAACCCTGTGTAAATTTAAAATGAAATCAGGATATACCATAACAAACAGCCAATATATTTAATTTAAAAGATTAAATATTAAATTTTGTCTATCTCTGTTATTTGCAGAATGTCACATAAATACACTAAATTTACGTTTGTACCGAAAACGCAATCTAATCATAATAAATAAAAGTACGGAAATTAAAGGCGAAATTTTATTTATTATTTTTCTAACTTACTTCTCTGTTTTTAGAGTAAAAATTATAATTTTTAAATGCTAATTCTCATTTTTGTTTTCCTAAAATTACAATAGATAATAAATTTATGTTTTTAAATGTAGTTATTTAATTATATAAATATATGAAATGACTTGTTATAGTGATATATTATAATATTATTAAAATTTACTCTTGGATTTGGACTTTTGGAAAAAGAAGACAATATATATATCTATCTATATATATTGTCTTTTTTCTCAATCAATTTACGATAAAGTGATAAATAGAATTTAAAAAAAAAGATATTCTTATAATTAACAAATAATTAAATGTTATTTTATTATTCATTTAATTACTACAATTTGAATTTACAACTTACGTAAAAAAATGCATAATAACTTGAATTGTAAATCAGATAAAAAAAAGCACAAAATAATTAAATTAAAAACAAAAATTTACTTCAATGTTAAAATTAATTTTGCCTTAAATATTTTAATTTCGAGTATAAGTAAATGTTAATACACATCAAAGTGAAAATTTAATTAATAATGCAATCAAGTCATGTAAGTCCTTTTTTCAGAATATAAAAAAAAAAAAAAATGATTTTTATCTTCTTCATTATTCAAATTTTAATCGGGCAATCAATTTTTTTTTTCAATTTTGTTATAATAAATTACAAGCACAAAATAATAATATCAAACTAAGAAAATTATGAAATATTTTCATATTTATACATCAAATTATTAAGTAAAGATATCTTTCATAATTATGTTTATATTAACCGCATATCTCAGAAAATTATGCAACTAAAATTTATGTTTATTACAAAATTATATTTATGTTAGTTTTAAACACTTTAATTAAATTTGTTTTAAAATTCAGTTAAAAAAATTTGCTTATTTGTAATTTCATAATTTTATGTAAATCGTAATATTTTTAGATATTGAAAAATATATCTCACGGATATATATTCTTTTATAATTATTATATTATATATGGGTGTAAGATATTCCTGTAAAGTAATTTATTCTCATTTTGTGTATTTACATACAATATATTTAATTAAGTCAATAGAACGATTAATATCAATCAAACTAATTTTTTCATCATTTCAATACTTATCTTTGGATAGAAATGTTTACAAAATTATTATTTACTTTAAAAAAATATACATTTTAATTTAAGTTTATTCAAAAATTTTTTTAATATATCTTGATTAATAATTATATGTCTTATGTCTGTCTGTATGTAATATGTCTCGATAATGAACGAATTTTAAATTGTAGTTGAATGGACAGTAAAAATTAAATTTATTTAATTATTTTTTGAATTTTTTTTAAAAATTTTGTTAGTATTTTTACTTGTAAAAAACGATTAGTTCTTTAGCAATATGCGTTTTAAATTTTTTTTCATTTTAAGGTTTTTTCTTTTAAATAAAATTATTTTACTTATGGACTTATAAAGAATACTTAACTCATGGATAATATATTTGGGAAATCATACATGAAAAATAAAATATAATAAGTTATCAAAATATTATATAGGGATGTTATTATTTCATAGGAACGTCAGTATTTATAGATAAGTTATTATTTCATAGGAATGTATATATTTTATAGGAATGTTATTATTAATATATTAACAAAAGACAAAATAAATCTAGAATTCCTAATATTTAATAATTTTTTACCTATGCACATATTTATTAACTGAAATATAGTAGTGCTAATATTTTTCAATTCCTATTATTAGTTCACACTCTCCCTATATATATGTTGTTCAAATTTTCAATCGTTAATAAAATACTTTTAATTCATCCATTCAAGTTCAAATACATTTTTTTGAGCTTGTAGTGGATGATACTTGATGCTAATACAGTTTTTTCAAATATTAATTCTTTAATTAAATTTAATTAATTCATTTTAGTTTTTTTTAGATTTAAGTGTTATGTATCTAATAATAGATGGCGCCAGATGTTAGAAGAAAATATCAACTTTATTTGTAAAGCAATATAGTGGAAAAAAAAAGTAGGAATTGACTTATTTTTTTATTTTTTTTTTTATATTACTTGTTCATATACTTTATATTGAATATCTCGTATTTTCTCCTTGAACAAAGTAAAAAATCAAATAATTGTGTATATAAGTTTTACCTGATTTTGTTTTGTTCTAATTTAAATATCTTAGAATTACTTTAATTTTAATATGTTTTCAACTCTGTTTCTTCTCTTAAATAGGTTATCATCTGTTTTTACTAAGACTTTTATACTGAAAAGAAAAAGAAATTATTTTTGATGGTTTAAAGTCCTTTACTAAAATTGTAAGAAATGAATGTTATTTATTTAAGTTAGAGTTTTAAGAAATTTCTTTTCTACAGTTAGTTGTCTTGTTACTGGAAGTCTAGATAAATCAAAATAAATATTACAATTGCAAAAAGGGACACTTATTCACAATGATCATTGAATCTATTTACTTTTCAAAACAGATACACATAGCACACTCTACCATTAAGAAGCGAACCCTCATAATCTCGCATTCTATGAAGTTTTAGGCTTTCTTACAAGCTAAATCAGGACAGTTTATCTTAAAAACCATCTTGGCAGATAATAACTTTCATCTGGACTAAGCAGGAATTTTTCGTGGCACACTTATTTATGAAATACGACTGGCTGGTGTAAAATACAAGTATATTTAGTATAGTAATTCTAGAAGATTTCAAGTAACGGCTTATTTACTTGAAACATTAAATTTCATTTATTTTGATGCACTCCTTTTCCCAAATTAGTGTAAAATGATTTGTAAGAAATTTCAGGCAAAAAAAAAAAAAAAATTAATAATTAAACTATATATAAAAATGACTTGAAAACTACGAAAGTAGAATGAATAATTGTTCAATTACATTAGAAAGACAGGGCCTGAATGGCCGAGTGGCTAGCGCTCTGGCGCTCGGTACCATAGGTTTCGGGTTCGAGTCCCGGCGGTGCGATGGATGTTTGTAGTGGTTCGGAATCCGCTTTAAAAAGCACGCCCCGATCTAATAGGATGGTAGAGTGTTGAGGGGGCATTGTTACTCCGCGTCCGTGGCTTATCTTCGAGTTACACTGGGTAATGCAAAGTGAGAACGTCTGTGCAGCACTTGCCTTAAGGCATCCAAAGACCAAGCTGTCTGTGTTTACCAGCTGCATTAGAAAGAAAAAAAAAGCATTAGAAAGACCGCACATTACATTTTTCAAAACAGTTACATATAACACACACTACCATTAAAACACGAAATCTAGTATTCTATGAATGACTGTTAGAAAAGTTAAAAATATTGCCTACGACAAGATGTAAGGATATCTAGCAATCGCTAAATGTAGAAAAGGATAGTTCGACTTTTTTATTTGACAGACACATCTGCAATTTTTAATTATAAAAAAGTTTAGAACAAAGAATTGAATGAAAGCAAATTAATAATTTTTGCAAGGTTTCTTATGCCACGCTTACGATAAAAGACAAAATGCAGCTTATATTTCAACAAAACTGAATTTGGCAACTTGAATCAGTGCCAAAATGTTCAATTCAATAAAACTGTTTTCTAAGAATATTCAAGAACTAAAATTCTACCTTTCCTTTTGTTACGCTGTTTAGAATGTTGAGGCATTTTTTTGTTTCTTTTCTCTCTATTTTAGCATTGCTCTTCTTTGGTTCAAATTCTGTGCAAGTTTTTGTGAAAGTAGAATCGTGATAAAAATATGATATGTGACTCTTAAAGGAAGACCGTTTCCGTCGCTGTTTCGGAAGTCGACAAATTTAAGTCTTGGAGGATTTCTTAAATATTTCAAGGAGTTCCGAGTTTTAGAAATATTATACCGAAAAGTCGCTTTTCTATTTGTCATTGTTGTATTTCCTGTGAGTGTAATTTATTTTTATATAAAAAAATAAGACAAAGACGAAATACGTGTTTTGAAATTCGAGATTTTTGTAGTGCCTTAAAGAACTTTTATCAAAATCGTCCTTTATAAATGGTAAATAAAGTTTTTGAAAGGAATATTGCTTTTGATTAAATATTCAATAATGTATATATTAAAGTTTTATTTCGCACATTAGTTGAAATGCCTTATTTCTTTTTTTTATATAACTCATTTACATTAAATTACTCATTTACAAAATTTATCACTGACAGATAGACAGCAGAGAGCAAGGTTTTTTTTCTGGCAAACAATGAGGCATGAATGCCATCATTTGCATGCCATCAAAAATTCCTTAAAACTTCCAAATCTTTCATCATGCAGTCTAACAATCAACATAGAATTCTTAATTCCATATTACAATTGCCAATGTTCTTTCTTATTTCTTCAAAGAAATTAAGACATCAAGGAAATGTGTTGAATTTCATTTGTATAATAGTTTACAAAATAATGATACCTATCAATGTGCAGGCATAAAGTTAAGATTTATATTTATATTTTAATATTGATATAAAAACTCTGACATTCGCATGCATCTCATTTATCACGTTTTAAATATTTTAAAGATATAAAAACGTATGATTTACTCCAAGAAGGAAGTTAAAATTCTATGTAATAAACATTTATGTTATTTAACTGATGGCCATAAATTTCAAATGTACGGTGAATATAAATATGTTGTAAATATCAAAGTAAATGGTAGGCACTTAAAATATTTGCTTTTAAAAATTCTTCAGAAGGACAATATGTCTCTTCTTTTAAACAAGGTTTGACATGATATATATGATGTAACAAATAAAAGAATGGTAAACTATCAATACATGATGAAATGTAAAAAAAAGCATATTTTTCAATCAGCATTGCATTAATTTTTTTTTTAAGTTGGAATATATGCCAGCTGATATTTTTTTCAAGAAAAGCAGAGATTGAAAGTATATTTTTGATGACCAGTTTAACAGCTGGTTTGATATAATATATAGCAAAATTTAATCAATATTTTGTTAATGTTCCATTGTTGCATATAAATGTTATCATGATATTTACTAGAAATTAGGTCGGTAATGATGATAAAAGTCATTAATGATTACGACAATTATGTTAGCGTAAGTTACCTGTAAGAGATATCGAACCAATTGATTCCATATCAATGCCAGTAGCAGGCAGAATAAACATGTATTCCATCGTAAACTTGTTATTCCATTGGTTATGATTAGGAAAAGAGGATGGTAATAATAATAATAATACCAATCCAAATGCCATCCTTGGGGTATGTTCGTTGAATCCTGTCGTGGCACATTCCAACCACATCATTCTGAAAGTTATAAGAAAGCACCTCAGTAATACAGTATGGTATAGTATTAGTTTCTAGCATCTACAAATGGACTCTGCTGGTAGAAGTTGCAGCTTTGCTTACAATCTAAATGAGGGCAGTTAATCCTGAAAATCCTCTTGAAAGACAATAACTTTCATCGGTACTAAGCAGAATCTTTTGTGGCGCACTTATTTATGAAACCTGGTGTAAAATACAAGTGTACTTAGTATACTAATTCTAGAAGATTTCAAGTAACAGCTCATTTCCCTAAAGCATTAAATTTTGGTGTTACTTATTTTTATGTACTCATTTTTCAAAATTAGTGTAACATGATTTGTAAATATATGCAAGAAATTTCAGGCTAATTAAAAAATAATAATAATTAAACAATGTATAAATATGACTTGTAAACTAAAGTATAATGGATAGTTTCTCAATTACATTAGAAAAAAATATTTACAATATATTAATTAAAAGCTGTTTGAAGGAAAGTTTCATGTGTTTTCGTACACAAACTTTTTTTATAGGAATCAATTAATTATATAGTACATATTCTTTAATAGAGAATCAACCGATATTTATATAGTAATAGAAAAATGCAGTACGCATATGATAGATAAATATCATACATGTAATCAAGTTCTAAGTAGGTGAATGTACGGCAGGGACTGCCCATTGTTATAAATTCAATGGTATTGTATTTATTTTTCGATTTCTGTAAATATATCTCAATAGTAATTAATATTAGATGAATGATATTTAAGATCACGTTTGTTCTTTATATAAAAACCCCTTTTTTTCTAAACCTATAATGAATACAGATTTCATTACAAAGATCCCACAGCTTGGAAAACCCCATGAGTCAATAAAATCAAAATGAGTTGATTAAATTTTTATTATGCTTTAATTATTTTCTCTTGGTAGATTTTACATAACTATAATATTAATTCATTTGACTAGATAATTTATTTTGTGTTCAATGAATAATTTGACCTAGGGAAAATTTAATATGTATGATTGATGTGGCTTCTATAATCAAGGAGAATTTCTTTGAAGTTAATGAAGTAAGTACGAAAAATAAAAGCTTAGTATGCATAAACATGATTAATTACGAATAGAGTCATATTTTATATATTATAAAAATAATAATACATTAATAAAAAAAATTGTCTTTTTTTTTCTGTTCCTCTGATATCTGCCATTGTATTTATCTTTAACAAAATACTTCAATATTTAATTTTTTTTTCTGTTGATGTGAACGTTTTCTCCAGTGTACTGTTTATTTTTGGGTAACTGCAGTTACAGGCAAATGCTTGTCTGTAATTTTCCTAAGTGAAAGTTATGCATTAATAACCAGTTGCTGAATTCCTAAACTCTGATTGAACCGCAGCCACAGATTTGTAAACAAACGATCTGCATTTTGAAAATGAATTTTTTCCCTGTTTCTTTCTTAAGATGAGACTCAACAGAAAGGCAACATTTATTTATTTATTTAAATATTTAATTTAAAAGGTTTATAACCTTTCGGGTTGTTCAGGAAATAATTTCGTTTTCTTTAATCCCTTTAAGGGTAAAGAAAGACTATTTTCTTGCAGTGTATAAATAATATATATTTGTTCTTTTGGTCCAGTACTTTTTGTCATCTTTCTGGCAGTAGTATGATTCCACGCTCATAGCACTTCTGATGTTTGCTGGGAAAAAAACTGATCCAAATCATTTTTAACTCCCTCATCTGAAGTAAAGGTCTTGCCGTCTAGAAAAATATAGATACCGGAACAAGTAATAATCCAAAACTAATGTTGTTGGCGTAGTAGCACATCCCATCCACGCTGTAATAGCTTTTGGCGAGTTACAAAATTTGTATGAGGTCTCACATTATTTTGGTGGAATACAATAACTTATCTATTGATTGATTCTGGCCTATTCTGTTTCAGTGAATCATTCAGTTTTTCCATTTGATGGCAATAAATTTCAGAATTAATCTTAGTATTGTCCAGTAAATCGTAAAAAAACGATCACATTGAAATCCCACTAAACAGACAGCATCAACTTTCAACTTGGGTTCATCTTTCTTTTTTCCATGATCTCTTGCATTTAACATTGTTGTAGACAAATCAATTTTCGCTTTTAGTGATGATTCACTTCAAATTTGGATCATTTTCTTAACTTTTGAGAAGCAAATCACAATCAATTTGACGTAGCAAATTTTTTTCTGCAAGAACATTTACAACCCATAAGTTTCTCATAATCATGCAAGGTTGAATTCGATAAATTTGATCTCTCAGCAACTCAAGAGTTGTTATTCGAGGGGTTGTATCAATCAAAGCCTTTATTTTACCTTTATCAGATTCAACTGGTTTTCTAGAACATGGGGCCCCTCAGCATCAAAATTATCGGAACAAAGTTTAGCATGCCAGTTTTGTACTGTTGTTTTGGTTATTTATCTTCTCCATACACATCGATTTTTTTTTCTTTCTTGGACAGTATTTTTTACCTTTTCGATAGTGAAAAAGTAAAATATGCCAAAAATGTTGCCTTCGACTTTTACATTTGATAGGATATCAAACAAAAATTAATGAGAACATGAACAAATAACTTTTTCTAAAATATGCCTTGCTAAAACCGCTGTAAACGTATATAATGATAATGCGGCTTAAATGTGAAATTAGCTGGGAAAAAGTAAAATCGCTTTCCCAACAACCCAAAAGGGATCGTTAACAAGCAAGCTAACTTTGGAGAATTTAAATCTCTGCCACAATTTACTGACACAAAGCAGCAAAAAAGAAGTAACAAAATGAAAAAAACTTTAAAAGAAAACAATTATAATGCATTCAGTGTTATCACAAGACAGCATGAAATTTTTTTTGAAAAAGAATTCTGCAATCAACAAAAGGCTAAAAGCACATTTATAAATGTTAAATTTATATACTTGTTTTGTTTTTATATTTTCTTTTAGAATTCATACTGAAAATACTTACCATTAAATGATAAGAAAATTTACCTTAATGATAAGTATTTATTGAAAAGAACTTACCATAATGGTAATTTTCCATTTATTTTGTTTCTTCAAAACATTCTTGACAAATTATATGTATATCATATGGATGGAAACATAACATCATTACTTGTGAATCTTTCACTTGTGAAATTGAATTTAAAGACTAGTAGAAAATTCTGATTCTCTTAAAAATGTCACTTGAAATAACACATTCTTCATTTTTATTAAAATTCTACGTTTTAATAATAATCTAACAAATGAGAGTGACTAAATAAATATTTGAAAATTTGCTCCAATCATTTTTCCACAATGTTGGCTGTAGCTTTTCTAAATAAAACTGAAGATCAAAAATATTATTAAATCAAAAGATTCTGAGCCATTCTTATCCTATTACCTATTTCATAAAAAGTCATATGTATGGACTCTTGATAAGTGTATATTTCAAGCCGGAGAAAGAACTATCTTCTCTCACTGTTCATATTCAGATAATTAAGAATACTTACGTATATTACTTATCATAGTTAATTAGAACTGTTATCAAGCAATTCTGTTTAATTCAGAAACATCTTCTGAAACCTATCAAGCAATTCTGTTTAATTCAGAATTATTTTCTGAAATTTATCAAGCAGTTCAAATTAATTAAGAAAAATTCCTAATTTAAGGTCCTATTGGGAAATGAATTGTCAAGTTATATTTTGTAGTTTTACTGTCATATATCTTTCTTACGATAAAGTAATTACGTGTAATATAAGTAACAAAAAATGAAAAAAAAAACAGAATTATAGTTTTAAAATTTAGTTCTTTTTTTCAAATTTTTGTGATATTGTTGGAATTTTTTCCCATGTATTTTATATCAATACATAAAATTAAAATGATATATTAATAAATTGGAGCAAACCAAGATTTTTTTAATGTTGATTTATGTATTTGAATTCAATTTAAATACGAAAATTCCTAAATGAGATAAATTTTGTTAAAGAAAAAAATTCATATTCTAGGGTAACTTTATGTAATGGAATACATCTCCTTGTTTCTTCTTATTGTCATTATTTATGAATAATTTTCATTATTTACAATAGGCCTTGGCAAATTAAAATTATTAGGCAAAAAAATAGTACACATTTACTTTAATTTTAAGCATATGCATGTTTGATAAATTTATCTTTTTGTTTCAATAAAATAAAAATAAATTGAACATTAACGTGTATTATATCTTGTGTGCAGTTTTAATGTAGTTAAGAAATGATACCGTTCTCTCATCTAATATTACTTATTCAATGCAAGTATTCTTTTTTGGCCAGAAACCTGAATTACGCTTTATCAATATGTCTAGCACTGAAAGTCAATATGCTGCTGTTTATATGCATTGGGCGAATGTAGCAGATGGTATTTTTTTTATTCTGATTCGTTATGGGTATTAATACGCAACTAATATTTCTAGAAAGCTTATATCTTGTATAATGAAATTATTTGTTTTGAAGGCATCAATTATTATCACTGTTAGTTTTACTACAGATGACATCTAAAAGAAATATTTCAAGATTATTAAATATTTTTCCGTATTATTGTTTTTACCAATCAGAAGTGAATTTAATGCTAGTTATTATAATTCTTATACGTAGAGTGAAGTGAAATAGACTGACTCAGAAAGGGAAAAAATGTGTTTTAGGTTAAAATAATAACTATTGCAACAAATTCTAGTAAACAAACATAAATTATAATATTAATTTAATAAAAATAAAAAAAAATGATTATTAATAATTTCTTTCTTGTTTTATTACACAATAAATTGTTTCACGTTTATAAATTACAGTAATGAATTTATACAATCATTGTCATTTTACCATAATACACAACTAAGCAATTGTCAGAACAGGATGAAATATTACAAATGTTTGAATAATGTTTGTAGAGTAAACGAATGCCCTTTGTAAACAAAGTATCATTCATTGCTGGAACAGGTTGGTTCATTACTAGCTTGAACGGTGTAATATTGTCGAAATTTAGGTGGTATATCGATCGGTGTTTATGGTGTATGAGTGTCGATAATACTACCGCATCATATGCTTCCCAATAAGTAGAGCACGGTAACATCACATATTTTCAATTGATGATAAATCTGGAGATCCGACTGTCAAGTAATAATGTCATTTAAAAGATCCAGTACAGTGAAAAACTTACTATGTGTGACATCCAATATCTGGTTGAAAAATGTATTATAGGAAGCCAGTTATAAATGGACACCATGCGACAGAAAGATGCAAAAACAGTCATGAGCCGTGAAACATTAATTTAAAGTATCACATAATTATATAATCCAACCAAAAAGATCACAATTGTTATGAGCAGGGTGTGTTTCTCCACACATTAGACATCATTGAAACATTTGCCACTGTACTTCTAAACACATACTTATAAACCACAATTCTTCGTTGAGGATGATCTATATCCACGCTTTCGAGAAAACATCTTTTCTGTATTCGTATTGATAGACAAATTTTAATTTCAGTGATTTGCCAATTTCACTCTTTCATATTATATACTTCCTATAATATTCACCATTAATCAAGACAATAAAAGAATCTGCAACATAAGATTATTTTTACATCCATTCATCAAGCTTCACATAACAATGCCTACATCTTTAATTTCTAGTAGATAAAAGACTAATTCTTTACTTACAAATATGATAAGTCCGCCATTTATGCAGTTAGAAAAATAATCAATAGTCACATTTTTTTCAAGACCAATAACCATTAAATCAAATTTATGTAACCATTTACTCCAAATAGTGCAGATTTTTCCATTACTTTTACATATGAATGAGCAAGTCATTTTAATATCATTAATCTAATTAATATCTAATAATCTAATTAATATCATTGTTGTGCTATAATGGTAGATTCTTTCACATGATTTATAAATTATAATAAATAATATTTAATAGTATTTTTTCTATACTTTTGATTTGAAGGATCTCTTGTAAGTATGCCTAGTAAATTCTTACTTAGGTACTATGAGATACATTAAATTTACTTTAAAGAGACTATCCTATTATTTTAGAGGTATATTTTTATTACTACATAAAACTGTTTCCACATTTTTAATTATTATAGAAAATCTTCTCATCTCAACACTAGAAATTCCACAAGAGATAAAATGATCTTCTTTACAGCCTAATTTTTACTTTGAAAAACATTTTTTTTTTTTTTATTCTGAAAATTTTTTTTAGGACGGACACTGAATGTCAGCTTTCAATTTTTTATAATTTTTTCCCAATATGTTTGACATTAAAAAGATATGCAATCAACCATCCAGTTTCTTTTCTTGGTTTAAATATTAACAAAGAATTCACTAGATGACAATATTTTTTTTCAACAGGGAAAAGCACTCTATGTCAGTACATTTCGTTATTTTAATATATCATAACAACATAAATCGCACTGATAAATTTCATAAAATCCATCCATTTTCACACGTTGGTATTATTGTATATACTCTATCCCAACAATAGCAATCCCTTTATTGTCATAAAACAGCTTTATGAATAATACAAGTTCAACTAACAAGACCGGCATCGTCTCAAACCGAAGCATTAGAACGCAAATTCATGCTTATCTTCTGCTTCATACCGACAGCTATTTTGTATTACACTTCCACTTCTGTGCACTTATATAAATCAACAAATGTTTATTATTATTACAATCACCAAAGATTACTTTATTTTCATTTAGGCTGTTTGCCTACTAAAAATGTTGAACAATCCGGATAGTATATCGTACCAAATTAAAATATATGGAAGTGAAATCCAGATGCAGTATGCAGTACAATGCATTAATATTAGTGCAGTATTAATAAGTATTTAATTTTTATATATTTGATATCCTTTAATGTTCCCATTCTTAACAATAACCTTCAGTATTAATTTAACTATACTGTAATAATAACTCAATAGCCATTTTTTTTTCGCTCATCATTTTACATCCGAAATATGGCTGTAAATCTGTCATGTGGGAATATAAGATATCTTTAGAAGGTCACGTTATAGTAAGGTCATAATTTTCATGCAAATAACAAATTAAATATAGTAACATATTATTTAACGTAGATATATTCGTGCCATTAGCTTATACCAAATACCGATTATGCAAATCAATGTCAATTTGTTATAACTCAAAGTATGTCAAACCAGCTATCAACTTGTCTTCTGAAATCATGTAGAACCTTCAACGATTAATTTCCTTCGTTTCAAATTCTGAGGTTAACTAATGAGATATACTTCATAAATTTAATTGTTCATTTGATAATTAAAGGGCGTAGTCTTTTTTCTGTTATCAACCTAAATCAATTTCAGCTGGAAATCAATATTTTTAATCCATTAAATGGAGAAGACCAACTACTATTTTGGAAATTAATTTGATGCTCGGTACCGTATGGTCTAAGGCAAGGGTTTATTAGCTACTTATTTCAAATCCTCTGTTATTTATTTATTTATTTAGGAATGTGTCAATTATTATTCTTTAACGATAAAAAAAGAGTTTTTACAAGTTTTATTACACAAATTTATGGGTAGGACGGTTACATAGGTATGGTTAGGTAGGTACATAGGTATACATAGGTATGGTAGGTAGGTTACATAGGTATGGTTACATAGGTCAAATTTATAGGTGTGGTAGTTTTATTACACAAATTTATGGTATAATTAATTTCGTAAATAATTATTATACACTTTTATTATAAAAGCTAATTAAAATAAATAATTGAACCTCTGATGTAGTGATTTCAAGCAATACAACTGGAAATTGCAACATTAAAATAAATTACCCTAAAGAATAAATTGCTGTTATGTTTGTCTTCAATTACTTTTTTAGGAGAGGTCTCCTTACTTTTAAACATGCTAATTTGTATTTTCCACATTAGTATATGAGTTAAAATAATGTGACACTAATCTTCAAATAATTTTTTTATTATCTAATATTTAACAATGGAACTATTTAATATCCATTTGTTCTTTTTTTAAAACATTATGAACTTCGCAGGCACATCAATTTTCTATTGAATTATTGTTACAAGAACATTTTAAAAAAGATGCTGCAGCTTTTGTTCGCACCATTCAATAAGAATAATAATGCAACTTTCCTAGACGAACTGGTTCAGTTGCCGTTATTCTTGCAGCCGTCTGGTTGCGCGTTCGACCTTGACCTGTTCCTTTAGTCATCATTTCTAGCACTGGTTACCCAATCGCATAATGTTTTTCTTTATTATTTTTACTTAATAATAATATTAAAAAAAAACCAAGAATTTCTAATTTCATTCTCTTTTTTTCGTATGTTTATTTAGTTTTTACTGGACCTTATTTACTTTCATTTTAGTTTTTACAGACCTTAATCCCTTGTTCTCTTTTAATCATTCATGTTTAACCATCAATAATTTTTATCCTCAAGAAAGTAGTTCAAGGTCTCTACGGGGCTAAGGCACTCCGTGAATCCAAAACTGATTGATTGACCAATAAAATAAAATAAAAAATCACTATTATAGATATAGAGGGAAATTATTTTAACTATATAATTCCCATAAGACAGTAGTGCTTTCTCTACAAATCCGGGACACTGTGAAGTAAACCAACCATTCATTGAAGAGGTTTTTGCTTTCTCCATTTTAAGCTAAGCAGCATTTTTTTTTGTTTGTTTAATTTTAATTATTGTGATAGGGAACAGCGAGATTTTATTATTGTGTTCTTGTGTTTTATCTATAACTATGTACTGTATCAGCTACATTTCTTATACTGTATAAGCCTATCATCAAAACTTTTCGCTCATTTAATTATATTTTTTAATAAAGAACGTTAATTTTCCTTTCTAGTATAATTGATAATTACTTAATATAGCGAATACAGCTACCGTAGGATTAACAAAATTCATAACATGGTGGTAAGAAAAATATGAAAAATGGAAGAAGATACTGAGTAAATTAGCTGAACTTAATTAAAGCTCTGTCAAACGAAACATACTGATATAATAGCCCCTTTTGACGCAAGTTGTGAGTTAAATTTTGTTTATTGTACTTTGTATTTTATGCTATTTTTTTCAACAAAACTAAAGTTAAATTCTCTGAATATGTGCTCGAAGAGGAGTATTCTGTCTTTTTAAAGCTTAAGAAAGAAAAAGAAACAGTTTTCAAAAATCTTATTGTAATTTAAATTTTATTTTTTTCTCTTATTAAATTACTCCTGGGAATACACATATAGCGTCATTTAAAAACCAAGGCAATTCTATAAAGGTTTGAGCAAAAGAAATAACATGGAGTGTAATTTTGTAATTTTTTAGGAGGAAATATACATTAGACATGACTGTAGATGAAAATGAAAATGTTTTTGTCTCTCTCTGTCTAAGATTAACACTATTTTTAAACTAAAAGAGGAATTATTCATTTTCTAAGTTTATTTTAGTGTTTTTATGCAAACCAAATAAATATTTTGTAGAAAAAAATTAATAAACTGAGTGTTCGTAAAATTATTCAGTTTATTTAGAAAGGAGTTTTTACGTTTCATTACATTATTACCATATGTTTCAAAGAAATTTAATGATAGATTTTTTTAAAGTAAAAATTATACATAATTTTGATAATATCGAAAACTTTTCTCTAACGTAAGTTGTTAAGAAGTACTTCTTTGTATTTATATAAACTAGAGTGTGACTTTAATAAAAAAAAAATGATAGATAACTTTCGCCTTAAAAATAAGCTTTTAAATAACATAAATGAATGAAAAAACATCAACAGGCATTTCAGTAATTTATTTTATATTTTTACTAATAAATATTAGTTCATAATTTAATGTATAAGAAATTGAATGCGTTTGAAATGAATGAAAAAAACAAAGTAAACATCAAAGCTCAAAACTCAATAATTGTTCAACTATACACGAAACTTTATAAGCCCTTTATCTTCTACTGTTAAAAACAAGTAATTTATGAAAAATACAACTATCTACATAAATTTTTTAAGCAAATGACACATTTTAAAATAACTAGTTTTGACAGTTATTACATAAAGTACTTATTTATAAGTGAGCTTCTAAAATTATTTACCGTATTTTTGCCATAATTGAAATCCTTTTAAAAGTAGGTTAAACTGTTTTCACCCACGAATATTTACGTGTCCATTAAAGAGAATTTGAAAAAATAAAAATGATGTGATAATAATCCCATATTTATTCATAAAACTATCCACTAAAGCTGTTCATACTTACTATTAGAGACAATTTAAATCCCTTCCAAATAATCAATGACCCACTTAACAGTTAACGGAATAAAAAAAAGGGATATTTGCGAACCCTTTTCAGTTTCAGGTCTTCAGAAGGTATCAAATATATATCGTGTTTATTTAATGGTGAAGTTAATTAAGCTTCTTGAAAAAAAAATAAAACTTTATTTTTTACATTACTGAAATTTTCTTATTTGCGATCCACAGATGTCTGGAAAGCTGAGGCCAGGGTTTATATAAAAGATTTCTTTTACGATGTAGAAGATTTTCACGCTGTGAATTCCACCAAGTTTGTGATAGTTTAGGAGAAAGATTATGGGTCTTATAAAATCTAAAATAGTTGACAGAAAATGTTACAGCGTTTAAATCTTATACTTGAGTAAGAATATTCATATATGAGGGTGAAAAGATGTCTACAATACATAGAATACATAGAATGCCTATAATACATAGAATACATAGAATGCCTATAATACATAGAATACATAGAATGTCTATAATACATTAGAATTTAAGCATTATCGTTAAAAGTTGGAGATTCGAGAATTTAGTTTTCACATTGTTTTAGAATTGTTTAGTATTGAAATCTCCTAAAATAATGTAAGAGGAGGGAAGTTGTTCATATGCTGCTTCAAGCCATTTAATGTTGAAAGACAGAAATAAATTGTGAAAATCACCTTCCGGATGTAAATGTTGATGAAGGAAAAAAAAACTTTATTTATAAGATGAATAGGAATTACTGAATTTCATTATGAGAATGAGGAAGATTTAGGTAATTGATTGTACTACACAAATAGAAGAATTGATGGCGATTATCAAAACTTTCCTTTATTGTATTGTTAGTATTATCTTTTCTGTAAACAGGTTTTCCTGGTAAATGAAATTCGTCGTCATTGTTAAGAAAGTTCTCTAGGATTACAAAAATAGGAGTATAATGAAATTTGAATATCAAAGGCTTTTGGTTCGATTGCTTCTGGCATTCCATTGAACAATGTTTAAATTTTTAAAATTCATAGAAAATAAAATAGGAAAGGATAGATAACATATAGAAACAGGAAAAATTAGAAAAATTATCTAAAAAAAGACCCTATAGCGTTTACTAAGTAATGTCCCCAGGTCATTATGTTTTTAATAATAAGAGTGTACATTGAACAAAATGTTCTGTTCCGTTTGATTATAGATTATATCATTAAATTCTTATAAGAAATCTAGATCCAGACTTTCTGTCGTTCAATTTCGTTTTATATTTGATCCTTGATATTTGCATTATATTTGGATAGTAGAGTTTTTTCAATGGTTGACCCAGTGAAGTGAGTTCTGCTGTGAAGTTTTCTGGCAATACATGGATGTAAGAAGCTGCTTGAGCTTGGCATATGCTTTTACTTTTTTTTGTGTTTCCAAAGTATGCTGATTAGATAACTGAATAAATGTGAATTTTGAAATTTAGAATTTTAAAATTTTTCCAGTGTATTTTTCATAGAGTATTTTACGTCTATGGCTTTATGGTCATCGCAACGCTGAATATACTTAAGGAAATCTGAAGTACAAGACGAGAGAGTATGCAGACTCCTGTGTTGAACGCAAACAAAAGAATTTTTGCATGAGCAATTCCGACACTGTCGGGTTTATCAAAGAATAAAATGTGTGTTATTTTTTGTCTAAGAACGACTGTTTCATATATTCTGCTTAGTATAGTGCTTGGTATAGTTACCAAAATTGAGAAGGATAGTTTGGAGTTTGTATTGCTGACAAATCGTCGAAGTAATTGAAAAGTTATTTTCCTCCTAGAATGTACTAACTAATTCGGCTAGTTTTATATGGAATAATATATTATGGGAAAGAAAAAAATGTTATTTTTCCCGGATAAAATGATAACGTAATAACCATTATTGCTTTAATATTAGCCAGTTATTGAGCTGTATGAAAATAATTTGTAGTTATCAGTAGTTTCCCTTCATTTTTAGCCAATATACCATGTTAACCAGAGGTTTAAAAGTATTGACATATAAGGCTAAATTATTCCACAGGTTTTTTTCGGATGAGCCTTTGGTATTGTTCCAGCCGGAAACTCAAAATATCTGAAAATCACCCAACCAGCAAATTCAACCAGCCCGAAATCACTTACGTATTTCAAAGACAGTACCAACGGGTAGATATGGAAAGGATGATCACAGCTTTACAAATGCAATATTAAATGACAATGCGTTTGGAACGCAGCCCGACTTCAACGCCACTTCTTCAACATTGGTACAATACCAATGCCGAGTTGTAATCCTGTATAGCCTGATTTATAATTATTAATAACCATAAAGAATTTTTCTACTCCCTATATCAAACCATATGAAACCCTATCTGGATAATGAATTTGAATTAATTTAATTAATAATAAATTTGAATTTATTTAATTAATAATGAATTTGAATTAAATTAATTAATAAGGAATTTTTATTTTATTTATCGCCAAATATTTAATTATATTTAATCTGCTTCAAAACTGCTTGTAAAAATATGTTAAGGTGCACGTTTAAAAATCCAGCAGAACTTTTATTACCAACTTGATGTTTTGTATTTGATTAATACATGGTTTTATATATGTTATAGTTTCATTTCAAGAAAGCATTTACAAACATACTCATAATTTGATAAGTGATTGTGTGAAAAAGATCAAAGCAGGACGAATTCCAACACATATGTATTATATGCGATAGACGTAAATTCTGAGGGGGTTTTATTCCAATGAGAGTAATTTTAACAATTAACATTTAATATTACATAATACCCAATGAAAAATTTCCGCAATAATTAATAAACTTAAAAATTTAATTTCGCTGCGTTTTTCTGCCTCCTAACAAGTAACTGATTCGCCAATTTTCAAAACGGATGCTTATTTTGTCACATAATCGATAGTCATACAATTTTTGTCCCCTCATCTTTGAGATTGCAATACCAAGAACGAAAAGTTTTAGAACACTGTATTTCTCAGAATCGAATAGATAAGATAAGATAAAAAAAACGAAAAACAAAACATCCAAATCTACTCGGTCTGTTTAAAATATAGTACAGCCACTTCATGGGGAAAAACAAGACTTCATATGCCTTGCCATTCTATCAGTGATTTTATAAATGATTTCCTAGAAAATATTCTTTCGTGTGTTTAATTCATTTGAGTGCGTAAGCCATAAGGATGCCTTGAAGACATTTCCCTTCGCAACTGCCTATCTATAATGTCCCAGATTTGCTCTATGGTAGACAAGTCAGATACTGAAGAGAAATGAAAATGTCTTCTGTTCACTGAGGAATTTTTGGAGCAGCATGAAGAAACATGAAACCTAGTATTATCATGCTGAAAAATGGCCGCAATTATACCTCCGTGAAACGACTCTAGCCCTTGATTTAGGATGAAATCAATATAAATGTAGGTCTCATGTGGCACAAGGGAGAAAGAAGCAAACATATAGAGCCAAAAAGAAAGACGGAATTGAAACTGTTACAGTGGAAGTAAGGAGAGGGATTGGATTGTGGAGTGATTCACGGATTAAATTTTTTTAATTTCTTGTTGATCTGCGAAATCATTTTTTCTTATTTGATTTCGAAGAAGAAACTTGAGTAAATTTTCTCTATATTGTTATAAAATTATTAGTTATAATTTGATGAAATTATATTATAATAATTTATTAGTAGCATTAGGTAATAAAGATAATATTGGGAAATATTATGAAGGCTTCAGAATCTTTAGAATTGTTTTTATCTTTTCAAGGTTTTTTTAATTTCTAAAATACAGTTGTTTATCCAGAATTTACAAATCACTTTTGTTTTAGTTTCACTTATATAAAATTTAATAAATTCGTACTTAACGTACTAAAATAATATAATCTTTGTAAATGATAAACTTATTAGAATTATGTAATATTTGTAAATGATAATAATTTTAATCATGTTGTGTCAATCTAGGAAATGAATAAAAAAATTTCCCACAAATCTTTCAACTATATTTTAAAACTCCCTGCTTTTGTTAGTTAGTGTTCTGAATTAAAAAATTACATATATTTATAAACTCTGATGCCAACAATAAGATATCTGTGCATTCCAATGCAATAAAACAGCAGACCAATTCTTAAAGCCCAAGGGTAGAATATAAGTCTTAATATATGTTGCTTGCAGGAGAAAAGCACTCGTCTTCTGTAAAATAAAGCAAACCGACCAAATCGCAAAATAACGAACGATGCGATTTGGCGTTTTTCTTAGGCCGCGAAGTGGGCAAAAATCGCCAAATAGGGTAACCAAGTTATCTCTTAGTACCTGATTAACCAAGATTAATTACGTGGTTTAATTAAATTACAGGAATGTTCTAAAATAATTAGAAACTGTTAATTTTTAATAATGAATTATTTCACTCGCTGGCAGTTCATGCAGTTGCGAATGCTTTCTTTCGTTGTATGCTGACAAAAGTATTTCGATTAGCAATGTCTGATATTAAGAATTTTATTTCATCAACAACCTTCCAGGAATTTCTTATAATTGAATTAACACTTCTACAGCAGGGATTTGGAATGTCAAGGTAAGTTGAAAAATATTGAATGTGTTTGTTTGAAGGTTTGATTGCTAATATTTTCGTGTGTCCTACTATTAAAAACGCTCCGATTCTAATTGTTATAAAAAAAAAAAATCTAATGAATACATCTCTAGATGCAAAGCAAAATTTAATGGTGTATTACAAATACAGTCTGAGTAAAAACTTTAAGGCCAGTAGACATTTTTGAGAAAAGGGGAACATTTAAACTGAGGAATTAAAATACCATTTGATTGATAATTATTGAGCTTAAATAAGAGTAAAAAAAGTAGAAAAATTAATTTGCAAATATTTTATTACTAGAAAATATTACAGAACACACAGATGAATATTTGAGCTTGAGTAAAAACTTTAAGGCCAACATAGAAAATAACATATAAGAAAAAAATTACAAATTCTTAGAAGGTTGTGTAGGAGCCATTACTTCGAATTACTTCAAATATTCTTGTTTTCATGGATGAAACGAGTTTTTGACAAAGGATGGGGTCGGTTTTATACCACTCATCTTCGATAGTAGATTTCAGCTCTGTTGTTGATGTAAAATGTTTCCCATTTGCATAAATTCTTCTTGCTAAGTCAACCCAAAGGTTCACGATTGGGATGAGGTCAGGTGATCTAGCTGGCCATTTCACAGCTTCAACATTGTTGACTTGGAACCAATTTTTTGTGCTGTTACTCGAATGGATCGGTGCATTGTTTTGCTGATATTTCCAATTTTCTCCAGCAAGACATTCAGCATTTGGCAAAAGATGATTTGTTAGGACATTTTGGTATCCTTGTGAATTCATTCTACCTGAAACGAATGCAATTGAGCTCACACCATTGTAAGAAAAACAGCCCCAAGTCATGACAGACCCTCCACCTAATTGGCGCTTGGAGAATATTTCTTTTTCATTTCTTATATCATACCAGTAGAAATTCCAACCATCTGGTCCATCCAAATTCCCTTTTTTTTCGTCAGAAAAAATAATTTCTATCCATTGGTTGTCCCAGGTCATGACTTTCTGGCCAAAGTTCAATTGCTCTATTTTATGTCTCTGCAGTAACTGAGGCTTAGCCAATTTTGCTGTATAAGTGTACCTTCCAGACCTTCTAATTGTGTTAGAAATCGTTTTTTGGCAAACTTTTAAACATGTCGTCGGAATCAGTTTCCTGGTTGAGTACTTTCCAGTAGATGCAAGTGGGCAAACTCTTCTTTCATCACGCGAGGACAAAGCTTTAGGTCTTCCCCTAGTATTCTTATTACCATAATTGTCTTTCAATTTTAAAACATTGTTGACTACAGTCTTTGATCTTCCTATCTTTATCGCAATAGCACGACTATTCATTCCTGTTGAAGACAAAGCTTCGATTTGTCCCCTTTCACGATCAGTTAACTTCTTACCCTTCACCATCTTCACAAAGATCATCAATACTTCGAAGAAACGTATGACAAATATGAAAATTGCAGCGTTGTCACAAGCTAGTAATTGCAATGGTAATTACACGATTATATTACATTTATTTTTAAAAAATGACTGGTGGCTTTAAAGTTTTTACTCATTCAGAAATACTAACTTTGTAAATAACCACATGTTTCTCATAATTATGGATTTACAAATTATGTTTATAGCATTTCTTTCTTATTAATGAACTTTAATAATTAATATTATTTGAATCCCTTTTATTTCCTTTTACATTTTCTCAAAAATGTTTACTGGCCATAAAGTTTTTACTCTGGCCAGTAATTATTCTGGGTGGTATACAATTCAACTTGACCTATGCAGTTTAATCATATTCCAGAATTCCGGGTAAGTAAATTTTCCCTAACATTTTCTTATTTTTTCAGCAACTTTTCCTCCATTTTTTACATTAAATTTCCTATAATTTTTAGCATTTTTACATATATATTTTCTTTCTTTTTTTTAATCAAATTCTTCTCGTGAAATCGAGCTATCATAATAGAGTTGCAATTATCTTCACTTAGAATCAAACCCGCCATTTGACACACTTTGACGAAATACATTTTTGCGCCAAATCCCAAAGGCCCCTATTGTGCTATTTTACCAAGCGCCATTCTTCTTTCGAATTTAAGTGCTTCAAAAGAAGAACGGAGCTCTCTATTGCTCCCTATCCTCTTTTGACCAACAAGCTACCTTTTTATTGATCTCTAGAAGGGCTCAGCCAGTAATGGCATGAATCACTTCTTTCATTTAATATATTTGGCAGAATGAAGTGTCACTCAGACAATTATGATTTATTTTTAAAGTTCTTTGCAATGCATTGGAATTAAATTCTATATGTTTTAAAATTGTTTATATAATGATTATCGATGATGATAAATCGATTAAATATTGATTATCGATTATTGATTTTGATATTGATTATAACCTGTTATTGATACTTCTTTTTGATGGAAATTGAAAACCGTGCAAAATTCAAAACAAATTTTAAAATACGAACAATGAAAAAGTATTTAAAACGTAAGGGATTTTCTCAATTAAAAGCCAGTGCAGACAAATATACATTTGAAACCAGAAATGCTAAGCAATTCATAGTTACTGCAATAAGTACGATGCTAATTTTATATGTAAAAAGCATGGCAAAATATAGTAAACAGACAACAACATAGTTTGCTCACAAATGTTAAAACATGTTTCTAAATTTTTCTCAATTAAAATATAATTTATTTCCTTTTGAATTGATTGCTTTGATTATTTCCTTATTTTTGCGATTTTCCTTTATCTCTGAGTACTTTATAATATACAAATTCTTCTTCTGTTCCAATAACTGAAGAGATTCAACGTGATTCGCCACACGCTTTGAAGGCCATCCCTGCCAATGGCTTTTTAGCATGCAATAAGGATTGGAAAAAAGTTGGCATAAGCGCATTGTGTCCGGAGGGTATTACTTTAAAGGCGATGAAATAAATTTGTATGAATAACTGCAAAGTCTTTGAAAAAAAAAATAATTGGACTTACTTTTGGGGCACAGTAGTACACAAATCATTTCTCTTTTCCAATAACTGTAGTTTTTATTAATTTGTTTACTGCATTTATCCAGATGAAGAATATTTTTTCACTTAAAAGGATGATATTCTGCAAAATCCTTTTTCGTAGATTATATTTGCATCGCTTAATAGGTTTTAGTCATGTCATTAGAATGTTTCTCCAAATATTTTGAACTATAAGCAGGCTCGAAGTTTTGGAATAAATGTACCATAAATATCTTTAAATAACCAGCTGAGCCTAAAATAAGTCATTAGCTGCACAATTCGTAGAAAAGTAAAATTGCCCATAAACTGAGATTCAGCTTTATTGAACAAGTAGCTAAATTTGTTCCCGTTTAAAGGAAATGCATGGTTTGAAGTGTTGGTAAACGCCAATATTCTAATTTGTGTAGGAAAAGTTTAAGCTTTATAATATGCTTCGCTGAAAAAATATTAACTGAGGGAATTTTAAAAAGAAATTCTGATACCTGAAAATTTTTATATTTGTGTATTTAATGTTTGCGAAACTATCCAATTTTCACCAAAGCAAAACATTCCATTTTTTTTTCAAGTACTTTGAATTCATAAAATACAAAGATTATAAAATCTTTTGCAACGATTTATAAAAAAAATCAATATGCTTTTATTTTTAATGAATTCTTACATATTATTTATATGAATAATATATATATAAGAGTGTTTTTAGTTTAAATCAATTAAATACTCTGCTTCATAAAAAAATATTAATCATTAAATAGACTGTTTTTTTAAAAAAAATATTAATAATTCAAATATAAATGCTTGCTACTTAAATATTCGTTTTAAAAAAAATATTTTTTTTTAACTGATTTCAATTCATAAAGTATACTTTCATAAAGACGGTAAAATTTTTGTCAACGATTTATAAAAAATTATTTGTGTTTTTATTTTTAATGAATTCGCAGAATAATATATTTAGAGATGATAATATCTTGTAGCCTTATTCATTTAAATACACTGTTAAAATATCATGATTAATAAAAATAATAATAATTCAAATATAAATGTTTATTACTTAAATATTCTTTTTTTATAATTATTTTTGCTCAACTAATTTGAATTCATAAAACATACTTATAAAGTTGATAAGATTTTTTGCAAAAATTTATAATTTATTTTTATTTTTTTATTTTTAATGAATTCGCAGAATAATATATTTAGAGATGATAATATCTTGTAGCCTTAATCATTGAAATAAGCTGTTTTCTTTAAAATATATTAATCACTTAAACACATTGTTTGTTTTTTAATTATTAATAATTTAAATATAAATGTTTATTATTTAAATATTCTTTTTAAGGAAAATATTTTTTCAATTACTTTGAATTCATAATATATAATTATAAAGCTGATAAAATGCTAATAAAGCTTATAATTATAAAGCAGATAAAATTTTTTGTAACAATTTATAAAAAAATTTTATGTATTTTTATTTTTTATGAATTCTCATAGATTATTTATATGAATGAGGGATTTCATAAAATCATCAATTTATCAATATTATTTATTGATAAATTGATATTTACATTTATATGATTACATTTATATTTAAATAATGTCTTAGTACTTTAATCTTTGAAATACGTTAATTGTTTTAAAACAATATGTTTAATAATTTAAATATACATATTTATCACTTAAATACCAATTTAAAATATACAAATAAAATTTAGTTTTAAACAAAATATAATTCAGATATATTTTAATATAAATTTCACACTCTTGGTAAAACAAAAATATGAACAATCTGTGTTATTTTTTATAAATACATTATTTGTTAGAGCAATTGCAAAATATTTAAGGGTATCTATTTTTAAAATTTTTATTACAGTGATACTATTAAAGTTTGACATAATTCCGACCTGGAAATAATTGCACTACATTACAAAAATTGCTGGTGTAATAGGTATTAAACGTTTTTAGTTTTGAGAAATTCAGTGATTATTTTAAAGTTCCAAAAAGCTTTAATTTCCATCATGCACGTGAATTTTGGAACCGCCTTCATGTACTGTATGCCGAAATTAAAATTATTTCTCTATTCTAAAATATAACAATTATTTTTAATTGATTAATATTTGAAGTGTAACTATTTTATTATGGAAAACAAAAATTCCTCCTCTCTCTCTCAGAAAAAATGTTCAATGAAATGAACATTTAAGATTCTTATCCGTTTTCTATCCGTCAAAGTAAATAAAACCTGATACTGTTTTTATTTCAACTTCTAAGAGCAAATATTTAAATTAGCATGCAGACTTTAAGGAACTCTAACCTTAGGCTTTGCCTAAACATTTTAAATGCATGAAATAGTACAGATTTTAAATAGCTAACATATTTAGATGACTATGCTTCTGTGGGGTACAAAATTGGGGTAAAAATATCTAATTTTTTAAATTGAAAAATTGAAGATAATATATAAAACTTTTAAAATTGCATCAAAATTTTATTAAAAGTAAAAAATTTAATGTCATACATAATACATTGTAAGTTCAGAAATAATTAATACATAATACGTTCAGAGCGACAGTAATTCAATATGTTGTAATTCCATTTTGTACCACGCACAAAATATTAACAGCGTTGATCCTCTCCCACACACCAACTCACAAATGGGCCGATCAATAGTTAAATGCTAAAGCACTGGTAAAGATGGAATTCTTTATTTTATGACACGGATCTGGGGTTGTATTGGTTCTCCCACGCATCGCACAAGTGTGGGCCAGTTACACTTCAAGTCATTCCAGGAAGGCACGGAAGCTTTCAGACCTCCAATCAGTGCCCTATTTCGACTTTTCTTTCTAAATTAATGCATTGAAGAGACATTATTTCATGAATGTAGGATTTGTTTGCCTGCTAATCACCAGATGGCAACACATCACTGACTATGCGTCTTTCCCACCAACCTTTTGCCATGTAGTGGCAGTATTCGACTTTGAACTCTGGCCCTGGAAGAAGGGAAGAGAAGTTGGCACGAGAGAGGAGGCGAGACGGAGAAAGTCTGCGTCAAGCAGCGATAGAAAATGGTTATGAGTGTTTAACAATTAATGTAAATATCGCTGTAAATATAATATCTTTTCATTAAATGTATTTTGTTGAGAGAAAAACAACGCTTCTTTATTTCGCTTTGAAATACATCCCTAGATTGCATCCCTCTGTCGTTAAACATTTGCTAGACTGGTAGAGAAGTCTACATAAATATACTACAGTGTCCAAAAAGTAATTTAAAAGTTTTCAATTTAAATTTCCTGGGCATATGGAATTTCAGTTTTTTTTTCCCCTTTTCTTTTTTTTAAGCTGAATCGGTTTGCAAGCACCAAATCTTTAATTTTTTGGGCGTGAGCATCGTCGGTTGAGGTTGATGGTCGACCAGAGAGCTCTTCATCTTCAACGCGTTCTTTGCCTTTTTTGAACTGTTTGTACCACTTCTAAACATTTCTTTCCGATACAGGAATGCTCACCGAATGCCTTCTTCAACATTCTACACATTTCTACAAATAAAATTTAATGCAAGTTCTTTGTTCAATTAATTCAGACATTTCAAAAATAGCCGGAATCAGTTTTAGCATCTCGCAAAACCAAACGTAACTCAAGCACTAATGGATATTTTGACTTCAAATGTCACACAGATGTCACGGACAGTGCCAGCAACCTATAAAAGAAAAAAAAAGGATATATCATATACCCGGGAAATTGAAAACTTACTTAATGGACAAACTTAAACTTATTATTTAAAGATCTTACTTTTGGGGCACAGTATTATATAAAATTATTCTAAATTGTTTATAAAGATACATGGTTCAGTAAAATTAGTTGTTACATCGATTTTATCTAGGAGAACGACACATTCCGTATCGTGGTTGGGTTGATTCACTTTCCCCCACCATCAACGTTCGGTATTTGTTTTCCTTTATAGTAATAACCCATACTTGACAAGAAGACGGACCGGATTGTTAATGGTGTGAGTAAGGGAGATCTGATTTGACCTCCTGGGGCTGTCCAGAACGATCTGATTTGGCTTGAGGGTAGATAGCCCTCGAGGGACTTCTGAATCGATCTCCCAGTTTTGTCCCTAGGGCAGTGTTGTCTTGTGGATGGAGGATAGCGGCTGATAGGCTTTTAACAAGATGCTTTAGCATATACTTGCAGCATCGTAGAAAGAAATTTGAGCTTACAAGTACAATATCACAAAAATAACAGTAAATACAACAAAACAAACTTTTCCTGCATAACAGCCTTTAAATCTTTATTATTTAGTTTTGGTTATTGGTTATTAATATAAAATATCAAAGAGCAATTTTAAATTTAAGGAGGAGGGGGAGTTGGAAATGCATATATGATAGAGATTAGTATGGGGGTGGATGGCGAGGAACTAATAAATTTTCTACATTTGAAAATTTTTGTAAAGTATTGATTGTATTGATTGTATTTGTAAAGTATTGAAAGTATTGATTGATATTGTAAAGTATTTGAAAGTGTTGATCTAACTGAATATATACCATTTTCTCTCAATTTTAAATGATCGGACGACGTTATACCATAACTAAATATTAGTCTTTATCTTTTACTGGTTGTGCAGTATTGAGCATGTAAACGGTTATTTTAAATATTATTTTTAATGATTTTTATATTAATATTGATGTGCATTTTTAGGAAAATTGAATTTATATATTTTCTCAGTTACGTTATACACGAACGTTAATTTACTTCATAATTTCCTTTACACAATATAATAAAATTTCAAAATTATTTTTTTTTAATTTAGGAGCACAATTGATTAATTTATTTTTCACTGTTATGTATAAATTCTTAAAAATGTTTGTCTTCTTTTTTGAATTTTAACAGCTTAAAAAAAAAGTTTATATTTCCTTTGTTTATTTTTAGACTATTTTGGAGAACAAATGATAAAGAACTAAGAGCGAGAAAGAATAAATTTAATTTTTCAATTATAATATATTTCACAATTTAGATAATATTTCCATTTCTTCATTATATTTTGTTCGCGTTTGATAACCGTAATAGTATGGGAATAAAGAATGTAAAGTACATAAAGGGAATAAAGTACAACGTCAAGAAGAGTCTCTAAATTAACGCGCACCCCAACATTTTTACATGATTATCATTATATCACTACCATTTAAAATACTCACTGATATATTATGGTTTTCAATCTGATTTTTCAGCTTATAAAATTAAATTGGTGAGACATATAATTTGAAGATATTGGTTCTCATAAAAGTCGTGTTTTTATTTCTTACTTAAAGTACAATTTATAGTTTCCATATCGCTATTACAGCAAATTATACCATGCTCATTGTCAGCATTTTTAAAAAAAGGAAATAATCACTTATCTACTCATAAGTTCATTTCAATGAAATAACGCTCTTACTCGAGAGTCTTCTTAGCAGGATGACTTACGAGTATTTGTTAGAGACTCAAGGTTCTATGTCTTTTCTTTTCTACCAGGCTTGTCCCAGGGTTGTTTCCTCTCAATTATGGCCGTCCACTTTTAGTACGCATAAGTCCACGACGTAGTTTCTTTATGCGACAAAATTCACGAGCCGCAGGGGAAGCATTCATATCGTTTTCACAAAACAGATTTAAAAATAAAGCACGTTCAGCTAAAGATACAGTCATCATGACAGCCCAAAACATCAAAATAAAACAAGTTCTTCAAATGGGTTTACCCAGACCTGTTTTCCGTAACTTATCTTTTACATTCCTTACTTACTCATAAACATTCCTACATTTTTTTTCCTTCCTCCTAGAACCGGCCAGAGACCTGGAGGCCGAGTGGCTAGTACTCTGGCACTCGGTACCACAGGTTTCGGGTTTGAATCCCGGCGGTGCCATGGATGTTTGTAGTGGTACGGAGTCCACTTTAAACTGCATGTCCCGGTCTGTTCAGCCTAACGTGTGCACAAGATGACCGTAGAGCGACAAACAAAACCTAGAACAGACAGCTTTTCTCGGTTTTGCATTTTATTATTTATAAAATTTTGTTCTGAATAAATTGTTCAATTTGTTAATGTATTCCCTGTTGCTCATTTATTTTGTTAAATTTAATGGGTTTTTTTTTTCAAAAAAAGTGGCATCTAATGAGCATTTCTGAACAAACTATCTTTTCAAAATTCCTCGAGAAAAACTCTTGTATAGGTCTATATACCAAGTACGATTACAATCCTTTCCCCGTTTAGCTGTAGGATGCCGCTTATAGTAAAGTTTATTTAAAACTCTCTTGTATACGAAATGTCAGGTTAATGAACATTTCCAACGAAGTAGACAGCAGGAAGAAATATATTTTAAATAAATTTCCTTAGTGGTAGCCAAAACTCAGAAAGAAATGTTAGTCTTAGTTAGAAACGTCCTTCAGCGTAAAAGAATATGTTCTGAGCATCAATGCTAAAAGAGCATATAACAAGAAGTGAACTAATGAAAAGTTGCAGAAACATCGAACTGTAAGACATTAAAATTCAGAAATTCCATCTTATATATCAAAATCCATGATTGCCATTATTTAGCCTAATATATATGTAGACTTCTCTATCAGTCTAGCAAATTTTTAACGACAGAGGGAGGCGATCTAGGGGTGTATTTCAAAGCGAAATAAAGAAGCGTTGGTTTTCTCTCAACAACACATATTTAATTAATATATTTACATTAATATTTACAGAAAGTATTGATATATTCACAACCATTTTCTACCGCTGCTTGAAGCAGCATCTCCCATCTCAGTTCGCTTTCTCCTCTCTCGCCTAACTAACGGGGTTTTTCTCTTCTTCCAGGGCCAGAGTTCAAGGTCCAATACCACCACTACATGGCAAAAGGTTGGTGTGAAAGACACATAGTCCGTGAAGTGTTTCCATCTGGTGCTTAGCATAGAAACAAATCCTACATATATATTTTTTTTTTATGTTGACAATATGTAAACATAATTTACAATAGTTTGAAAAACTGAATTTCTTAGATAGGCACGTGTTAAATTTGGCAATTGCCTTAATCGAAGTCCATTAAATATTATTTTATTAGAAGATAACATAAACACACATCTTTCATGAAATGGGGATAATTGTTGTTCCAGTTTTAGGAAGCACACAGTTACGTTGGTGTTGATGCATTTGACGGACAGTTTCAAATCTAAGAGTTTATTAAATATCTCTTAGAAGTACCCACCGCAGAAAAATACAAAAAATAGGTCATGTGTATGTCTTTGACGTATCGCTGAAACCGAAGACATTACGGAAGATTCTTTGAAAGTTTCGATGAGGTCAAAACCCTTGTAGCAGATATATTGGAAGTACAAAGTAAATCTGAAATTAATTTCCTAAGTATGTTGATAGACGCTTCTAACGAAGCACTTCATTTTATAACTGAAATGCCAGATCATGAGATCATTCTTTGGTAATTTTGACCTGTACAGTGTTAAGAGCAGTATTTTACAAAATTTGGATACAACGAGTTATCTTGTTATCCAATAGAATCCTCAAGTATAATATCCCATGTTTTCATAAGTTTTGGATTACATCAGAAAGGAATTTGGTGGAATCATAATTTCACTAACGCCGAACTGTACTTTTAGTATTCGAACTAATTTTTTCGTTTGTTTATAAAGATAAGCCGTTGTTTTCAGCGACGCCAAATTTTCAGCTAGTTCTGAAGTTGCTTTGAATTAACTAAGCTAAATAGAATTATTAGCTTAATACTATGTAGAATTTGAGTTAGAAAATGCTAATATACTTTTTTTATTTATAAAATTATTTAATTCATTAAATCAGGTAACAAATAAATGCACACTCCTTCCACAGATTTTAAATTATATTTCATTTTGCAGTATTTCTATTCTATAAAATTTCTGCCCAAAAAATAAAATTATTTAAGAAAATGCTTAAAAGATATCCACTGGTATTATTTATATAATTTTGATATTTTTGTATTTCAAATATGCATTTACCAACATTGCTTTAACTTCAAAAATTGAAATTTGGTTGGTTTACTGCATCATGCTGGCGGGATTTCGTTTTTTTTTTTTTCATTGAGTGAGTATTTATGCTATTTTTATGATTGTGTGCAAACCTTTTTGCAATTATTAATTTTGTATGAGAACACATCAGCGATTTGATTGTAGATTGTTTCATCATGATCCTTTAATTAAAATAAACAGTCTTCTTTTTCAGTCATCTTTAGATCAAACAGTCATCTTTAATTTCTATGCAGATGCATTTATGCTTCTTAGCATTATATCCAGACTAGCGAAGCATTTTAACTTCTAACAATGAAGCTGCTACTTTGGAGTGTACACAAAGGTCCCTAATGACATTGTCGAATGAGACAATTGGCAATTCACACCTAAGTCATTGGATATACTTTCTATACCAAAGGTTTATGTAGAATTTATTGTGTTCATTCTCATAGTAAACAAGTGAATTTTCGTTACAGTTGACTTACCGGGCTTTAAATTGAATTCCTTTAGTTATCGCTCAGCATTTAGCCAATGCAGATCTATTTTATATTAGTATTTAAAACTTTCAGTAGCTTAGTTTAGAAAACTTAAATCATTTACGTTAGAGGCACTGTTTACAAAATGATAATAAATTTTAATCATATATCATTAAAATGCAAGTGTATAACAGATCCATGCGATATGCAATTACATTCTTCCATCGCAAATACGAACAAATAATCTCAGGAGTGAAATCTGTAGAACTCAATCCCTCCTGATCTCCTCTAAACAGTTCAGCTACTCGACTTCTTTCAGTGTAGTAAGCACACGATTTGTACATAAGAAAACTATAAAAAAAAAAGCTGTGTTTTTTTAAACTTTTCATACATTTATATCTTTAGAAGGTGTATTTATAAAAAAATTAGGTTATTGTAGTTCTAATGTTATTATTAATGTGCATTATTATTAATTATACTTCATATAATTTAAGTGAAAAACTACAGATAGCATTTATAGAGTTAAAAAAAAATAATAATTATTCCAAAATTTAGTAAAATGTATAAAAATCAAAATAAAATAATTTGACATCTATGTGGTAAAATGAGTTTCAATTTTTATGCTGTTCATTTTATTATAAAAAAGAAGATAATTATAATAATAAATATATGAACTCTTTTCTTTTAAAATCCAATTATTTTTATTGAAAATAATTCTAGCTATACTTCCTCGCTAAGAAACAGTATGACTATATGATTTTTTTTTCCCTAAATTAAAGGAGAATCTTCCCTAAAACATAAAATTCTTATCAACGAATCAATTGTAAACAATAGATTCGTTGATAAGATCCATCTATAACATTAACCATCCAGTTTACAAGTTTAAATAAATTCCAGTTATAATTATAATGTTACTTTAATTATTCAACTCAACACTTTTTTTTTGGCTTCAACAACAAGACACTGGTGCAAAAAGTGAACAATACCACCCCCTAGAGGGAGAGTGGAATGATCAAGAGGATGGTAGCAGGCTGAAATGCAATTAGGAATAGTTGAATAAAAATATTAAAATTAGTTGACAATTTAATTTGGATACCAATAATTCTGCCTGCAAAATATATTCGCAGCACCGCCTCACAGTTAATTTGAAATATACGTTATAATAATAAAAATGCTAACAGCCTTTCCTTCTTCATATTGAATGGAAATGCGGTCTTAAATTTGTTCATAAAAAACTAAATAAATATATAAACCTACAACAAATACCCAATCTCGATAATTTATACTGCTAAAAAAATAAATACGAAGGAATCACTTTTTAATTGCAGCGCATCAGTTTGATTCTTAACATTTCTATAATTTTTAAGTGCATTTCAATGTTTTATTTTTTTGGGGGGGAGGGGTGCCAATCTGCCTTATTTAGAGCATCTTCATTAACAATGTTCAAGTCGCAGATTGATAGACAGGTAAATAAAAGAACACATTTTTTATTATTTTTTTTTGCTCTTTCTGTTTTTTCGCTTTAAGAAGGAAGGTCTCTGGGGGACGGGACAGAGCGCGGAATAATTTCTATTCTAAAAACGGGAACTGTGCGATAATTCAATTTGGGAAGCACTGAATAAAGAAAAAAGTTTTATGAAAGGCATCATTATAATTAATTTTAAATTTTTATAATTATTGCATTGTAACTAATTCAGTAAAAATTAAACAAAGTGGATGATATTTAAAAAATGTATATATATTCATTTCAGCATCATGTTTTCAAACATTTTAACTTTTTATCAATTCAGGCCAAATAAATATAACTCTTCAGTTGTGAAACTTGATTTAGTTCTTAAATTTTGGAAAGGTTTTTATTAATGGACAGAGTTTAAGGAGGTAATAACGCCGGATTCGTGGCCGATTTTAATCCACTGATAGCTTCTATTGAAGTCACAGCTTTCAGAAACCAGAATGATTGATAGCGATTGTGCATTTAAAGCGTATTGTATCGATACTCAGATGGCCTGGTGACAGTTTTATGGGTTTTCTTCTACACGCCACCAAAAAAGAAAGTCAGTTAACTTTCAAATATTCCCGGAAGGCATTGCCACCTTCTCGTCTCCTGTCAACGATCTATTCAATGGAATAAAAAACAATCGTGGAACAAGAAAAGGTGGCATTATCAATAAGTAATTATAAAAATAATAAGTATATATTATAAGGCAATATCAATAAGTAATTTATTTAAAATTACACATTAGGGCGTAGTCTTGACTCTTATTTAGTCTCTTATTTTTTAATTCATTCATTTTTTTAAGTTTATCTGGCGCCATCTATTGGTAGATACATGCAACTTAAATCTAAAAATAAACTAAAATTAATTAATTAATTTTAATTAATGAATTAATATTTGAGAAAACTGTATTAACATCAAGTGTCATCCACTACAAGTTCAAAAAAAAATATATTTGAGCTTGAGTGGATGAATAAAAACGATTTAAAATTTGTAACGATTTTTTTATGAACGATTGAAAATTTGAACAAGATATATATAGGGAGAGTGGGAACTAATAGAAGGAATTGAACAAGTTCATTTAAGGGTTTTTGTACTCTCTATACTTTCTTACCTTCCTCTCTCGAATCTTCATTCCCCTTTTCTCCATTCCTCTCTCCAATTCTTTGTTTCAAGGTCGAATGGCGGAGGAAAAAAAAAGGAAGGAAAAAAAAACCCGCATAGACCAAAGTCTAACGTAAAGGTCAACCCGTGCTTGAAAGAAAGAAATTTAAACTTAGAACTTTTCCCCGTTCTCTATATAGTTTGTTTCGGGAAAGATTTATAGGGTTATATATTTATAGGGGTTTTTAGGTCCTTATTGATTTTTTTTCATTCTTCTAGTTTATTTATTTTTAAAAATAATGATAGTAAACAATGTTCTTGCCACCCAAGTGTGATCAAATTTACGATGCTCACTGGGAGAAAACTAACTATTCCAGGCTATATGAATACCGATGAGAAACTTAAACATTGTGATAATATCCTCGTTACAGAAAGCAGTGAGTGTAACAGGGGGAATGAACAGTTCGTAGGCTGACACATAGATGGCGCTAGTAGTATTAAATCCATAGGCCTTTTAGTTAGCTCTAATCTTCAAAATACACGCGTATAAATTTAACAGCTGTTGCACTATTAGTATGTGAGTTATGGCATTTGTAGTGTTCATCACGTGCAGTCCAATTGGCTGACTGTCGATTGGACTGCTGTGTGAAATGATGGAGCCATGTTTCATCCATTGCCACATATCGACTCAAAAATTCGGGTTTATTACAATTGAACAGCTTCAAACACTGCTTAGAATCATGAATTCGTTGTTGTTTTTGGTCGATTGGGAGCTCGCGCGGCACCCACTTTGAACAGAGCTTTCGCATATCCAAATATTCATTCACGATATGCCCAACACGTTCCTTTGATATCTTTAGAGTCTCAGCTATCTCAATCAACGGTTATCAGAAATTATTTTATGGACATTTTTTTATGTTTTCGTCGGTAACAGCCTCTTTGGGACGTGCATCGTCCTCGGTTTTCATTTCGCCTAGTTTAAATTTAGCAAACCACTTCTCTACGGTTGATTTTCCTGGTGTAAAGTCCGAATATGTTTATCAAGCCAAGCCTTGGCATCAATAGTATTTTTTTTGCACCAAAAAGCAATGCTTTAATTAACACACGAAATTCCTTTTTACGCATTTTTTCAAACTAACAAAAAGTTGCTTCACTAAAAATGCTATAACTCACATACTAATAGTGCAACAGCTGTCAAATTTATACACGTGTCTTTTGAAGGTTAGAGCTAACTAAAAATCATATTAATGTAATACTAGTAACGCCATCTATGTGTCAGCCTACGAACTGTTCACCCCACCTTCTAATATTCGCTATCAATGGAGAATCTAACCGTATTCTATTTACTCAAACTAGCATGTATGCATTTTTTTGTGGAACATTGGTCGGTCTTATGTATATTCCGAACAGCCCGCCGACGTCTGTGGAGAGGGAAAAGACATTGCTGCACGGTTGAAATAAATGAGTGTTGTATATGAGAAAATGAAAAAAATTCCCACCAGACTGCTTGATTCTCGATGCACTTTCGACACATTACAACAATCACATTCGAGCGTCTGAAAACAGTGGCTGTTATGAATTCTGCCAGAGGATTTGAACCCGATTATCTTGCATTTAATGAACCACAAGTTCTGGTCACCTCATTTGGTATCTTTATTCTACTTTTTCTATTAAATTTTATCTGAAATCTGTACAAAAAACGATAAGCAATACTAACTAATTTACTTTAGTTGAAGTTTTAGTAGTTTTATAACATAGAAGCGGATTAGTTTGGTAGACAGAATGTTAGATTTCAGAACTATGCGAACTCATTACGCAGCTGAATTTAAACTTGTATCCATCTCACTAAATTGCGGCAATTCTAATAACTGAAATAATTTCTAATTAGATTAATTTAAATTTTTTCGTTAGCGTTAATCACGGTGCCACTATGACCTGTTAAAATGCACCTAAATTTTGCTATCAAATTTTGGATTGAAATCACTTTTCTCCCGGGTTTATTTTGCCATCAGAATTTGGAATGAACTCTGTTTTCTCCTGTATTGATTTAGATTAAAAAGTAGCTTTCTAAGCAATATTAAAATTGGAATTGTATACGTCATACTCTCTTCAAACTCCTAACCCTTTTCGACCCATAGATTTAATCATGCCATTCTAACTTCAGCTTCTGTTTGATTTGCTATTTTATGTGCATTTTTCAAATGATTTCTTCCATTTCAAAAACCCACAGATCTGACCACCAAATCAAAATTGAAAGTCTGATAGCATCGTTCCTCACTCTTAATAAAGACGACATTTCGAACATATTTTAAATTTTTCTATTCCTTGAACACACGAGAAGGAATCAAAAGATGTCATTTGCATGCGGGTCACAGAATTATAGTGTAATTGTATAGTAAAATAATATTTTTTATTTAAATAATTTTGATTATTATAAATACTTAAATATCACTAATTTTATTATAATATATGTGGAAAACAATATGTAGACATTTAAAAATCATTCAACTAATAATTATTTAAATTGAAATTTAAAGTGTTTTCCCAAATTTTAAAGAATTCCTATAATAGCTTATTTATTTTAATATTGCTTTATTATTTTTAAATTCTAAATAATTTATCGTTAGAACATTAACCACTTTTAAGAAAAAGTTGTAGCAAATTCACCTTTACCCAGATTGCAAACTTGGGCTGGCAGGCTGCTCCCAACTGCGCTTCAGCAATTTTGATCAAAAACCTCCCGAATCTAACGAAAAAGCATGCGCAATTCGGATTTTTACTGACCGTCTTCAATATAATATACGGTATACAGATAGTAGTTTTTCCTAGAGTCTCCTTAATTCTAAAATCTAACGCGCTGTCTACACCTTTATTTTAACGTAACATTTATTTTACAACAGTTGTATTTTAAATGTGTATGTATAGCATGTGTGTTAAATATATATATATATATATATGAAATATACTTTTCTTCAAGTATCAAGTTTATTTATCGAATTAAAAAGATATTGAACAAAAACAAATTTTCGTTACAATTATCAATTTTAAGAATAAAGTGTATTGCAAAACTAGCATTGTTTTCTATAAAACCAATGCAGTATTATTTAAATTGTATTATTACAATGTGTTATTATTTAACGAGTAATATTTAAAATGTATTATTACTTAACTAGTATTATTTAAAATGGATATTTTGAACAATGAATTTTTCTTCCTAAACAATGAATAGATTTGATTATTCACTCAGTTATTTGCTAACTTGGATCTATAAAGTGAAACATTTCATCTATAATTGAAGCCTTCACCATTTCAAGCATAATTCAAGTAATATTTATTATGGTTGGAACCTCTCAATATATTTTATTATGAAATTTATCAAATTATTTAAAGAATTTATAGAGTAATATAATGGTCTTTGGTTCTTAACAGTATATGCGTATTTTTTAATTTATTAAATGTATTACTTTAAAATAATTTCATGATGATGCAAAATTAACTTTTGGAAAAAAATTGTTATTATTTTTTTGCATTTTATGTGGTTGCAATATTTTTATGAAAATAAGGAATAAGTGTATAAAAGGTGCTTGGTATATTTGCATTCATTTATACATGCACGCAAATCATAGTAAATTACTTTGTAATCCTTTATATAATTTATAAATAACACAAATGATTTCAATCTCAAAAATCCCAATTAATTTCCTCTAAAATCTAAATAATTAAAAGAAATTTCGGGCTTTTCCTTTAGCTAAGCATGTAATATAAAAAATGATGGCACATCTAGGCTAATTTCCATGTAACTTGCGATGATGTTTGTCGCTATTCACCATAAATATTTATCATGCTTGAGAATATTTCTCCTGGGGCCCAGCTAATTAAATTTCGTAAATTTTCTTATTTGTTATTGCATATTCCTTAAATTATAGTAAATGTAATATTTTTTTTACTTAAAACATGTATAAATATATACTTCTTAACTACTTATTTATTTATTTTTTTTACTCTCGTTCATTTTTTAATTTTGAATAATTTTGATTTTTTAATTTAATCTATTTTTGAAACCTGGATTAATTAGAGTACATTTTATTTTAGAGTCAAAAATTCCTATACTTGAAGGCTTGTGAAACAAGTTAGGGAATTGAACATGAGCTGTTAAAGACAGTCTTAATTGGTGAAATGAAACAAGTCCATATTTGTAAAATAGGACCACAGCAAGTCAGAAGAGGAATGTCAAAAAGGTAAATTAAAACAAATTAAGAAAACAAAATAGTTAACATTAATACACTAAAAACTATGCAATTTTAATGAAAAATGAAAAAGAAAACAACAGGGAAAAAAACGTTAAAATCAAAAATGGAGGAGTAGTAGTTTCAAAGGCAGCAATGATAACTCAGAAATGATGACAATTTAAATAAGGCCAAGTAAATAGACAGTTCGAGGACATTTGGAGTTAGAGGGATTTGTGGAACTAAATTTGAGTAAGTTTGAATTTCGAAATTAGAAATATTGTCAATATTATTAAAGAAATTGGTGGATATTTTAAAAATAAACATCTTGACACTGTGAAGGTTGAGAAAACTACAGTATGTCATCGTTTCTCAGGGAACATCATGCGTCAGTGATCATGGGAAGAAATTTATTTTCTCAAACTTTAATGCTATTAATTCCTCATTGCTGCAGCTCATTTCCAAATTGAATAGGCTGATGTGTTAAAGTGGCACATGTAAACATGTACATTAGTAGTTTATTTTCAATAGAAAGGGGAGCATCATTTTTAATGAGAAGGTATGAAGTACGAATGAAAATTCATTTTTTTTAATATTATTAGTTATTACAGTCAGGTGTTTAGCTTCGTCTAACTAAATGATTGTAAAAAGTGATACACTCAATTTCAAATTAATTTAACTAAAGTCACTGTTATTTCTTGTGACACAATTTAAAATAAATGACTATTTTAGAGTGACTTTATAAAAGATAAAAAAATTAAGATAATATTTAAAATTGAACATCAAATTCAAAAATACAAATATAAATTGGCATTTTCCCTCTTAAGAAGAGTTATTTAAAAAATATCAGAAGTAAATGGATATTTTTGGGGGGGAATTTAAGTGAACAAACTAAAAAACAGAAATGGTAAAAAACACGACGTAAAAGTTTTGAGATGATACAATGTACAAATTAATAGGAAAATATGACTTTATTTGAAGGGATTCAAGAAAATCTTGCGTGTTCTCTACTTTTGTACAAGAGCTTTGTAAGAGAGTTGTTCTATTGTTCGTTATTCTCTACAACCCAGATAATGCCCGACCTCAGAATAGTTTAGATAACAAAGAAAATTCATGTATCACAAAAATCCCAGTAGATCGTTTATTTATAAAAATTTTTTTTTTTTTTTTTCATTTTCATCTGAAGCAATGTTAGCAAATACACCATAACCATACATACAACAAACACGATACAACTTAATGGTTCTTAGCCTTCTCGGTTTTTAAAATTCAGTTGAAAAATAGGCTAGAAACCAAGGGTTCCAGGATTGCAAGGGTTTCAGGATTTATAGTTTGGAAGGATGCGATATGTCTATTTATAGCGTTTCAAGATGACTTTCTGAGTGAGATACCTCTGTTGTGGATGTTTACTTTAAGCTGCAGAGGCACCGATGAATCAATATTGACTCACGAAAGTAACCTTTTATGTTTAGGAACCATTACATTTAGTAGACGAATAAGCCAAAGCCTCTCACCATTTCTGTTACTGAATGGTGGTGCAATCTGAAAATAGTTGGAAAAATGTTTTCAGAACTAATAATATTATCAAAGTTTATACATTTTAAAATTTTTGATTTTTTTTTTTTATTCGTTGATATTTATTTTTATTTATACGCTTATTTCATCACATTTATTTTTTACTTCTTAGTTTTTTTAACAAAATATGATTTGATATTAAGATATTTTTTCAAGTAACCACTCTAGACTTAAACTTAAAATGCAAAGTTTACAGTTACAAGTTGTAAAATATTTAATGTTTACAGGAAACGTGTTTTAAGGCAATTTAAAATATTAAGTACAAAATTTCAATTCAACAATTCTATGTTTATTGTAATTTTTTTAAGATAAGCACTCGTACTTATTTTTTTATTTATATGCATTATTGAGATAAGTAAAAGAAATTTAATCAAAATGCTTTTTAAGATATTATATACACCTTTCAAAAAACAGCTGTTCATTAATTTATAATTTTACTTTAAGTATGTATGACTTTAAACGAAATGCATTCCCGAACGTTTGGGGAAAAAAACAGTTCACCGTAAGTATTCCTTCATTTCTGAAAGTATGCAGGCGTTTCAAATTGTTACCATTTTAAAGATTGAAAACAACACAGAATGTAAAGTAATAAATGCATTTTATGATAAAATGCCGAATTTTAGTTTTAAAATATTCTTTGCGTTTTTTTAATCTTATGTATTTTTTTTTGTTGTGAAAATTCTTAAATATTTAATATTTTTAGAATACCACCTTACGGATTTAATGTGAGATCTCTATCTTATTCATGGGATATTCAGTTCTGTTTCTCTTGCCGGGTTTCGAACTGAACTCCTCAAACTTAGAAATTCAATGGCAACTAATTTTTTTAACTTTTTTGTTAAGATTTGTTGTTAAGAAATGTTAGTTAAAAATTTTAAATTGGCAGTAAATTTCAGAAACGAAGAACACAATTCTAGAATCGATTGTAACTTTGCCTTTATAATCCCTTTGCTCCACTTCTATGCAATTTTAGAAGGATTGATTCAATTTATAATACTAGTTCATTAATATGTGACACTTTACCAAATACAAATAAAAAAGAATTACATTACCCTAATTCATTTGGAAAATAAACGTAAATTAAAAAAAATAACTGATAATTTTGTAACTGAAACTATAGAGGATATTTTAATGATGTTGCATTTCTTTCTGACAATTGATAAATAGACTATGTCAACAATGAAAAAAGCTAGTGGGATGGAAAAACAATTTCTATTAATAAGTTGGTGCGGGAGTGAAAAGCAAAATCTTAGGAACCATATTTTTAAGTGCATTATTAGACAAACTATTCTTATTTATATCCATTCTAAATCCACGTTCGCATTCGGCTGGCCCGCGAGCCTCGTTCGCGAAGTTCTCAAAACCAGTTTATTTCAATTTTACAGACGAAAAAAGCAAAGCAGTACGCTTAGAAAGTCTGGGGAAAGAATACCTCTACTCCAAACATAACCTGATTTTGGTTACTCATCAATGGATTTACGACGTTTCAAAAGATGAACGAAGGCTCGCTCGTAAGTGGAAATAAGGGGCTGTGGATTTCGAGATTACACTTAAATGTTTGAAAAGAGAATTCACGAAAGATGTTGGTAGCCAATGTATTCAAATGTGATTAAAACCAAATGGATTGAATGTTTTCTTAACCAAATATATTCTCCTTTTATGAGACTATGCGATCTGGTGTATAGCGTCATGCATTTCTAAAGTAGGTAAGTGAAAGCTGACAAGAGATGACGAATTCTAAAATAAATAAATCTGTGGGTTGGGAAAACTTTCCTTTGGGTTCGATACGAATGCAAAAGCTATCTATGTAATCATTGATGGTATTAATTAAAAACTATAGTGACACAGTATGAATGCAATTATAGTAGTTCCCCTGTGGGGTATCCTGGATATATTCCTGTGGGGTATCCTTTATCCTCGATAAAGTTTAATCTGCTGATCCTCCTTGTAGCGCATACTCTCAAGTCACTTACTTCAAGTCAAGTCAAAGTACTTGATATACGAATGCAACAAACATCACTTTTTATTTAAATACTAATACAGTACCTTAACTGCAGGGAAAAATAACAGTAGTTCTGAAATTTCTTTTTTCACAGACATTAACAAATTGAATTATTTTCTCACAAATTGAATTTGAATTATCTTACAATAATTTTTCAATTGATTTTTGTTTCATTTGCCAAAGAAATCATTAGAAATGATTTCTGACTTAATCAACTTTATTTCAAACTAATATTTAAACCTTGGGACCTATATTACAGAATGTTTAATACACATTTAATCGAATTGCTTTAAACAAGTATTTGTTTGATTTGTTTTTTACGATTTTTTAAGCCTAGAGTTTTAATCCTTTTTATCGACACGCATTTAATTTTATTTTCTTTTGTTTGGGAAGCTTGGCTTAAATCGGACCCTTGTGTCTTAAAAGGACCATTTAACAATCTAATCATTTGTAAAATTGGACTTTTTGATTTGATTTTTGTTTTATTTGTAAAATTTTCTTACATTATAGGATTTCGTTTTATTTGTAAAATAGCATTGCTTTAATTTAATTTTTGTTTTATTTGTAAAATAGCAATGCATTAATTTAATTGTTGTTTCATTTGTAAAATAGCATTGCATTAATTTAATTTTTGCTTTATTTGTAAAGAAACATTGATTGATTTAATTTTGGTTTTATTTGTAAAAAAAACATTGCATTAATATAATGTTTGTTTCATTTGTAAAATAGCATTGCATTAATTTATTTTTTGTTTTATTTGTAAAAAAAACATTGCATTAATTTAATTTTTGTTTCACTTGTAAAATATTCGTATACTGAATTGATTTTTGTTCATTTATAAAATGACCTTTTGATTTCTTTCTTTATATTTAATTTAACAACATAAATAAGTAAACAATGGAATGTCTATCAAATTTTGCATTGTTACTAACAAGAAAATTAATTGTTTAAAACTCTATTGAGATAATTCAATTTTAACAATGAAATCTGCTTTCTGAACAATATCTGAAACAGTGAAAAAATTCAGTGTTATTGTAATTCTTCAGAGGTCAACATCGTTTCACTGGATCAAGAAGAAATTTATCATATATATGGGCTGCAAAATCCACGAGTAAATTCTTCATTGAATGTCGACCAACGCACAACATATGAATGAACAACGACCAATAACGATTATGTCACAGGTTAGCAATCCCCATTTTCTTAAACACTATTGTTTATTTAGCAACTAATTTAATAAGAAATTGGATTTTGTGAGCATGTTAAAAGAGTTTAAATATAATATATATATATATATATATATATGTATATATATAAGTATTTACATTGAAAAATTCGTTTAAGACTTTTATTCTCTTTAAATTTATAAGTCATTGTTAAAATAAAATAAAATAAGTAATCTTTTGTAATAATATTTGGATCGTTTCAAAAATAGAATAATTGTGATTAAGCATCTACATTTTCTGTTTTGAACAGTATCGTAATGAAAAATTGTAATGATACAGCGCGATAGAATAATGTATACAGTACGAGAGAAAAATGTATTTGATATTTTTGTAGGTATTACGGTATATTTCTAGGGCCAATTTCAAATTGTGTAAAATACACGTAAATTAATTGAGAAATATAAATGATATATTACATTAATAATAATTATTTAATCAGTCTAAACATGTTAAATTTTTTTTTAGTTTTACGTGAATCTTTCCCCAATCTTGTATTTTGTAAATATAAAATTATTAGGAATGCTACTATATTTGTTTTTTTAATATATTCGATAAAATATATTAAAAAATTATTAATTAATTAATTAATTATTATTAATTAAGATATTCGATTCTCTTTGAGTACGATTTAAAAACTTGCTCTTATTTATTCATGTAATGTGAATTTAATGTATTTTGTGTATAGTCCTAGATTAATAAATCAAAAATATATTTTCATAACTACCATAAAATATGCTGTTAAAAATGCAGTTTAATCAATATATCTTATGAAGAAGGGATGGAAGTATTGATTTAATTTACTTCCTAGACCAGATATTGAACATTTCTAGTATTTGACGTTCTTTAGACTAATTTATCCCTATGTTGGAGTTTAACAGTGTGAATTATTATATGTGGCTTATGCCGTTTTCGCCTTTCTGCCCTCCAAACATTTGGGTATTAAAAAAGAGGATTGGACTGCATTCCAATCCAAATGTTAAGTAAACGATATTCTGTCATGGCATTTTTCATTTGGGCATCAGTTGTATTTATAAACTCTTTTACTTTAAATCCTTCGCAACTTATTATCAGGTTTGATTTGTCACTATACTCTCTTGGGCTAATTAGACGGGAACTAACAGCTTAAAGTGGATTCCGAACTTCTAACAAACACCCATGCCACCGAAAGGACCACAGATGCAACTATGTCTGTGCTATCAATGGCCAAAGCACCAACATTAAACACGAGGAATATCATTAGTGGTTCTGTAAAGTTTAGTTGTTTAAAAACGTATTAATTTCTCCGTATATTTTGTAGGAAAAATTAAAATTAGTAATTGCTAATAAAAATAATCAAACGTGAGTAGATTTGAATTTCGAAATTAGAAATGTTGTCAAAATTGTTAAAGAAATAGGCAGAGATTTAAAAAATAAACATCTTGACACTGTTGAGGTTGAGAAAGCTATGCTTATCATCAATTCTGAGGAAACATCAAGGAGGATTATCATTTCTGAAGAAACATTTCATAAGCTATTTACAGGATTTGGTATTTTAGCTATAAAAACTAATAATTATCGTATATTTTTTTTTGAAATTTTCCTTTGATACTTTTTTAAAAAAAATTTCTTTTAGTGTTTTTGCAACTGAACTTTAATTTACCATCGTTTTCAATCTCTTTCGTTTTGGGTATAAACTTTTTTTGACAAATATTTGCCAATAATTTCCTTTCTGCAAACCAACAGAGCTCAAACCAATAAAACTAGCATTTTTTGCTATCTTAAATGGCTGTATATACGATGAATCATAGAGTGCAAATATAGCGTCGAAATATGTTCTTTTGAAGCTCATTCATTGTCTGAAACGTTACAAAGTATACAAGTATTTGTAAAACATAGAACTACTCTGTGTCTGAACCTATTGTATGACCCCCAGAGAAGCTCCTTCTTCCAAAGAAATTAGTCGGGTCTGAATATTGCGCTAATGAGTGTTGTAACTGTCGTGAATTATATAAAAATGAGATACTTAAAATCAAGAATTTTTTCCGCAGTTTGTAAAGATATGGATGCAGTACATTCAGAGTGACTACTTTATTATTTGGAAAAATGCTTACATTAGACATTTCTTCATGCTGCTAATAATTTTTGAAAATGTTTTCTCATTGATGATAACTTGTTAGAGAGTTACAAGTGGTTTAGTGATCGATTTCAAAATACTCTCAAAGGCCTTTCAACTGCCGAAGAAATATTTATAGACTTCACAGTAAGTGCAGAAATCAAAATGTAATTTAATAATAAATCATTCTTTGAAATTTGGGCAAAGGGAGGATATATTTTCTGCACTGAAAACAAGATAATTTTGTGCACTTCTTTTATTTTCAACACCCTAGTTTTGAACACAAAATATAAGTCTCGGATAAATTTAAAAAAAGGAAATATATATCTAAAAGGTTTCTAAAACTATTTATTAAAAAAAATTATATTTCTAATATTAAACTTTGCTTCAAACAATTTGTCATGGAAGACAGAATCAAGGGAGCCATTAATAACCATTAAACTTATTTTTTAATTTAGCATTGATAAGTTATTTCTTAAATACATCGTCTAGCACTGATAAAACTTACAGTCTGAGTAAAAACTTTAAGGCCAGTAGACATTTTTGAGAAAATGGAAACATTTAAACTGAGGAATTAAAATACCATTTGATTGATAATTATTGAGCTTAAATAAAAGTAAAAAAAGTAGAAAAATTAATTTGCAAATATTTTATTATTAGAAAATATTACAAAACAAACAGATGAATATTTGAGCCTGAGTAAAAACTTTAAGGCCAACATATAAAATAACATATAAGAAAAAAATTACAAATTCTTAGAAGGTTGTGTAGGAGCTATTACTTCAAATTACTTCAAATATTCTTGTTTTCATGGATGAAACGAGTTTTTGACAAAGGGTGGGGTCGGTTTTATATCATTCATCTTCGATAGTAGATTTCAGCTCTGTTGCTGATGTAAAATGTCTCCCATTTGCATAAACTCTTCTTGCTAAGTCAGCCCAAAGGTTCTCGATTGGGTTGAGGTCAGGTGATCTAGCTGGCCATTTCACAGTTTCAACATTGTTGACTTGGAACCAATTTTTTGTGCTATTACTCGAATGGATCGGTGCATTGTCTTGCTGATATTTCCAATTTTCTCCAGCAAGACATTCAGCATTTGGCAAAAGATGATTTGTTAGGACATTTTGGTATCCTTGTGAATTCATTCTACCTGAAACTACCTGAATGCAATTAGTATACCATTGTAAGAAAACAGCCCCAAGACATGACAGACCTCCGCCTAATTGGCGCTTGGAGAATATTTCTTTTTCATTTGTTATATCATGCTAGTACAAATTCCAGCCATCTGGTCCATCCAAATTCAATTTTTTCTCGTCAGAAAAAATAATTTCTATCCATTGGTTGTCCCAGGCCATGATTTTCTGGCCAAAGTTCAAACGCTCTATTTTGTGTCTCTGCAGTAACTGAGGCTTAGTCAATTTTGCTGTATAAGTGTACCTTCCAGACCTTCTAATTGTGTTATAAATCGTTTTTTGACAAACTTTTAAACCTGTCGTCGGAATCAGTTTCTTGGTTGAGTACTTTCCAGTAGATGCAAGTAAGCAAACTCTTCTTTCATCACGCGAGGACAAAGTTTTAGGTCTTCCCCCAGTATTCTTTTTACCATAATTGTCTTTCAATTTAAAAAAAATTATTGACTACAGTCTTTGATCTTCCTATCTTTATTGCAATAGCACGACTACTCATTCCTGTTGAAGACAAAGCTTCGATCTGTCCTCTTTCACGATCAGTTAACTTCTTACTCTTCGCCATCTTCACAAAGATCACCAATACTTCGAAGAAACGTATGACAAATATGAAAATTGCAGCGTTGTCCCAAACTAGTAGTTGCAATGGTAATTACACGATTATATTATATTTATTTTTAAAAAATGACTGGTGGCCTTAAAGTTTTTACTCAGGCAGAAATAATAACTTTGTAAATAACCACATGTTTCTCATAATTATGTATTTACAAATTATGTTTATAGCATTTATTTCTTATCAATGAACTTTAATAATTAATATTATTTGAATCCCTTTTATTTCATTTTACATTTTCTCAAAAATTTTTACTGGCCTTAAAGTTTTTACTCAGGCTGTATTTATATAATCTATAGCATGTGTATATAAGTGTCATTATATGCATAAATGTGTATTTTATTTTTTATTACATCACAATGTATTTTCTTTTGGTTTCCTTTCAGTATATAAATATTTTTTTTTAATAAAATTTTCTTTTCAAAATACTTGCCTTTACCTCATAGTGTTATCATGCTTCCCACAAGTTGAGAATTTTACAGTTGCATGAAAATAACAAATACATATAAATATTAGTAAAACCTCTCCGGATTTCAGTGATTTTTCAGTAATTATTTTATGAGGGCTGTTGTGATATGAACCCATACAAACTAAAAATCCATTAAATTCCCTAAAATAAATTCAGTTATGTAAAATGGCATCATTTATATATAAGTCAGCCGAAAGGCTGAATATAAGATAATGAAAAAATAAATTCATATTTCATATTTTAATAAAATTTAAATTTAATCTATTACATATAAATAAGGAATACATATAAATAACGATTTTTTCCTGGAAAATTTGGGAAAAAATCCGCAATAGAAGTACAAATTAAAATAAAAATATTTCGAAAACTTAATTGAAATTAAAATTCTAAACAATTCACTTCGTAAAAGTAGCATTTTTACTTTATTTAAAAACAATTCAATTAATTTCCTTGAATTTAATTAAAATTGTCTGACAGACATTTAAAGAGCTTTATTTCTAAAAGCAAATATTTAAAAAGAACAGCCTCAATAACGAATCTTAAAAAAATGGCTTTGTTTACGTCTACAAAACAAAGAAATTCCTGGGGTTAAAAACATTGTGTCCGTTTTAATTATCTCTTTAAGAATCACCAAGCCACAAATATCCTAGAACAGATACTAGACTCTCGTATACAAGAGTCATCAAGAAGCTAGACAGGATTCTTTTTTCATACAAAAGAAGCATTGTCTTAGTAGAAATTAACAGTCTATTAAAATTGTTTTCTTAAATCATTCTCAACAAAAACAAAGCTTAATCAGTAATTTTTTTTTTACCAATTTCTGGTAACTTATCTTTATATTTTAAATTTTTCTTAAAAAACTGTTTTTATACTATGCTGACGATGATTTGACAAAAAATATTTATGTCAGTTCTGAGTAAAAATACACTTCAAAAGTGTTTCACAAATAGCCGAATTAAAGACTGGATAAAATGGGTGTACATGATTTCCGTAGTGAAATCGTCAAGTTAAAAATTTTCACAAGGAGATAAGCAGGTGAAAAAAAAAAAAAAAAAAAAAAAAAAAAAAAAAAAAAAAAAA
>BPLQ01009858.1:0-225574 GCA_021605075.1 Caerostris darwini | reverse complement strand
AACTTACTTAAAATGAGTTAATAATACTGGTTAATTTAAACTCCAGTTAAATTTGCCCTTTGCTGAAGAAAGAAAAGGAAAAAAAAAAAAAACCTTACTAGACACACAAAAGAATTACCGCTATCTTATTGCTTTAAGAAACGTAGAGTCGATGGTGATTGCGACAATGTGCATAAAACATCTTACATCGATAGTCAGGCTGCCTAATGGAAGTTTTCTGGGCTTTCTTCAATGCGACAAGCAAATGTGGGGCAGCTATCCCGATAAGTTCTCCTGAAGGCATTGTCCTCGCTTCATAATCCACTGATCAGCTGTTGCTGGTATATACAAGTAAAACATGAGGCTCATCGTTGTTAACAACAAGAACACAAAAAAAGCCCCAAGAATCAGCATCATTATCCGCTCACATTAATGATGTAATATCCATCATATTAGACATGCCAAAAAATTTAATTTTTTTAATGACTTAATATACTGTGCAAAAAAAAAAAAAAAAAAAAAAAAAAGAACAATATTATTAATAAAAAATTAAACTTTTTAATGTGAAATAATAGGAAATTGTGAAAAAAATATACAATTTTTCAAATTTTTTCAAAACGCTTTTTGTCGTCTGTATATACTTTTTATGAATAAGTGGTAAGGAATATTTTACAAGCAACATAAATGAACAAGAGCAATTCATGACTTTTTTGATTCAGGAATACATTAATTAGCAATAATTATCATTTTAAGTATTGAATTTACTGCTTACTGTTTCTGGAAAACGGGATCTATTTGATGTAATGCATTTATGAAATCAGTTAATAAAGAAAAAAAAAAAAAAAAAAAAAAAAATCAAGATAAAAATCTTTAAAAATTTTTTTATAAAAGTTTCAAAAGAAAAATCTTTAAAAAAATTTGTATGTTGTTAGAATGCGCTTTTAAATCAAACTTGGGCTCATTTTATATAAAATTGTATATAAGTACAATTAGTTTTTAAACAAAACAAATGGAGTGAAACAGGATACTTTCTTCTTTAATCATAGGGAAGGAAAATATCAGATGCTCATAACTGTTTCTCCATACCCCACCCCTACCAGATAGAAAGATGACAGTGGAACAGTGGTCGGCCTCGCATATACTATAAAGAGTCCACCGACGGGTATTAGGGGAGGACAGTGCATTGCAGGAGGACTTTTAGGAGTAACTGAACGCATTCACATGTCATATGAGAAAAAATCCGGAAAACTCCGACCGGGCAACCTGACTATCAATGTAAGAAAGTTTTATACACATTGTCACAATCGCCTTGTTTATTAAAACAGCGCCTATAATAATACCGCAAGCGGATTCGAACTTCGGCCCTCCACCCCTTGCTATTGGGTCACGAGTCGGTCTAGACGTTGAAAGCCATTGATTAAGTAAGTACAGTTTTTAAAAATACAATGAGAAATAATTAAACATTTGAAATGATGCTATCCCATTTTTTTTTTTTTTTTTTTCATTTAAATTTAATTCACAGAGAATCATCGTTACAAAAACCTCTACGGGGAAACTAATCGGTCTTCAATTACGAAATTTAAGCTACAGGTACTTAAGTTGATTTTCCTGTACATTACGAAGCATCTTATTGAACATTCGATAAATATATTTTAATCGATGCTGAAGTTGCTGTTCACAAAATTTCGGTTACTTATTGTAGCAGAACTAAATTCTTGATTATTTAATATAATTATAAAATTTGTTTGAAATGCAGAGTGTGTCAGAAAGATCTTTATTATTCTAAACATTAATATCAAAAATATGAAAAGGTGAAATGAATTACAGGTTCCAGCAAAAGAATAAAGAAACTTAACAATCTTTTTGTGCTATTTTCCACGTAACTCTATGCAAGCTCCTTTAGTAACACGGAGAAATATTCGGTCTGCACTTGATGTCCCACAAAGTGTTTTTTTTTTTTTTTTTTTTGTTTTTTAAATTGTGATATAACATGATTTCTAATTGTATATTTCCCTTTAAAATGGAAATATGAGAAACAATGTGTTTCACATAATTCCAATGGGTTATTTATTTATTTTTGTGGAATTATGTTGGGCGATCGCTGAGGTCAAGATATTGTTCTTCAACGATCTATTCATCGTTTGGGAAACAATTATCGAGTAATTCACATGCAGGATGTGCCCCGAAGAGATAGAGTAACGTCCTGATGGAGGAACATTTTTTTTTTTTTTTTTTTGCTGTTTTGCTAAATTGTATAATAATACTTACTGAAATATTTGGAGTTGTCCTCATTGATTCGACCGATTACAGCTTTATGTTGTGGTGAATCTATTCCCAAGCAATTACTTGCGGAAATCAACAACAGATGGCAGTGCGTTACGACATTAAAAATACGATTCATTCAAACGAAGTATGAATCCGTTGCTGTTGTAGGTGCCTACATACAAAATGTGATCACTTAGATTGTATATTTATCTTGTGCTATTAGCAGTACGGATTCACAAATATGTATATATAATTTAAGACATTGTTGCTTGCCGTTCCTTTGATGTAACTCTCAGTTTGCTGTATTAAGTCATCTAAGAATTTCCTTCTAATTTCAAAGTGGATGAAAGATAAACTTTCAAGTTCAAAGATAGACTTTTTTTAAATCTCTAACTTCAAGAGTTGAGCCATATCTAACTGATTTTCAAAGTGACACCCCTATGGCTCCCTTCCTATATTCATTTTGATGTTTCTGTTGCAGAAAGTATGCAAAAATTTATCAAGCCTTGAATTTTGGAAGACAACGACTCCAATTTACAGAAAATTGATGTGATGGAGAAATAAATATTGTGTTATTATGTTATGTAAAAATACAGTTAAGTCTTGTTTTTATCTTCACTTAAATCACTTATCACCCCCCAAAAAAAGACACATTAAGATAAGCAAGATCAGTACAGGATGGAATAATTAAAACGCATCATTGCAAAGGATGCTGCTAAATGATTTGCAAGAGCCTAATAAACTTGACACTAAGAGCTACAACTATTTTTAAATAGTGGAATCAACTGCTGTGCGTAGATGAATATCGAAACCAGAGATGTATGAAGTTATGCTCAGTATCAAAGAACTAATGATAATCCCAACGAAATTGAAGACTTAACTGTATTTTTACATAACACAATATTTCTTTCTTCATTACACCAATTTTCTGCAAATTAGAGTTATTGTCTTCCAAAACACTAAGCTTGATAAACTTTTGCATGACTCTCTGCAGTGGAGGCTTCAAAAAGAGTATAGAAAGGGAGCCATAGGGATGTAAATACTGTAATTTTAGTTACTTCTTCATTTGATTTGTTGCAAAGTATAATTATTTTATTCGTAATTTGAAAGTTTTAAAATTTCTCTTATATGACGTTCATTTGACTCGTTTTTGTCGAACCATGGCTAATTAGATAGATATAGGTTTTAGTTGCGACAAATATTAGATTTTCTTTTCCTCTCTAAAATCGCTTTGACGCTGTTATTTGATTGTAGCTTTCACCGTCTGTCTATCCGTAACTTGCTAACTAAGCCTAATGTATAACCAGGTTCAGTTAACATTTGAAACTTTCCTCTAGTAAAAATTTTGACTGAGTAGTGTAATCTTATTTTTGTAGAAAGTTTTAAAAACATTTACGAGATTTTAAGCATAAATGTTATTAACCACTGGTATATAATTTTCATATTTGTAGGGTTTTTAAAATAGCTTATAGGATGTCCCGCTTTTATGCTAACGATCTGGAATTGTTCTAAATTTCACCTGGACATGTTTGGAGAGTGGCCACCCTGTGGTATGTCTTTTAACAAATCATGCTTTACAATGTAATGTATATAAGAAATTTCTTTATGCAGTTATCTAAAAGAGGAAAAAATGTAACTGAAGCATTTAAACTATTTTTTTTTTTAAGTGATATAAATAAAAGGTTTTAAAAATCTGTATTATCTGATAGAAATACAAACGAGTGAATGTTTGGCCATTTTGTAATTCATTCATTCATTTTGGCCATTCATAGCGTATACGATTTTTGCGGCATACTTTCATATAATCTATTTACAATACATATGCAAATAAGCTCCCATACAAATATACTTTATCAGTCGGAATATATATTAAAAGAAACAGAGACAACATGCCTCAAGCTACTGTTAACAGTTAAAGAACATTCAATATGGGGGGGAAGGGAGGGTTCTTTACTCATCGTTTCAAAAGCAAGAAAATAAAATAAGAAATATTACGAAATCTCACAATATTAAACTATAATATAGCATAAATTAATTATTATTTTAGAGTATTTTAAATCACTAGTTAAAAACATATAAAATGATAGACTATTATTTTATGTTGCTGCCATGGTAATTAAATAAAAAAAAAAGGTAAACTTACAAGATCATAGTTATTGAAAGCTTAATTTTTAAATGGTTGGTTATATTCAATAAATAATCAAGAGTATTAGCAATTGTACGTAGAAATAAATTAATAGTTTAAAAAACCCCGCTTTTAGAGTTAATCAAACTAAAAAATAATTGTTAACATAAGAATAAAATTACTGACGAGAAAATAAATGTCACTGTTCTAAAAGCGTGGGGTGCTTTGTATGACATTTTTAAACTAACTCTGCATTTCGGAAAGAAACTAGTGAAAAATTATAACGATTGATATCGAGCACCCCACTCTTTTAGAACAGTGACATTCATTTTCTCGTCAGTCATTATATTCTTATGTTAACAATTATTTTTTACTTTTTAGTTTGATTAACTCTAAAAGCGTGTTTTTTTAAACTATTAATTTATTTTTTACTTTGATTAACTCTAAAAGCGTGTTTTTAAACTATAATATTTTAAATGAGGTCCCGGTACAGAGGACTGGAACTATAGTTCTAACAATTTAATTGTGAGTAAAACAAAGGCTAAATGCTAATATGTCGAGTCAGCCAGGGTTCGAACAGAGAATCTCCTGATCCGTAGTCAGGCGCGTTATCCGTTGTGTCGCTGTCCCACGTAGGTTTGAATGTCTTTACTGAATACTTTCATTCTACATGGGTTAATTTGCTTTTCATAAGTTAAAATAAAATCATTAATCCTGGTAATCCTAATCACGATGAGATAATAAACTTATCAAAATATTTTACTGTCGTCGGTCCTTGATAAGTCTATAACATTTAAATTAAATCAGATCTCTTAAAGTAGGGCAAAATCGAGCCCAAAGAGTCAGTTACAAACAAACAATACAGGTGAAACTAATATAAAAGCGTATTAAAAATAATCAACTGTTTTCGTTCTGAAAGATGTCTGTAATTGTTTCCTTGCAGCTTAAATAGTGTGTATGAGGAGAAACAGATCTCCAGGGAAAAAAGTGATGCGCCGATCAAGATGACTTTTCGAAGGCTGTGTGTTTTAATCACTAATCCCGGCGATCCTAATCATGATGAGATAATAAACTTATCAAAATATTATCTTGTCGTCTGTCCTCGATAAGTCTACAAGGTTTAAATTAAATCGAGCCCAAAGAGTCAGTTACAAACATACAGGTGAAACTAATAAAAGCGTATTAAAAAAAAAATGGCATGTTAAACTTGTCTTACACTGTATTTAAATATTTTCATAGTAAGGTTAAATACATATTTGTTACAGAATTTTGCTAAACTCGTATTTTAATTATCATTTAGCTAAACAATTTTTTTTATTATAGTTATATTTTCTATCAAATACAACAATACATAACAGAGTCCGGTTTTATATTTAAAAAACGCTTTACACTATTTTAAATTTTCGCACAATCCTCATTGTATTTAGACTCAGTGAGAATGTAAATTTATCATAATTTTGATTGTCCCCTTTCAAAGTCTTAATGTACGCATTATGAAGTACGTATGCATGTACGAGTAAGCAGTGGTTATAAACCACCATCAATGAACTGTGATGTATTCGTTTTCAACACACAAATTTACAATACAATTGGTGTGTGGCAATTAAGTTTTAATTGTACTCAGAAACTGAAAGTAACATTTTAATCACCAAGAAATGTAAATAGCATATTTTAGAACAAAGCTTGATATAATCAAACTTCAGAAAAAAAAAAAATTGCATCCTTTGCTAAAATAAGATTTGAAAAAAGAATGGGCGAATTATCAAATTGAACGCTATTATATGGCTACAACTTATTAAAAAAAAAATGATTAAAATTAGTATTCTAATGGTAAATATAGAACGACTATTATGGTTATTACTACAAAATTAAGACTTAAATCAAAAGCAAGTTCTGCATAATGACACAAATATCCATTTGACTACGACTTAAATGAATAACGTAAAAAAAAAAAAAAAGGTGAAAAAAAAAAAAAGGTGAGGCACCACGTAAAAAACTGTAGCAAGTATTGAGCAGTTTTTTCGTTTTAAGCAACAAACCACAATGTTCATATTGTTGGTGAATCTGCTAGGACAGGTAATTAGGCTGCATTAAAATTTCCAGAAGGAATTGCGTGAAATCATACAAAAAAGATGAATAAATATTAACATAAATGAAAGAGAAATATGAATGAAAAAATTATCATGCACTTTTGTAGCCACCAATAAAAGTTTTTCCATGGATATGAAGTTTTAAAAACGCTTTTTTGGGTGGAAATGCAGAAAGGGATTTTAAATTAAGACCAATGTTTGTGTATTTACTCTGCAGAAAATGTTGGAATTTTTAATAATGCAGCAAGAAATCTCCTAGTGTTGTTTTACTTCAAATAAGAAAGTATGTGTCACAAAATTTTTCATTTAAAGATTATCAATTCATTTTGCCAATGTAACTAATAACACAATAGCAATTGGATGGCAACTTCTTTTCCAAGTTAAATTTTGTCAATGCAATAGAATTGAACACTAATCAACTGGGTAATGAAAGACTTATTCACATAGAAGTATTTGTATATTCCTTTAATAGTCTGATTCCAGAGAATCTGAGGAATCTAGTATCAATCATACAGACTTTGTCAGATATTGCTGTATATAAATTCTTATGCAAGCAAAAAACTGTTGTATGCTCACCAACCTATTTTTCAACATGAAGATTTCCTTCAAAGGCATTTAGTTGTTTCAAGCAACTGACTGGCAGTTTATTTTCTAACAGCAATAATTGTTCAGGGTATTCAGAATGCTAAGTTCAAAGTTATTCACAGTTGACTAATTTATAAATTTAATTTTTCTTGGTACAGGACTTACTTTACGATGTCCAAAACTCATAACTTGTTTAATTTTTTTAAATGAATAATCCAAAGTGAGGTAAATAAATTAATAAATAGAAGTTGTCTTCAGCTGACATGCATTGTGTTTGTTAAAAAATATTGTGTAGGTGCTGCTGAACAATTAACATACATTTATTCTAATGAAGTCTTTTTTTTTGTCGCTCTACTATCATTTTTGTGCACACTTTAGGCTAATTAGACCAAGATCTACAGTTTAACATGGATTCCGGACCACTAACACACATCCATGCCACTGCCAGGATTCAAACTTGAAGCCTGGGGTACCAAAGGCCAGCCAATTGGCCAAATTGAAGGAGAATTTTCAGATTGTGTTATCAAAATTTAATGAATAATAAATGTTATTTTAAAAATTAAATAAATACTGGCATATATAAATAGAGAGTGTTTTGATTTTGCTCCTAAAAGAGCTATTTATTATTTGTTTAGGCATTAAATCAGCAATAATCAAACAGAAAACACGCTGTTCCAAAAACTTTATTTGCAAAACATAAAAAAACTGTACACAACATTAATATTAGCGTATTTACATTATTTACAGTTTTATATACACAAGGAACTTAAAAAAATTTCTCACTTTGATGGTCCCACTTTTTCACTTTCAAGTGACATTTACAATATCTTAAATATTTTTTAAGTTAAATTTAGAATATGTCAAAACAGAGATGCCACTCTCAAATGAGACATTTCCAATTAACTCTATTCTCATTTAAAAAAATTGCAGACTAACAGTTCCTTTTGATAAAGAAACAATGCAATACATTTATTTGTGTATATAATTGAATGCTATTAGCTAAATAATTATAAAAGAAAAATTGTTACGAAATTTTGTTCATGAAATCTACTTTTCTTAAAATCAACACAAGTTTTTTTTAACAATTTCCATAATTCTCTGTTTCTGTACATAACAACAAATTTTTATTAATTTCCATAAAAAATGGCGAATCTATAGTTGTTGGTATCTCTGCTGATAGTTAATGAGTGAAGTATTATGAATAATGACATATTTATTTAGAAAAAAAAATGTACATCCATAGCTAATTTCATTGGTTAGTACTTTTTATAAAATTAATGCTGTTGAAAATTATAAAAAATTAATATTTTAACACTTTTTTATATTAGTTTCAAGATATTTTAGACTGAAAGTAAATGTAATAAAAATTTGAAATTAATATTAAAACAGTTGAAATTTTTAGATTCCATTTAATAAAATCCATTCACCAAAAGCAATTTTTGAACAATTTGTCTTAAATATATAAGTTTATTTTAATGAATTAATCTAAAATCCTTACCTAAATTAAAGATGTACTATATAAACCAGTATGTCATTAAAAGAAGTACTAATTAATACTTAGCCAACCTTGACAAGAAATGCTATAAGTTATATTGAAAATAAAATACCTAACGCTCCAGGAACACAACACTCCATTGCACAAAATAAATAATAATAATAAAAGGAAAAACACACATATATGAATTAAATGCAAGCAAACTTCAGATCATTCTAAATTATATTTATCTCAGCATTACAAAATAATGTTTTTTATCAAATTAAAATAAAAACATACATATTACTTTTTAATAATGATTACAATTTTATATTTACTGCACTTTTACAAATTTAAAATATTGGTTTCCTCAGAATTCTTGATTATCCAGAGTTTTATTTATTTCCATTATAGATTTTATGAATAATTCGTAAATAAATGTTATTACAAAATTACCAAGTTTGAAAACAGAGGATCAAAAGTAAACAGTTTTTATATTAATAATAATAAAATCAATTACAATTTTACAATTGATAAAAATGGACAATTTTTTTTATAATTCTTTAGTTCAAATTTGACTAGACCAACTTATGCAAAAAACAAAAAAAACTACAATATACTGGAGAAAGTACAAAATTATGAAAACACAAGCTACATACAAGGAAAATGTAATAGTATGAATAAATAAATTGAAACTTTCATTGATAAAGAATAGATAAATTTATGCATAATAAATAATAGCTTAATGAGTTTTAATGCATCTAATAAAAAACTTTGTCAAGATAAAAAAATATATATATGCACTACCTTTTCATGAGCAACACATTTTATGATGTGCAATTTCATCAATGACACTTCAATTTTATGATTATATAAAAATTCACACACACAAAACTATGCATGAAATTCAATCATTAATGCATCAGCAATAATAGCACATTATGCGTTTGAAGTCCTTTATGAGACATTTTCTTTTTTATAAAAATTGTCATACCTATCAAAGAGATGTATTTGTACAAAGACAGTAATATCGAAGGTCACTCACAAATCGCTGTATACTTTCAGCAAAAGAATGTAAATCCTAAAAGTAGAAAACATACATAATTATTGAAATAGGATGAAAATTTTAAGTACAAATAAAAGAAAAAATTGTACACTGAATTATACACAAATATTATCTCAAGCAATTAATTTACCTGACAAATATAAGCAGCAATTTAATAACATTATATACAAGATGAAAAATAAAATTAAATATTTTTTTAATTAATAATTTCAAAAAATTAAAATAAATTAGTTAAAAAACCTTTTCTAAAATTTACTATAAATATATTTATACATTAAATATATATTTTAGTTGTTAAATATATATTTTACATAATTTCTTATATTAAGAGACTATTATTATAGTTAAAACTTAAAATAGCTACATGAACTGTTATGAAGTTGCAAGAATTTAATTTTTACACTAAATTTTTTATTTCTATTCACAAAAACTATGTTAAAAATTTTTGATTTCATATGAAGAAATTTTTATAGAAAATAAAACAATTTATAAAATCCATATATAATAAACAAAATCGATATATTATAAATATTAATGAAAAAAATTAAAAAATAATGTAATTGAAAAATTAATGAATGACCTTATTTTAATCATTTTACTGATTCAATATTACAAACAGTTTATAATAAGGTAAACACTGCTTAAAAATTTAAACATGCACTAATTTTTCATCAATTTTTTTCTAACTATTGTGAATTATATATTTTAGAATTTGAAACAAAAACAAAGAAAAGAAAAACAAAACTTACAGTGTCACGTTTGAAATTCCTCAACAGTGAAGACTTTTGATTTGTATCTAAATTCTCCATGCTTTGAAGAAATTGTTGTAGAAATACTGTGTAAAAGCAATTGAAATCTACTAATGCCATGTTATAGATAGTGTTTATAATTTCTTCTTTTAATAAATTATGAGTTCTATAAATTAAAGTTTTCAGCAGCAAGCTTAAAAAATGAAAAAGCATAACACTTTTGAAGTAACCCTAAAACAAAGAGAAGAATTTATTATTTTACAAATAAATTTCAATACAACAACATACATACAAAAAGAAACTTGAAAAAATAATGTAAAAAAAGCAAACAAAATTTGAATTTAAACAAATATTACTTAAAAAAGAAATATATTTTCTAAGATATTTCCATTTTTTAAAACAATAACCTAATATAAATTTTCTGGGCTATTTTCAACATATCATATGCCGAAAATAGTCCAGAACTTTTTTGTTGGAATATCAAAATAAAATAAACATGTTCTAGACAGACTGGTGACACAAAATAAATTTAATATAATTTGTTATATTTATACAAAATTGGTCTTATTTTTTGTTGATAAAATGGAATTATATTCAATTTATTCCTTAAATTAAAAAAAGAAAATCTTAAGGATAGATCAGTTACAAAAAACTCATCTTTCTATATATAACTATATAAATTCAAATCAGGCTTGACCAATCTAAGACTTGCATGTGGCCTGGCACAGATATAAATATGACTTAACATCAACAACAAAAAACTCACAAACTTATAAACTCTGAGATTATGAAAAAAATAACCTTAGCAATTTTACAAAAACCAATTTTAATATGCTATTAATTTGAAAGGGATGATATTTTTTTTGGTAATGAATTATTCATAAAATTATCCTCAAATAATTGTATTTATTTAAAATTAATACACAGGTAGTTACTGCCCGAGAAATGATATATCTTATTATTATTACATTGTCTTTTCTCATCAGCTATCATTAGAATATTTTATGTGTGGCCAAAATCAATTAATTTTAATCCAATAGAGAAACTAACTAATACTTGTCTTAATAGAATTTAACAGAACAACATGCATTTTCAATTATGTTAGATTTATTAATAATACATAAAAAAGAAGGTCAAAAGAAAACATTTACCTTATAAAACAGTTTCCACTTGTTATTTAATGTTTCTAATGAAAATAGATTTTGCTTGAAAAGAACAATGTCTGGCTGCAGAAAGGACTGCCCATAAGCCTAAAACAGTTCAATTACATCAGAATCAATTAAACAATATAAGAACTTAATCAGGTATTAATATAATGCAAACAGCATGTATTTATTTTTTTAATTGTCACAATAACAAAATAAGATGTAATAGTAAAATTATTTTTGACTTATACAAGTTTAGAAAGCCATGAATTTAATATAGTTTTAGATAATTTCTAACTTAATTCTAGTCTAAAATTATTGGAATGCTATCTAAGACAGGAAGAAAATTTTTAGGGAAAATTAAAAAAATAATAATAATAAATTTCTCTTCAAATCAGCATATATAATAAAATGCTACAAAATCTAAGATTTAGTGTTTTGACAAAAGGAAAAAACAGATTCTTATAATTCAGGTTAATTACTGAAAAAGCCATCTTCCGAAATCAAAATTGTCTTTTATTTCTGAATATTCCCTCTCCTATATATATTTATATTTAATTTGCTATTGCAGTGTTTTTTCCTTTTATTATTTATTATTCTTTAAATATAACTAATACATAGTTATTTTTCAAATACATTATATAAAATGTTTTACAGACACTTTGCAATTGAACTATGAAAATCTAGAAACTTATATTGATAATTATAGCTAATCAATTACTTATTATACTTAATTTAATATAAACAAAATCACTCATATAACTGGCAACAAAACATACTTCCATTATTTTAGTAAAATGCTGTTCATTTTCTATCTTCTCATTCCCTGATTCTCCTAGACTATTGACTACGTTCACTTTAAAAAAATATCGATAATTATGAAGGAGAATGTTATGAAGCAATTCAAATAAAGGAGGTTTTACTTCTGAGGAAGGTCTCTGCAATAAAATTGAAAACATTAAGATTTAAGTTCTCAAAAATGAAAGTTAATTATTGATTAATGGTGGGAAATATACAAAATCAAATTTCAACACACACATATGTAATGTCTGAGTTAAATTTATTGGTGAGGTATATTTCTTTGGTTAGTCAAGCCAAATTAAAGTGAAAAAGTATCAAACTTACATAATTAAAAACATTTTTGATTATGAAATCAAAGATTTCCATTAAAATGGCAGTGATATAATTCCTAAATGCTTAACAATTGTTAAAAATTGCTTATAATACATAAATATTTATCACTTATTTATCAATGAAGGGAATTGATGTTTTATATGTATCTATAAGTACAACTAACCTACTTATACTTATTGAAAATAGTTGAACAAAATGACCAATAAAAGTTACAACATTTAAAAAAAGCTTTAAAATGGCTCTGCAAGCAGTCTATATACAGTTATGAACTTGCTTATTAAACAAAACATTACAATTATACAACATCCAATAACATAGCAAATCAATTTAAGTAAATAACTTTTATTGTTTTGCTTAATTGCTTTGCTCAATTTATGTATGTTAAATTATTAACTTTTAATAATTTAACATACATAAATTGATTCACAAACACTAATTGAAGATTCTTTAGTAAATTTTATTAAATACAAATTTAAATTATTAAAAATCTTATTTGTTGAATCATTTTCATTAAACATTATATTAATGAACTTAGTGCTAAACAAATTAATTCTAAAATATAAATTTCTTAAGAACTTCTAGTTTTTTCCTTATAAGTTGCTTTGAATGTGATTATTATTAATAAATGGTTGATTAATTAATAGTTTACAATTAATTAAATAAGAAATAAAAAATAATTATACCTCTGCAATAAATGGATATATTTGGCCTAAGCACAATTCTATTGTACTGGGAAGGAATGCTTTAAAGTGAGAGCTAGGTTCTTGAACAACTTGTTGCAACAGCTGCAGAAGTCTACATATAGTTAAAAAAAAAAAAAAAAAAAAAAAAAATCATATTTCATAGATTCATAAAATACAAAATGAGATGAAATAGTTGATGTAAAAATAAACCTAAATTTGCCACTAACTTCAATCAATAAATACTGAAATGTAGCCTGATATTTAAATCTGAAAAGAACACCTAAGGAAATTCAAAATGCTAATCACTTTAGGATGGATTATTTAAAGAAAGCTTTTAAAATGCAATGCAATTTAAATCGCATTTATGGAAATGGAAGATAATAATGCTAAACATAACAAAAATGATGACTTTTTAAATTTTTATAGAACAGATGTTCTCTAAAGGAATTAATTACCTGAATTTACAATCATAAGTGATGGATAAAATACTTTGAAAAAGGTGTTTATTTATACAAAGGCTAAGAAATCTTTTTCTCCCTAAAATTGTATTATATAGAGTGGTATATGTCCGATTTGGAATATGTCCAACTCGATATACATCATGTTTGGTTGTAAAAAAAAAGGTTATGAAAACAGAAAATTAAATAAGGTTAATTTAATTTTAATACTAAGCAGCATTTAAATTATTTTATTTAACCCCATAAATGTTAAATATGTAATTTTTTTTTATGGGAAAAAATTAATTATTGAGATATACATTGTTTGGTAGTTGCAATAGATTAATGATTATCAAGAAACCACTGTATTTATTTATTCTATTGTCATGTTGTAGACAAGTTTTTAATACGCAAAAGACCTTTGGAGCAACCATTCCATATCTAGTAACTTCAAAAATATTTTAGTATTATGACTTTCATAGAATTTGCCTTATTTGATTTCATTTCAATCCCAAACCCTTCTTTATGATACTGTCAAATTCATTTATGTTACACTTAAAACTACATGCTTGAATATTAAAAGGGATCTATATCATTTTCATGAAAATAAAATTTTTCCCTCATTTGTTTCTGCATTTAATAAGCCAAGTAATTAAAAAATTTCACAAAATATCTAAAAAAAAAAATAAATAAATATTGTCAATTTTTACAGAAAAATGTAAACAAACTATTTTAAGACATTTTTTAATTGCTCATTTGTTTCATTTATCTGCTAATTTTTATGTTGTAACACATTTATATGAAAAAGACCACATACTAATTTGATGTGCAGTACAATTTCAATATAAAGCAAGTACTATCACTAATGAATATATAACTTATTATAAAAAGAGATATTAGAGGTATTTAACTGAAAAAAATAATAGTTATGCTTGTTTTTTAAATATTTTATTTGGATTTGTGAAAACATTAATATGAAATTACAATACTTACTTTTCTATAACTTTACAACCTGATGAACTTTCATTTAAAGTAAATTCCATTACCTGATTTCTAAACAATAAAAAAATGCATATATTAATATAATAGGGTAGACTATTTTTACAGAAAGACAAAAATAACATAATATTCAACAAATTGAAAAAAATTTATTTTTATTAATGAATAAAATTATTAATAAAAATATGCTTTTGAACAAAAGAAATCGAAAGGAGTTTCATTTTTTCCAATCTTATCATAGGCATAAAGAATTATTTTATATACATCAAATTATGTTTCTTCATATCTTAATGCAAACTATAAATATATGATTTACAATGCTATGTGTACGAATCTTACAGTTCTATTTACTAATAAGGCAATAATTAAAATTTTTAGTGCAAAAATGTTACAATAAAAAAAAAAAAAAAAAAAGATATACATCAAATTATGTTTCTTCATATCTTAATGCAAACTATAAATATATGATTTACAATGCTATGTGTACGAATCTTACAGTTCTATTTACTAATAAGGCAATAATTAAAATTTTTAGTGCAAAAATATGTTACAATAAAAAAAAAAAATTAAAAAAAGGAACAACTGACATATAAACATATTACTTACGATGAAAATAAAGTCAAGAAATTCTGCATAGTTTTTTGCACAAATGGATGGCCTACTTGTATTCGAAAAGCCGAGAAGAGACAAAGGTAAAATTCTAAAATACTTTCAGTGACATCTGAAAATAAAAATTCAAATCCTATGAATGTTAATTCATTTTTTACTTTGTTTAATATTCAAGTCAATACAACAAATTTGTAGAAGAGAATGAAATTTTCAAATGAGAAAAGAAAGAATTTAAAAATGACATAAATTATATAGTTATGATTTTCAAATGTAGGTACAATATTACAGGAAAAAAAGGATGAATTTTAATAAAATGAGAAAATTCCAATTTGGAATCTTGTTTTTTATGACTGCAAACAGTAGAAAATAAAAAGCAGAATATCATATAACAGTAGTAGAACTTATAATACAGATATATCACAGCATGTACAAAATGCCTAAATAACAAAAATATTTGGTTTATGTAGATGTATAATTCAATAGCACAACTATTTCATTAGTATTTATATAAGAATACAAAACAAAATAGAGTTTGCGCTAAAGTCTGCCTTTATGCAGTACAGAAAATACACAGAAAAAACCCTTGCACGTATATGTAATTACCAGCAATTGATTGCTATCATTGTCAAATGTTAAGCAGAAAACACTCATATTAGAAAGCGTATGCTGCAGAACATGTTAAAATGTCCGAGTAGAAAATGTTAATATAAGTGATTAATCCCCGATATTTATATATCATCATCAGTGGCGCAACAGCCCAATGGTGGCCCAAGATCGTCTGTCTGCTGACAGATGATTCTTTTTACAGGGTAGGGTTTTCAGCCCTATGTCCAAAGCTCATATTAGACCGGGATCTACGGTTTAAATTAGATTATGGACATCTATAACACTGCTGGGACCCTAATCTGAAACCCCATGGCACCGACTGACACAGTGCTAGTCACTCAGCCATTAGGCCCTGATATTTATATATGCTAAAGTTACTATGATTCATCAAATGGTTTCAAGAGATTAATATGCAAGCACTGGAAAAAAAAAAATTATAAAAGACATAATACATGCTGTTATACCATGAATACAATTCATAATATCTTAAAATCTTTTATGATGCATTAAAAAGAATTTAGTGGCATTATGAATTGCATTCATGGCGGAGCAGCATACAATGACTTAAAATGATCTTTATAATGAATGTATAATTCTATGTAAAATTTGAACTTTTAATTTAATTCCAGAATAGTCTGTGTTTATCAATATTTGCTTATTATGTACAAAATATTAATAAGAATAAGAAAATTTAACTAAATTGAAATTATAATAGCTTAATTACAATATTGAATCTTTCTTTAGATAATTTTTATTTTGTGCATAATCAAAAAATTCTTAGTTTTTTTTAGTTAAAAATATTTTGTGAGCAAATTAGTTTCTGAAGCTCTTGCAGTTCAATCAAATCATGTTTTCATTTATTATATAAGCAATTTTTAAATATTTAAGAATGCAATCCTTTCATACTACAATAGTATTTATTATGGATTATATTTATTGCATAAAAGCAGAATTTAACATACATTCCTTTCCTATAAACATATATTGAAAATTCTTTTTGTTTTGTGTTAACAAATAACATTCTTGAAGTTAAAATAATTTTTTCAGAATTCTGTACTTGCTTTCATTTTTTGACACCTTTTCAAATGTTATGCAGTTGTGCCAGCTTAAAAATATATATTTTCTTTTAAATTCATTTTCATTTACATATTTTAATACAAATTCAATCAATTAAATATGGACATAAAAAGTCCTAGTTTTTAAAAAAATTAAAAATAACTTTTGTAATGAAATTTTACATGAATATTCAGATATGCCAACCTCAAATGAGACTTCTAAGTAGCACATTAGTAAAGAGCTCACAGACCATATCAAAGGAAAAATGTAATATAACAATAAGTTTATAAGTGCAGATTATTCAATAAACTGAATCATTATTATTAAAAAAAAAATGCATATATTTTTCTATTTTTTGCAAGAACTGACATAACTTTTCTCGAAATCAATGGAAGTTTCTGAATTGCGGAAAGTTGGAAAATTAATAGATAAATATGGCTTTTTTTACAAATAAATTTCAGTAGAGGTCTCAGTCTTTTCTTTCGTTCTTAGTTAATACAAAACTTTTGTTTATTTTACACATTAAATACAGAGAATTCGTAACAATTGGAATATCTAGGATATTTGATTTTCTAGTAAAATTTATTTAATAGCTTACTATTTAGAAATAACACTGATATTTTTGTGATTAATGTAAAACAACAGACATTATTACTGGTCACTTATGTCATGTTTTTAGTGCATGAAGGAATGTATCACTTTGAAGCTCATTTTATGAAACAAGACTTCTTATAAAATTTTATCTATCATTTTTCTTAAAATTTGCTAATTTAATTTTGTTGTCACATTAAAACTCTCATCATTGGGGACATTGGAATGTCCTTAATCTAATTATTGGTTAGTAAATTATAATATATTGTCTCAAATAATGAAATTTTGAATTTAATAATAATATACTGAATATATTTTCCCGTAATTAAGCTTACTACATAAAATTATTTAAAGAAATTTAGGCAACGGAGATCATATCTATTGGTAAGAAATAAATAAAAATTCAAAAAATGTAATACCAGAATGTTGTAAATATAAATGGAAGAGTGATTCTACAAAGGAAATAGTTGATTGTAGAGATTTATAGAAAACTTGCTTAGTTCTAGTAGATCCATCAGAAACATTTTCAATCAAACCACACATCACTTGTAAGACCCATAAAATATCTGGTTTAGCTAAAAGAGAAAATAATGCATTTGAAGATAATTTTAAAACATTACTTGCTGAAGATGTAAAATAAAATATTCTACTGTGGCAGAAATTTTAGAAGAAAAAACATTTGAAATGGAAAATAAAATGAACAAATTAAAGTAATCAAATTAAGTGAAACTATCAAATAATACAATACCATTATAATGTATAAAATAACACACACACATTTTCAGTACTGTTAACTGAATATGAAGTATTTTCAAATTATAATTAAATTTAATATAACACTGCTTTAAAAAAATTCCTTATAAAAAGGAACTCTTTTGAACACATATCAAACAGTTAAATTACTGCAATTATTAAGATTGATCATTTTGTATATAAAAAATATCTTACGAAATAAATGCTAAACAAAATTCAATTTGAAATGCAGAATGACTAATACCAAGTTTAAAATAATATCTAAATTAACAACTAAATGATTAAGCATGTATTGCATGTAGAGTTTTAGGGTAGAACATTATTATTCTACATACAGATTGCAAAGTATTTGATTACTTCATTTTTTATCTTTATCAATGTGGGTATGACAGCCCATAAATTTCCTCTGCAGAAAATTTTATTATGATAACTACACTTTAGTAAATCACTGCTCTATTAATTACAAACTGGACTTTCACAAATCTAACTTAAACATAAAATTACTACAATATAATACAAGTAAATATGCATACAACGCTCTTGGATCAATTTATCTTGAAAAAAATTAGGTCTTGAGCATGCTGTTCTGAGAGGTTCACAAAGAGATTGAATTAGAAGATCATGTTGAGAGGATCTTATTGGCCAGAGTTGTTGTGCGTCAACTGCTACATTATTCCAAGGGAGCACCAGCACATTTGACATGGATCTGTAAACAACAATCTGGGTCTATAATCAAGAGAAAAAAAAAAAAAAAAAAAAATTAAAAACTAAATAGAGGCATTTAATAATTCTATTAATACAATAATTTTTTAGATAACATTTGTATTGAAATTCAATTGACAATCTATTCACACACACATGTTGAACATATACTGCAGGGGTGATCGTTGGTAGTATTGAAATTTACAGAAGCGCATATCAAATTTTTTTTATCTTTCCACTAACTATTTTATAAGAATATTTATTTATTTATATTAATTTAAAAAAACAAACTCATTTTCAAAATCATCAGAACATAATTTCCCTTGGTATACTCAAATCAAATAAAAGTAAAGAAAATTATTAATATAATATAATGTATCTAATGAAAATAAAGATTTTTAGAAAATTACACTGTACCATTCTTGGTTGATAAACCTGAAGTTGCAATATGTTAAGGGGGAAAAAATTAAAGCAACTTAAATACTCAGTTCATAAATAACAATAATTACTATTATGAAAAATAAGAGTAAATTATTTCTTTTCTGGATATAGTAAAATAAGTATATTATAAATTTTATTTAAAAAAGATACTACACTATTTTTTTTTCGTACGATTATTCCTCTAGAAGTAACTTTACATAGGTACAAATTACTAGTATGCATAAAAACGTTATCTAAGAGAAAATCTATTCTTACTTCAATAGGCAAGAACTTTAATTCCAGCTTCCCTACCAACGCTAATAGTTCCTGCACTGGAATGAATTGAAACAAATACATTGGTCTGACAGTTGCTGTCAGTGAAATGAGAAGATGGGCAGCACTATGAGTGACCTTCTCAGGAATCTGGAACACAAATATTTATTATAAAAACACTGGTTTATAATCAAAACATATTTTTATAACTCAACATTTAAAAACTATCACAGTACTGATTATGAGTAACCCTGAAATTTTCTGTACTTCAAACCAAAATTTTGGTAAATGTGTACAAAATGAATTAGGAACTCCCATTGAGCCTTTCTAAAAATTTGAAAGAAAATGCTATTTATTTCATTCAATATCATTAATCAAGGTTAAGGATTATGCTTAAATTTATTACAAATTTTAAAAGAATTTCTCCATAGCATTTCTAAAAAATGGAGCAAATGCACTGTTCACTGCTTTAATTAATAATTATTAATTACCTATAATTATTCTATATCTTTCATTAAATTTTTACTAGAAGATTTTAATAGAATTTTTTAATAATCAAATTCATAAAAACTTTAAGCAAAAAAATAATGAAGGTATCAAATTGATAATTTTTTTAAATATATATCAACTTAGAAGAAAATTTATGTAAAATATTTCTTATATTTAATTATAATAATAATTATTATTATAGTAATGTAAAAATCTTCTGCTTTAAGATGATGAATTAATAACTATGCTTAAAAAAAAAAAAGGCATTTAGGATTAATCTTAAAGATTCAAAGGTCATTATATCCTGTCTGTTACATTATTAATCACAAGTATAATTCAGGGATAATAAAAAAATGTTGAATTATCTATAATTTTGATTTATCAATCATTGAATACAAAAATTATAAAAAAAAATAAGAATATTATGCAGAAATAATATCATTTACACAATCATAACATCAAAACCCAATGTTGCACGGCTTCAGAAAATAAAACTTAACTCTTTTATTTAAATTCGCATTTGTTTAAGGCAGCATGGCTGCTTTCTTCCGCTTCAGCCATTCTCGACTTATTATTTCTTAGACTTTCCAAGCGATGCTCTACGCTTAAAGTAAATTCTGGTCTGATTGAATAGTTTTCTTTTCTTAGGCAGCATTGCAAATTTAACAATAAAAATCAGTGTGAAGTTCAACAATCAAAAATGCGTTCTAAAAACTGAACGAACAACCATATAAATACTTTATTACTTCCCTCCCACGTCTGTCAAATTTCAAACATCTGGAGACAGGAGAGTGGGAATTCATTGAATTGAACTACAGCAACCTACAGGAATTAGCAATATACTTTAGATTGTATAGGAGTCTAGGTAAAACTGAGATATATATATATATATCTTTTTGTAAAATGGAAATGCAAATTTTTTCTTAATTATTAAACAAAATTTTAGATTGCAATTCAATGATTAGTGTGTTTTATTTATTTTAAGTCAGTCCATCCTTAAGCAGTACAATAGTCTAAAAAAATAACATCAACCATGACAAATTCGCCAATCCCGAAAAGTTACCAACACCTAATTGGGTCTTTTTTGAACGAATATTGAAATTTTTTTCAGCTTATTTAAGCTTTGTATTAGAAATATCCCCACCAATTTTAGATGCAAATTGTGGACATGCACACACACATGGTCGCATACAAGCCACTCACACACAGTCGTAAGCAAGCACACACAAACTTTGAGAGATATTAGGTACTCTTATCATCAAAATTCAAAATTCAATTTTTAAAAATCAGGAAATGTATTAAAATTACCTTTCTTTTAATATTTGCAATAGCTATTTCAGCAATAATCTTTTCAATGGAACTTTCAGAATTTCCATCTTTGGTTTCTTTAACATATTGTGTGAGCCAGTAGCAGAAAGCCTTTAAAGTAGCTAGAATCTGAGCATGGCTGCAAGTAATTATGTTTATTAAAAACATTATTCCAATTACTCTGTTCTGATTTATTTCAATAATGTAACAAAGTAAACAAAGAATTACTCACACTTCAATAAAGTCAACTTTCAAAACTAAAGGAGCCGCAGTTTTTACTTCATAAAACTTGTGCCGATTACTATAAGTAGCAGCATGACATAACCTAGAAAAGGATATAAGAGAATCAATCAATTTTCTTTAAAAAAAAAAGATAAAATTAGATTACACAAAATTACATTGCTACATTCTATGAAGATATCATTTTTTTTTAATTTTATGATGTTTCAAATAGGTATATAATATAAAGATTTTATAACTTTTTCTTTTTAAAATTCGTTAGTTTTCAAAAAAACAACAAGAAGAAATGATTCATTTTTTCCACTGAGTAATAACAAATTTATAATCAATTTATACAAAATGAAAGTAATTATATTATAATTATAAAATAACTATATTATAATTTGATGACCAAATAAAGTATGAAACTTATTAAATATAAAATATAAATCCACATTATATGCACAAGAAAATAATTAAAACATAAAGAAAAATAGTTAAAAACAATTGATTTAAAATAAAAACATTAAAGAAGGCATACAATTAATACTAAACTATTAAAAAAGAATATTTTTTAAAATTAATAGTTTTTTTTAAATAATATATTATTGAATAGATTGAAATTTTAAATATTTTTTAAAGTTTTCTAATACCTATCTTTTTTTTTTTTTTTTTTTTTTTGAAAATACCTCATTTTATTAATTTTATAGCATTGATAAATTTCATTTCTTGTTATACTTTGGTCAAAAAAAATTTGTGGTTGCAATTTATCAGACCCTAGAAGAAACAATATTTAACACATATTTTCATATAAAAATAAATATTTCCAATGTTATTGATCATTTCATATATATTTCTTTACCAAATTTTAATACTTTATCTTTGCATCTCTCCTAGTGCCAGTAAGGAAAGTAATGAACAGCAGATAAAGTCTGATCTAGGTCAGCAAGGAAAGGCATAACCACATAGCTTTGTTACCCCCCCAGAATGTTATACATTCCTTTTAATTGTTTTCTGTCCCATGTTGTGTCTCCCTTTATGAAAGTTAATTATTATTTTTTTTTTTTAAATAAGCAGTGTATTTTAGATAGGTCTTTAGAAAGAATAGTATGAAAACAGGATTCATTTGTGATATTCAAATTTGTGTTTTTTAGTTACTACATCATATACCAATGTTTAAAAGTGACATTTTTAGATATATAATGCTAAAAAAATATTCTAAATTTCTCTATTACTCTTTAAGATCTGGCAAGATATTTTTGAAACATCCTACCTACTCTTTTGTGCAACCCTATTATTATAAAACATTCAAATGCAATTGAGACAAGAATATATATATATATATATATAAATAAAAATTACTTTTCAAGTGTTTCCTGTGCATTTAACTTTCTGCTTGGAAAATGTTCTCCACTCATGTAAACTACCAATCGACCCAGAGCTTGAAGCATAGACGAGAGATCTCTCAGGCTGCAATGCAGGCGCCTGCATTCGTTCTCTCCACATACATTTAATTCAAGAGGACTGCTGTTCAACGAAGGTTTCAGAAATTGTTCCAGATCAAAGTAAATTCGGAGATTTTCCTCAAATATTGAAAACTGAAATGCAAGTCATACATATATTATAAAAAAGGAAAGGAGAAAATTTTAATATTATTATAAACTTTGTTAAGACTTTTTTTTTAAATTAAAAGAACATGCTACGTTTAAACATCTATGTGCTAAATAAGTTAATAAAATAAAAATTTCTTTAGGATATTTTAATATGTGATATGACAAACTACGAAAATGCAACTTTAATGATAAAAAGTTTTTTTTTTTTTTTTTTTTAAATAAAAATTATCATTAAATTTACACAGAAGTAAGCTTTTCAGCTTTAAATTAAAAAAAAAGCAAGCAATTATTTACAAAATCAAAATGTCTAAAAAATAAATGAAAAATTTATTTGGAGTAATTCATATTGTGTTTGATACACCAGTGAAAAAACATTAAAAACTGAAATTTCAATCATTTACATAGTATATTAGTTTTGTAACAATTTAAGATACAACATAAGCAGTGAAATGAAATTATACTTACAACTAGATGGAAGATTTCAATAGGCAAAAGTTCAGATACTTTTGAAACAATTTCCAGGCACTGGCATAAAAATGATTGCCATTCTGTAAAACACTAAAACAGAAACAATTTTCAGATATTTTAAAATTCATATTAAAAAACATTTAATTTCTAAAATTATAATAAACTAAGTCAAAGTTTTCTACGTATTTAAATTGCATGAATACGTGTAAATTACAGAAAAAACTTGCAGATAAATAAAAAAAAAAAAAAAAAAAAAAGAAATATATAAAAAGTAATCAACACAAAACTATTAACTTCTTTTACTTTATCTGCTCATGTTTTTTTTTTTTTTAAAGAAGAAAAATAATGCAGATAAATAACTTTTATATAGGCATACTTTAAAATTGTAGAAAAGTAAATATTAAAAAATAATATACTTAAATTGAAATAATTAAAATAATATTTACATCATCATTCAAATCTTCATCATCTAATTCTTCTAAATCAGATTGGTTGTAACGGAACTGCAATTTTCTGAGAATTTCTTGAGACAAGGCTAATAAAACGTCTTTATATCTGCAAAGAGAAAAGTAATTAGCAATAAAATAATATTCAATACAATGAATACTATATCGATTTTTTAACAATTACATAAGTGAAAAAAGTTGTTCTATAATAATACAACAGCCTCAAAATTTATCCATGAATTTTAAATTAAACAAATAAAAAATACATAAATAAAGAATTTGAGAATCCCTTCGTGTTTATTTACAGAAGATGTAGTTCCATAAATTAATAAAATAAAATTTAATGTAACAAATAAGGTGAAACAGAAAAAAATAAACAACAAGTTTGAATTTATAAATCAAGATATAACTTCACTTAATAGTCAAAAAGAATTATTTTAAAACAAGTATAGAAATTTTTAAAATTCTGAAAAACAATAAAATCAAGAAATTGAAAAATAATAGCAATACGAAAGTATATTTTACTCACTTATTTAGGGTCATTTCATAGTTATTGTTTTCATTCTTTAACTTGTAGCTTAAATAGTCCAAAAACACATTCCACACATCCAGACAAGAGTAAAAACCATCAAGAGTAGGCTGAAATAAAATTTTTAAAAATGTATATCAGAATGAGTACATAATTTTAAAAATAAGAAACACGAAATTTAAATGAAATACTTACCTGCTGAAAAGTGTACTTGAACAGCAAGGCTAAGAATTCTAGTATGGGAAATTGCGCATTGCTTTCAAACCTTTTCAAGTGATGAATTACAAAAAGCATAAGGAAGTCTGTGAACTTTTCAACATAACTGAAAATATCATTAATTTATTTGTAACAATATATATATATATATATATATATATATATATATATATATTGTGAAACAATATGAGCTATCTAAGTAATTTTTATTAAAGCATAATTTAAATGTTTGCCAAAAAAATTTCAAAGACAAAATTAATTAAAAATCTGATTTGCCTCCAACTCTAAAAAGAATACAAATTAATCAATATTTCTTTTTAACACATTAATAATTTAAATAGAATATAAACTTATTTCAAATAAAAAATAACTGAAAAAGGAAATTTTTTTATTTTACTCTTCATTTCCCAATATTTTAACAGTGTTGAAGTTCATACTTTTCAGATTTATTTATGAAATTATTTGCATAATGTTACAGTAAATTTAATTTTTGCTCATAAGCAAAAATTAGTTTTACTCTAAACAAAAACAAGATTAATAATAAAAACTATATCTTGTTTAAAACTACAAAATAATCATTCATATTTGGGTTATTTAAGATAAAATACAATAATTCAACTAATTTTAAATACTTATAATACATCCTATAATATTCTTTGAAAGACAGTAAATGATTTAAAAAAGAGCAAGGGAAAAAATTTGGATATTATGTAAACACGTAGAACAAAATACTCAAATTAAAGTACAGATTAAGATACAAAATAAAGTAAATTGTATTTATTTGTTCCTATTAGTTTACTTCACATCTGTCAAAAATGGAGAATTCCAAAACAATAAGATGTACAACTAAATATTAAAACACCCATTTGGTTTTTTTTTTGTTGGAGAAGTTACATGATTGTTCATAATTAGTCTGCATAAATAAACAACCAACCATGCCTAATTCAAGTGTAAAACTATGTGTTTTGAGAATAAAACATTCATACTTTATTTTTAATATTTGATTCCTGTGTGGGTTTTACTAAGTTCCTTTTTAGCAAATTTTCAATATAAAGGTATATTGTATTGGATGAACATTTCCTTTTAGATTACACAGTTTTACAATAAAATTCTCCAAAACAAAGAAAAAAAATCATATCTCACACATCATCCACTTCAGCCAGGATATTTCTGCTTGCATTTTTTGTGTTGTCCTTTGTTAAATTCTGAAGTAAATGAAACGTGTCTTGAAAGACTTGTAACAAGAATCCTTCATAATCAGCTGGAATGCAATGCTTGGACATGATTTCATTAATGCAACCCATGGCTTGGATACCCAGGTCGGTATTCTTTCTCAGATTTTGAACTTGCTGCATGCCAACATTCATAACCTACAGTATTAAAATGAAATAAAAACAAAAGATGGTGATACTCTATTTTATTCAAAGGGTGAACCCATTTTAGAGAATTATTTAAAAGAAAATCAAAGTTTCTTGATAATCCTACTGGAATGAATCTTCATAAGTCAACTGTGTTTCATAATGGTTACAATTGAGCGTGGGGATTCTGACTCCAGATTTTTATTCAGACTCATTGCCATAATTTTATGTATTACTTTATTATTGGATTTAGAATAAGTTGCAAAATAAATTCAATGACTTTTGCAGAAATCATATAGCTGTAAAAGCAGTTTTTGTATAACTAGGCATTTTTTTTTTTTACAATTTTAAAAATGTAGTATTTGCACTCACTTAAAAGACATTTTTTTACTATAAATTTGTTCACTGATAATACTTATAACCTATAAAAATATTATATCAAATCAATAGGTACCAAAGCATAATATTAGAAAAAGAAAAACTAAAAGTTATTGAATTAAAATAGCAATTTATATCATATTTAATAATTGCTTCTACCATATAAGTTTAAACATGCTCTTTACATATTTTTTAAGATTAGCTTAATTCTTTGCAAGATGAGTAGCTATGTAAAAGAATGTTGTTAATAATTACATTTTATTCTCAAAATAAAGCATTAACAGTTTAGTTTACAATGAAATAATCTCACTAATTTAAATGAAATACTTTTAGCAAATTTAATGTGGACTTGAACTTCTGTTTTAGAATTTTTAAGTTTCTGGCAAATTTTAATATTTTCTAAATATTCACTTATTAAATATAAGCAATATTGAAAAAATAGACTTTAATATATAAAATATATGAATTATTTAAGATGGTGCAAACTATATATTATAAAGAGCACATAAGAGCGTACAGGTTTTCATCAATGTATAATAACATCCTACAAACTTTCATACCCAGTGTACTTGACCAAAAAGCAAAAATATTGCTATAAATAAGCAAATTTATTATCTATCTAAACAAATTTCCTCTCTAACCTAGGGCTTAAATCATAAAATTTAAATAACACTGTATATAGACAGTTAAATCTCTAATTCAGCCTATTACTTAATGCAGTGGTAATGCAAATATGACATTAATGATAAATTTTTAAATGATATGCCAAATGAAAAGCAAATCATATAAGTTAAAAAAATAATATCACTATTATAGTCCTATGATGGTTATCATGTGAAATCCAAATTTGGAGAAAGTTCTAGGTTCAAAATTATGTATACTTTTATAGAATTACTTGAACAGTCAACATTTTTACAACTGCTTTACAATAATAAAGCTCTATAAGGTAATTTCTTGATTACATGATGGTAAATTTGAGATAATATACAAAATTTAAAAAAATTAATAACTGAGACCATCACCCAAGGTTATATTTAAATTAATTAATACATTTTGTAACCAATTAGAGAAGATTTTTTTCTTTAAAAAGCAATGATAACTAAGGTTTCCTAAATAATTCAATATTTAATACAAATAAGATAGCTAATTTCAAAACTTTTACACGTAGGAAACATAGACAAATTTCTTGAAATATAGATGAAAAGAAAGGTTTTCTGTGTCCTAGAATTTCTTCTTTTCCAATTTGACCAAATGTACGGGCAGGAAGAAGATAAATACAACTAACAATAAATTATATAACTTTTTAAGAACTAACAAAATGATTGAAATGGTTATTGTTGTGGAAATATGAAAAAAGGGTTAATAGGAAAGAAGAGAACAGCCCATCCAGAGGTGCAAAGAACATACATCAATGCTTACAGGTTCAGGGTGACAGCCAAAACTAGCAAAATGAAAAACCGTGGTTAGCAGTGAGGAGGTGATGTAAGAAGAGAGCGGGATCCAGCTCAGCAGCTGAGCTAGGCATTTCAGTGACAGCACGCTTAATTGGTGAGATTCATCATCCAGAGGCGGCATGCACTGGAAGGGGTTTTTGCTGGTCGATTTGAACATCCCACTAAGAAGGCTACCTAGCAATATAGGAGAACACCACAATTAGTTGACATACTTAAGTTAATTTAAAGAGTCACTTCAATAAATAAAATACTGTATGTGTGCATATATATGCAGAGAGTGTTGTCATTTTTCAAATGATTTTAATTTTCTCCATGAATAAAAGTAAAAAACTGAACAGTATTAATTTGGACAAGGTTTAATTATTGTCTATATCATTTAAATTATTTGCTTTAAAATGATGCTGGAAAATAAACAATGAATTGAAGGCTCTATTTTTTGCACTTTATGGAGAGAAATACTCTAATTTGATAACTTAAAAAAAAGTGTTAACCATAATTTTAATAGCTCTATACGTAAAATAAGAGGCATAACTAATAGAAAAGAAAAAAAAAGTTTACATTTGTGTGAGAAAAAGGTAAATACATACTCAGCATGTGTACAAGTACTGAATAATATACTGGACAGAAATAAGCAGATTTTGTAACGGAATGTGTATGCTCAAATGGTGTGTATGAGGTATGCAAGGAAGATAGAAACTAAAGGTAATTGCAAATGACAGGCAAAGGCAAAATAAAAAGTGTAATAATTGATGATTACACTTTTTACAATAGGCACTTGCAAGAGCAACTACCAAAAGTAATTACAAGATTCACAGCACATAGATTGGCACACATTAGTAAAAATGTCACTTCTATTTCTAGTAGTAACTAACCATTTGGCTACTAGATCTTCATTAGATTCAATGAAATCTTCATGGATGACGCTATTCCATTGTGCTGGGACCATATTGATATGCACACCAGGTATGTAAATATGAAACAGGAATTTTTTAATACAAAATACACTGAAGTGACAAAAGTCATGGGATACCTCTTAATATCGTGTCGGCCCTCCTTTCGCCCGGTGAAGTGCAGCAACTCGACGTGGCATGGACTCAACAAGTCGTTGGAAGTCTTCTGCAGGAATATTGAGCCATGCTGTCTCGATAAACGTCCATAACTGTGAAAGTGTTGATGGTGCAGGATTTTGGGTATGAACAGACCTCTCGATGATGTCCCATAAATGCTCGATGGGATTCATGTCGGGCGATCTAGGTGGCCAGATCATTCGTTGGAATTGTCCAGAATGTTCTTCAAACCAATCGCGAACAGTTGTGGCCCGGTGACATGGCGCATTGTCATCCATAAAAATCCCATCGTTGTTTGGGTACATGAAGTCCATGAATGGCTGCAAGTGATCTCCAAGTAGCTGAACATAAGCATTTCCAGTCAATATTCGGTCCAGTAGCACCAGAGGACCAAGTCCATGCCATGAAAAAACAGCCCACACCATTACGGAGCCACCACCAGCTTGAACAGTGCCTTGCTGACAGTTTGGGTCCATGGCTTCGTGGGGTCTGCGCCACACTCGAACCCTACCATCAGCTCTTACCAACTGAAATCGTGACTCATCGGACCAGGCCACGGTTTTCCATTCATGTAGGGACCAACCGATATGCTCACGTGCCCACGAGAGTCGCTGCAAGCGATGTCGTTCTGTCAGTAAAGGCACTCGAGTCGGTCTTTTGCTGGAATAGCCCAAGAAAGCCAAATTTCTCCGCACAGTTCTAACAGACAAGCCCCTTGTACGTCCCACATTGATTTCTGCGGTTATTTGATGCAGTGTTGCTTGTTTGTTAGAATTTACTACTCTTTGCAGACGTCGCCGGTCTCAGTTGTTAAGTGCAGGCGGTCGACCACTGCGCTGTCCATGGTGGGATGTTATGCCTGAAATTTCATACTCTCGGCACACTCTTGACACAGTGGATCGGGGAATGTTGAATTCCCTAACGATTTCCGAAATGGCATAACCCATGCGTCTAGCTCCAACTAACATTCCGCGTTCAAAGTCTGTTAATTCCCGTCGTGCGGTCATCATCACGTCAAAACCTCTTCACATGAATAACTTGAACAGAAATGAATGCTCTGCGAAAGCACTGCGCATTTATACCTGTTCTACGCGAAGCTACTGCCATCTGAAAATTTGCATATTGCTATCCCATGACTTTTGTCACTTTAGTGTACATGCTTATTGTATAAAAATGATGAAAGATATTTTATTCAAAGTATTGCTATACATGTTACCCATATTCCCCCGCCTGCCTGATAATTTGTGGATATCACTAAAAAAAAAAACTGTTGCGTTTTTGAGGAAAATCGGTCATCAAGCCATTATTGTACAAAGTGAAGCACTGCTCAGCAAGTGCTTGTTTCATCGATGCAAATAAGTGGTGATTGGACAGAACCAAGTTTGATGAGTAAGCAGCATATAGAAGTATTTCCCAACTAAACATCTCAATCATTTTCTTGATCAGTTCTGTGTGTGATGGTGCATTATCATGAAAGCAAAATCCCTTTGTGTTGCCTTTTTCGATATTCTGGTCATTTTTCATACAAAGCTTGGTTCAAATCGATAGTTTGTCAGTAGTGTTCAATATTAACTGTTTCGCCAGGTTTCAGCAGCTCATAATAAATCACTCCCTTCTGATTCCACCAAATACAGACCATTGTCTTGCGTCCATACCAATTTGCCTTACAGTTGATGTCCATTTTTTACACTTAGGATTCTCAAAATATATCCACTTTTCATTGCCAGTCACAATTCGATGAAGAAAAGACTTTCTTTTGTATCTGGCGAGCAGCATTTTGCACTTCTTGTTGTCTTTCATTCAGTTGATGTAGAACCCATTTTCCCATGGCTTTCAAACGCATGGAAATAGCTTCTTGTGTCACATTTAATTGATCTGCAAGTTGTTGTGTTTCAATATCATCCTCATTCAACAATACTTACAATTTGCCTTCAAATTTTTTTGGTGGCCTCCCACATTCTTCATTTCTTGCATCAAAATTGCCACTTTTGAATTTTTTAATAGAAAATACATAAACATTCAATGCAATGGTAACAGAAAATCAATGCTGTCCACACATTCAAATCTATAACTATGTTAGGGGTATGAAACAATTTCATACTTACAGACCTGGTACAGCTGGATAAATATCGGAAAAAAATTCTTTCAACTGTCTCATATAAAGATGTCATATATTATCGACATTTTTGCTAAAATATGCTGTGAGTCTTGAATGAAAGTTGTCAGTCTTTTGTGAACCTATTGTAATAGGTTTAATCATTAAAATGTATTCTTCTTTTGACTTTATTTGCTATCAATTGTTCATATTTTCTTACACACCAGAGCTATTTTCACAAACACATTCCAGCACAAAATTTGGTTATTTTGCTGTCCTGAACATGCTTTTACATTTTTATCAGATATTTTAGAGACAACCTTATATATCTATTTTTTTTATACATACATATACATCAACTAAAAATAAATAAATGAGAAATAATCCCAATATGTTCAGAATTAACACATCGAATTATATTGAAATACTAGAATCTTGTTAATTATTTGCAGCAATATTTCGGAATTTCAGCAAATTTAATATGAAATAATTTTAAATTCCACAAATATGATCAATACAATAAATCCTGTCATGTTCAATTCATAACTGTGCTATAAAACAGCAAATAATTCAGCCAGATTATGAATCAAATATATGCAGATTTTTTAATATTATTTCATACTTAAAACATACCATTACTAGAAACATGGATTTAACTTATTTATAATTTATGCCTTAGAACAAAAAATTATCTTTGAAAATAAAGCTTTCTCAAAGTAAATATTTGAAAATGTATGATCAACGTTCTTATAATACAACATTTTTGTTATAATACAGTATATATACAGTAAGGAATATTTGTATACCTGTATGCAATGGTGAAGTGCTAAAGAGAGTCTGGCTACTGTTTTGATAATGTGTAGGGGAAGGAGGTGGAGTTGCAGTGACTAAATGGCTGTGTTTTTCCAAAACTGCATCCAAATGGCCTTAAAATAAATACAACAATTTTTAATACAACTGATTTTAATAAACACAAATTATGTTACACATATTATTAAACAGAATTTTGTACCACTGCTGTAATTCATATGATAAAGTACATTAAATTAGAGAAAACATGAAAATTAAAAAGTCAACCTTCATTAATTATAACCACAAGATGCATTTTTAGTTACAGCAATTTTCTGTCTATATTTTGCAGAGCTGTAGAACGTATATCCATAATTTTGGGCCTAAAAATTAAAAGATCTCGAATAATGAGCCCCTGTTCTTTGACATAACATATACTAACAAAGAACTATTTTTAAGGCCATGGGATAAAGCTAAAAAAATTTTTAATTTCAAAGATCATTTTCCACATCATGATTTTATAAATTTGAGATAGTGGTATCTGGAAATAAAATATGTATTTAAAAACTATGAGGGAAATTTTTTTTTTTTTTTAGTATCACAGTTAATTATTTATTTTTACTTTATGAAAATCATTAAAATTTTTTTAAAAATTTCATTCTTGGGAATTTTCTTTATTTTTGATTTTATAAAAATCTAGCTACCTACCATCATCTACAATTGTTATGTTCTATTTTTTAAATTTAAGAGGTTGCTTTTTTGCCATACAAAATTTTGTCTATTATAGGCAAAAAAATACTTTTACGTAGTAGCTATAATAAGTTGATTTTTGTGAATTTTCTAGAGAAAATTGTCCACAGCGGTCTATAATCTGCACTAAAACTTAAAAAACCTTTTAGCCTACAGGTCATAGACAGAAAATTATAGTAAATGTATTTCAGTGTTTTCACAAATACACTATATTTTCACAATGAAATAAGTAAATGCATGGGAAATAATATTTTATATGTTCATAAGTCTAATTAAAAATGCATATGCTATGCATATAAAAAGCGAATAATATAAATTTACACAATTTATTTAAAACTTCAAAATTTGTAAAAATTATGACAATATTATTAACATATACTGTTTTATCAATAAATTTACACATAAATTCACAACATTTCACATTTCAATATTATAACAAATTTTTTTAAAAATCGGCACCGTAATCCATATTATTCTAAACAACCCCAATATATGCTTTATATTTCAAGAAAAATTCAAATGGGTTAAAAAATTCATTATTAGTTTTCAGACACAAGACTATTTAACTTGTCACTAAATCACTTACACATCTTGAACTACATTGTAAAAAGCACCTACTTGCAAGAATGTTGAGAACAACAGGAACTTGCTCTAACATTAATCTATGAAGCTCTTCTTTACGGGTGACAGCCAGATCTTCCCTAGGACTTGTAAATTCTTCAAATGCTGTTTGGATTAGCATCAAGCCAAGAGGTGCTGTTTCAGAAGCCTGAGCCAGCTGAAAGAATTGGAATAAATGTTTAGTACATCAATTATTTATTATTAAACAGGATTTAACAGAGTGGTCTTTACATTATGATCCACAAATGCTTGTGAGGTACATACAATGATTTATACATTTTCAATAAATAAGACCTTCAAATGAAAATGTTTATTTACTGGAAATATTTATAATATGTATTGCACCAGGGGAAGAAAAAAACCCCCACTGTAATATGTTTTTTAAAATTTTAATTGATTTTTAATATTGCTGGTTTATGTATAATTATATTTTATTCAATAAAAGAAATCTGGAGAGTAATGCATAGTTTTTATGATATTGGTAAAAGGATTTGTAAAACAAAGAGGCTATTTAAAAAAAGAATCACAAAAATCTTTGATGTGTTTTCTTTATAAAAGCTTTATTACACAATAAAATTACTTTTGTTCAAACAGTAATAATACTTTACATTTCTTCATATTTTTTCAAAATAAAAGGAAAAAAATTATTTTGATACTGACCTGATGAATATTCATAAAAAAATCTGGATAAAAGTGTGGCCAATCTAGGCGCCCAATGTCAACAATAAGTTTTCCCAACTTATTGCATATAAAATTAGGAACTTTCTGATGATGATTGATCATAAAGCTCCGCAGTGTTGTACGGAGTTCAGCTTTATCAGGACCAGGCATCCGTATCCATACTTTGTTGATGACATGCTTAAAAAATAATTGAAAATAATATTTTAATTCCATAATTAATTTCTTTTGATGAATATTACACACACATTTTAGAATTATTTATAGAAAAATAGGAAAGGGATTTTTTTTTTTATCTTTGGAATAAAAAGCTACAAATAAAAGCTATAAAATTAAATTGAATTTTCTCATTTAAAGAATTAAAGTTCATAATTTTTAAATATTTAAAAATCATTATTTGACTAGGATTTTAAATAAATTATAAAAATAAATAATTGTATGAAATGTATTGCAGCAACATATAGTAAATTTCATAAAAAAAAGGAATTCATTTGAAGAAAGTGTTTGTAAAAAAAATTGCAGCTTTTAGATTTGTAAATAGGGAAATAAAAAAATAATACAAATTTAACCTTTATAATGGCCTTTGTTTACTTTTGAGTTATGCACATATTTATGAATAACACCATTTAACTGTGTGCCTTGGCTTTCCAAAAACTGCTATTTATAATAAACATTAGTAGCTCATGTAAAAGAACAGGCAGTTGTAATTTAATTCATTTTGTATTATAGCTACTCCATATATTAGAAGTAGTATTTATTTACTCTACTGTTAAATGTTTCAAAAATGTATTAGGATTTATAAATGTATGCCCAAAAACTAGAATTAAAATAAATAAAAGCATAAAAACATTTAAATAACAGAAGAAAAAAAAATCAAGAGTTTTTTCTCTTTTACTTACCTCAATCACATTCAAACAATACATCATAACATACTGATTAGACGTACTTGACAAGAAATTCAGACAGTGTCTCCAACATTCTGGTTGATTTTTAAAACCTTGAAGAACTTCCTCTGATTTAAAAAGGAAAAATTAAAAGTTTAAATACTTTATAAAAACAGTCTAATTCTAATATCTTAACTTTAAAAAAATTACTTTGAGCTCTTTATTTGATTAAAAACGGCTCATTCCATTTCTGGGTAAAATAGCACCCTGGAATTTTGACAAAATATGGCTCATGTCCTAAATTGAAATACAACCTTATAACAGATTTTTCACCAATTTTCATGCAATAGAGTTTTAAGAAAAATGATCAAAGCAATTTATTAAAAAAATAAATAAATAAATAAAATAAAATAAAAAATAATAATAAAAACTGGAATTCAGAAAATCAGTGATTTTAAGAGTTTGAAAAACTCTGAAAGTCACATAGTAAAGCAATAATAAGGATTATTGTGATCCAAATATAAAACTTTTGAATACTAATGATAGTGGGAGAAAAAAAAAATAGGGAAAATAATAATATAGGGGATTTTTTATGAAATGCTATTCATAAAAAATCTATATGAATAGCAATTTAAATAGAGATGAAGTTAATAAAATATCCAAAAAAAATAAATAAAAAGGGAACAGTTTAAATTAATTACATTACTTGAATGATTTAAAAATTCATGGAAATGAAGGAGTTACAAAAATTCCTATTTTCTAAATGTGCATTTTGACTTTCTAAAAAATTTAAGAATTTTTTTTTTTCTATACAACACCTCAGAGGATTTAAACTTTTAAAAATAATTAAAAAAAAAAAAATTTTTTCCATAGCCTTTTTAAAAATATTACTTAAAAAATCCTCCATTCTTAATATTACAATAGTTGTTGATAAGCACACAAGAAAAACATCAAGAACTGACTGTTGTTAAATTGGGATGATTAAAGAGAAAATCCTACTGGATTGTTCAGGCCAAAAAAACCCAAATAGTACAACTATATTAATAATACTCGGATTAAAAAAAAATTCATCATGTCTAGCGTACAAAAAAAAAAAAAAAAAAACAGTAAGGACTAACTGCTAATGGTTCATGATAAAATAGAAGCTTCATGTGGTTGTCTATTACCTTATATCTGTTGATTCTAACAGATGTGATGTCAAAAAATTAAAATTTTTAAGAACTTTCTGAAAAGAAGACCCATATCAAATTAATAAGAACTTTCATGAATAAGAACAAAATAAACATTCAAAAATCCCAAACCAACAGAAAGAATGGACATCATGAAGAAGAACAGATGAAACCACATTTAATATGCAATTGCCTGCACAAAACCTGTGGGATTTTGCATAAAAATAGTGCCAAATCCCAGGCAGCCCTACACTGCCATTTGGACTACTGCTGCTTAACACATTTAAGAAAAAACATTCCTATCTCATGTTATTTATCTCTTTTAACGATGTATTTCAGGAAGGAGGGAGAATCTTGACTTAAATAAATACTTTCTGAAAAACTTAAAATATTTTAAATAAATAGGTTGGATCCATTTGCATAATAATGCATTAATTTTTTAGATGTTATGAACATAATACAATAGGACTATGTAAATAACATATTACACAAACAATGCATTTAAGATTTTAAAAATAAATTTAAAAGAAACTGTTAAGCATGCAAGTTAAGGAATCAAGTAATAATTAGATATATGTTCTACAATTGCAAATATAATATAATTAATTACTATTAAATTACAAAAATTTAAATCAACACATTATTTCAAAAAAAATTTAAGTATTTATATTTTTGACTGAGCTGATTAACATGATTAAAAGAATTATTTTTATTACATCATGAAAAATATGTATACATGTATAAAGTCCAATAATTCCCTTTCCTTTTTGACACATTTAATTAGCATACCTATTTGTCTTTTTCGTTCATTGGTTGTAGTAGGACTGAAAAATTCAGTCATAAGAGCTTCCAAAGTTGACAAAGATGTATCTTCAGAAGCCTAAGTACAAATAAAATATAATTAATAAATTAAGTAATCAAAAATGACGCATCAAAAGAATATAAGTAAAAAAATTGCTAAATAATAATAAAAAACATTATAAATTAGTAAATATTTTCTTTCATCAGTTACATCAATATGACTGGACATGGTAAAATGTTTTTAATAGACAGAATTAATTTAGATGAAAAAAAATGTATAAACAAATTGGAATTATTTACATGTTTATTGAAAAAATGAATGTACTGAATTAGCATCATTATATAAGCACTATATATGAATGACTATGACTATATATATATATATATATAGTCATAGTCATATATATATGACTATATATATATATATATATATATATATATATATATATCATAGTCATATATATATGACTATATATATATATATATATATATATATAGTCATAGTCATATATATATATGACTATATATATATATAGTCATAGTCATATATATATATATATATAGTATTATTATCTAGTATCCATGAAATTTTATAATAAGTATAAACTAAATTAGTAATACAAAAATCCTGCATCACTGGTACAAAAATTGTTAGTTATTATTTACTGCTTTTCCTAAAGATTTAAGGAATTTAATATAATTTCGAAATTTACAAAATAAAACTTGGATATCTAGTATTAGATAAATTAAATAATTAAACACAACTAAATTAATTTAACAAAACATTTAGATTCCAGAAAGAAAACAAATTATGAATAATTTCATGTTTTATTCAAAACAGATGGGAATTTTTGAATATAAAAATCAAGAAATAATATTTAAAACAAATTCTATTGATAAAGATTAAAAAAATATGATTTTAAAATACAAAAAAGAACATAACATCAAAAATTCCCAAAAAATTTTTAAACAGGGAAAACCAACGATATTCTCCGTAACTACAACTGAAAATAATAAAACATATACAATAATTGAGGATATAAAATCTTTAAAAATTTTAAACTAATGCAATTTATGAAATGTAAATTACTTACCATTTTAGCATTATTTTATAATATATTTTAATAAAGTCGACTCTTCCGACTGTCAGGCGAGTCGACATGGAAATGACGGTTAAAAAAGGAAATTTTAACTGTAACAGTTGAAAATAAAACCAAAACAAATTCTTCACAAATGATTTTTTTGAAATTCAAATTTTTTTTTTTATTATTTCAATACAATTTAATGAAATTATTTGATTAATATGATTTAAATAATAATTTTTTACTACGTCATGAATATGTATACTGCCATATTGCCTAATGGTTTCATTTGATTTTATGTATTTGTACGTGAAAAATTAAAATTTCATTTTAAAATAACATATCGACTACTGATACACATTATAAAATGTAAAGATTTTTTTTCCAAAACTGATTATTTACTTTGTTCATCGAATTTTTATCATGAATATATTTTATTCATAAGTAAACTAGATGAAAATGTAACATAAAAAGGGAAGCAATAAATGCTTTGGAACAGCATTTGAAATATCGCAAACATACAATCGAAATTTAAAATCTAATACAATAAGCAAACCTATCTCCTTTTTTTTCTGAGCACGCTATTTTAAAGAATATTTTTATTTATTGATTTTTTCTGCGAACAATTATAGAATTTATTGTAGAGATATTTGATCCAGTTATTAAATCGATTTGCACTCTATCTACTACAAGAAATTCATGTATTGATGTTGTGAACCTAACATTTTATAATACATTAGTTAATTTAATATTTTAGTTAACCATCATCAAACAAACATTACTTTCAAATTAACTTTTTAATTTGTAACAGGGATTTAGTATAGACATTTCAAAAATATTTTAAAAAATAACTTAGAATATTAGAAACATTTTAAAACAAACAGCCTTTAAATCGGATAAAAATTGCGGCTACAGTAACAAAAAATATAAATGCTAAAAGAGATAATTTAACGTGCCTTTTAATCTTTCTAAGTGATTTTCTTAGTTTCGGATTTTCATATTTTCCGACAAAATTATTAAAATAGTTATTACTGTAGAGTTATAAGAATTTGCATGGATGTTCTATTTCAGCACCTTTATTTTGTGAACTTCAGTTAATAGGATCCCTATATTTTAATATATATATTTTTTCTTTCTAATGCAGCTGGCAAACATTTAGATAGCTTGGTCCTGGATGCCTTAAGGCAAGCGCTGCACAGACGTTACTCACTTTGCATTACCCAGGGGGCGCGTGTAACTTGAAGATAAGCCACGGACACGGAGTAACAATGCACCCGCAACACACTACGATTCTATTAGACAGGGACCTAAGGTTTAAAGTGGATTCCGAACCACTACAAACATCCATGGCACCGCCGGGACTCGAACCCGAAACCTGTGGTACCGAGCGCCAGAGTCGACCATTCAGGCCCCATATTTTAATATATAGCATGATAAATATTAAAACTTTTAAGAATTTCAATTTTTAGGTCTTTTTTTGTGTTTTTTAAAAAACTTATTAAATATCAGATATTTTTAAAAATTGGGGTTTGCAGAATAAACATATTAGTCAGCTTCTATACAAAATAAAAATTTAAGTTGTACATTTTATCTTTCAGAAGTTATATCTAAGAAATAACTTTTTTTAAACTTATTATCTTCATAAACAAAGGGTAACTTTGTTGGTTTTTAAAAATTATTGTGTACTTATTTTATGCTATTTTAAGAAATATATAAACTAATTACAAAAATGAGAACAATTCCTTAAAGATTAAGCTTCATTATAAAACATAACGAAATTTCAGGAAAATTGGAGTACTACATTAAAATATTTTCCCAAACTGAAGATAACTACCGAAGTAAAAATTTCAATAATAAATTTGAATACTATGTAGTTAAACCAAATAATGAGATACTTCTGAACTTTATCATTAAAGGTATTCCATTCAACACCAAGCCTAATGAAATTAAAGCATAAATTATCGAGCTTGAGTTTCAATAGGGAAAAGTAGCACAACTCACAGAAAACTCACTTTAGAATTTATGTCAATACTTTTAATTTAACAGTGGAGATTGAGCAAAGTAAAAAGTATATATGAAATAAAAAATGTTTTAGTTTCAATCAAAATAGAAAATTTCGACGGAAGTAATGTCACAATGTATTTTTTTTTTCTGCCACCACTTTTACTATATAATAGCGAACTGCCAACAGAAGACAAGATTCTTAAAATGTTTAGACAATCATTGTACTAATCCTTATTCAATTAAAGAAAAAGAAGAAGAATTTATCCAGTATTATCAACTTTATAGAAAAAGTCACTTTATTTCCTGTCATGGTTGCAAAGCTTTCCTGAAGATCAAGTCTATAAAGATCGAGATGTGATTGAACCACACTCAAGTTGCATCAGATGAAATTTCAACAACTTCTTTAAGCCCAGTTTTTTCTTTGAGCTGCTGTTAAGGCTGTTCAATACCATCAATCCACTCCAACGTTACAACTTTCACAATGATGTTTGAAAAATGATATTCAGTTATATGTTAGCTTTCGCGCTCCACTATAATTGTTGAAAGAATTCCAATTCCTCACGAATGCCTTTCCAAAATTATTCGGTGTATGAGATGCAAAGAACTCCAGATTTTAAAGAAAAAAAGGGCTTCCTTTTAAAATTCATTTTAATTATTACGAAGATCAGCCATGCCCAGAAACAATTCAATATCATTTCCTGGAAGGTTAATAATATTTACAATAAATGAATTAAGCTTCATTGCTTCATAAACATGTAACAGGCAAACAGCATGTACACCATGTTAAACAACATATACTGGACGTTCTGTTCGTCCAAGAAACTCATCTTCAAGGAAAAAAAAATTCCCTTAAGATATTATAATTGTTACAGAAGTGATAGAATCAAAAACATTCGTTTGGAAGAATAGCATCTTATTCACTACAATTTGGATTATCATCACCAACAAGATGAAGGAAAATCTGCCTACATTCATAATCCTTCTCTTAGCTAAGATTATTAACTTCATTTCAAAGCATAAGAATTTCTCAAAACCTTGGACAACTGCAAAAGTTCTTTCTATTCCAAAACCAGAAAAGGACTTTTCTAATACTGAAAACAATCAGCCTGTTTCCTTTCTTTCCATTAGTAAAATTAATGAAGGGATTATCTTTAATTACCTGAAACATTGCATTATACATTTTCAGCCTCGAGAAATTCTGTTTCTGTTCAAACCTATTGACCCCTCATTAATTATTGCATTTGAATGAATGTATTATTCATTAGAATTATTTCATTATGTGTAACAATGATAACATCAAGCTACAAACGAATCAAGATTTATCATCAAGTACAGCATAGGAGTACATTCAAACCTGTTTTTGTGCGGGGGAAGGGGACATAATAAAAAAAATCGCATAAAAAAGATGCTGAAACTTCATAAGTAACTATTATATAAAATATATTATTTGCAATTCATAAAAAAATTGTGCAGTTAATAGGGACCATATAAAAAGAAATCCCACAGAAAAAAATGTGTAAATCAAAACTTTATTATGTAACTAGAAATTGGTTTCCAAACAAGAAAAAATTGAATGGACACACCAATACGATTTTAAATGTCTTATTTACTTACATAGATTGTAAAATATGCATTCAAAACTATTCATAGTAATCAAGTACCTAGAATTTCTTGTGGAGAACTGATTCAAAATCATTTTTGTCTCGAAATTTGTTAGTAGGGCAGACGGTTTTGTTCCACCATAGGCCTGTTGCGCCGATGATGATGATGATGATGAATCTGTTATTAATTCTTCTTTTTTTTTGTGTGAGATATGTTTTTCTTTCCGATTCTGCCAATAATCAAAAGAAACAAATCATATCTCAATGGAAAATATAGAATTTGACTATTGTTTGAATTTGAAATGTCCCTTCTCTATTGAACAAGTGTCTGAATGGCTTTTAGAACGGTTGATTTGGGACAAATCTAAGCGGGCATAACTTTTTTTTTTTAAGAACAAGAATACATACTTTTTCAATTTAAGATGGATCTCTTTGTGTATCTTATTTTTATATTTCGAAGTCGGTATTTTTTTTATTTTAGAGATTAAAATCATTTTTAATTCTTATTTATTTACTTTTTAACTCTCGAGCATAAAAGCAAATAATTTAAGAATTTTTAAAATATACAGAGTTTATGTTTAAACGATCGATTCTATTATAAAGAAAAAAAATTTTTAGCTTATGAAAGAAAAAAAAAAAAAAAAAAAAAGAACAGGACGACGAAGTCTGATACTTTATTGCAGAATCAATTTGATACTCTTCCAGGTGCGTGGTCTCAAAAAAGAACTCCTTAATTGTCAAGATCTTTCACCCCGGCCATTCAGCAGCCACTGAATCAGAGTAATGACTCTGTCACTTCAACAAGGATTTACGATCCAATAGAAACAAATAATAATAATTGTCGTCTGATTTTGCGTTGATGATCTCTCGCTTACTCTGTTGTTCGGTACTGAGTACAAATGTGAGTATTCAAAGTAGCATAACTGTTTTTATTTTTGGCTTTTATTCTTAGAATTCCTTTTAATTTTAGAGAATCTACTAAACTTAAACCATTAACTGAATTTCAACTAAGAAGAAGTAAACAGTTCGAATTTTTAAATCTTTTATTAATTTAAGTCTTTAATTTTAGTCGAATTTTTAAGTCTTCTTTTAAAAAGTCTTTCTTTTTAATTTTAGAGAATCTTCTAAAATGAAATCATTAACCGAATTTCATCTAAGAAGAAATAAAGAATTCTAATTTTTAAAATATGAATAAATAACAGTATATGTTGATAATAATTTATCAGTTAACAAATTTCTTTTTAAATAGGAGTTTCTGTTTTAACACTTTGTATTAGGGAACTATATATTTAATGTTTGAAAATTATAAAATATAATTAAAGAAATGTTTATGTGTTTAATGAATATGTACTTTGCATTTAAGTTACAGGTTGCGTTTTTGATTAAAGAATTTATTTATTGTTTTCCAAGTTCAAATTGTTTTAATTTTTTTTTATAATATATAATGCAACTTTTTTAGATCTGAATTAATTGAGAAAGAGTGATATATTTTTTATATAAAGTTTTAATTGTAAATGATAAATAATCTCTTTTTAAATAATTATAAAAATTTTAAAATATTTAATTTTTCTGAACAGAATTTAAAAATTCACAATCTCCACTGTTAGTTATTAAGTCGACAATTATTGAAAAGTCTATGCTATGGTGGTTGCTTTAATAATTAAAATGTGGTATTAAAGAATTGTTATTCATGTTTAATTATTGTGTCACTACATTCCACAAAATATTCTAATTTAGTTTCAATATTAAAAACAAATGTATTGTATTGAAGTAAATGAGCGAATATAAAAAAAACTTTGATTTAATGTGAAATATGAATTTATAATATTATAAATAAAAACAAATTGTTCTTTAGAATGTCCAAACGTAGGAAGCAGCACTGTTTTTGGTCCAGTATGGTTGTGCTAACCATCATCGTTTGTGGAGCTGTTTTGTATGCGAGTTACATTTACGAAGGTAATTCATCTTTCTGATCAAAACATTTAAAGAAAAAGCAAACTGTTATAAATGCACATTTAATTCTTTCTAAAAGTTTTCTATTAAACATTAATATTTTGATGCAATTATTTTAAAAAGAAAAAATTAATTTTTGTAAATAAATGTTCATTCAATTTACAGAATTTGAGAATAAGTTAAATGGATGAAAAATAACTAAAAACGTTTTAAAAAATCAGATTTTTAGAAAGGACAACATTCTGGAATTTCTCAGTTTTTGTTTTATGATTTTGATTGCGATCAGTGAGTACGAATTTGAATGCCATCAGTGAGTTTACGTATAAACAAATTTAAAAATAAAAACCTTTTTGTAATCTTCTTTAAAAAAAAAAAAAAGAATGCGTCATAAATTCAATGAAGAATAAATGTGACCAATAACAGAGGAGTAATAAATGTTTTAGAGATATAAAAGTTTTGGAACAATGTTTACATGTGTTGAAGATGTCTATACAATTAAATCTAGTAATCATAAATTAAATTTAAATCGCTTAGAATCTCAGGAATGAATAAAAAAAACAACGTTCTATTTCAAATCTAAGCATATAAAAAAAGACGAATATATAAATACGTTTTGTATTTTATAAGTAGATTAATAGTTCCGGAGATATTAATGTTAAATTCGCTTTTAAAAACAGATAAATTACATGGAAATTCCAAATACGCGATTCTTAAGTATTTTTTGTAACGTATCATTTATTCAAAATCAGAATTCTATTTTACAATTACCTATCTTTTTCTTTTGAAGTAACATTTCTACCGAAAAAATTAATTAAAAAATTTTGAATCTATCAAATCGAAATTAAAAAAAATATGTAAATAATAATTTATTTCAGGAAATCATATGGCCCCATGTGAAAATTGCAATGATATGTCTGAAATTCTACAAGGTAGAATCTATCTTCTATTTTTTTCTTTTTTTATCATATGTTACTTATTTTGGATAAGCTGTTGTGTTTCTACTAAACAAAAATTCTTATGAAATTTTGTAACAACTATCCTGAGCAATTAATATAAGGGTATATTTTACAATGACAAGTGTTTTTAAGAAAACATAAATAGATTGCAAATTCAGAATTTAGAGAAGTTCAATGGAAAAGATTTTAAACGTGTTATATAATCATTCATTTAATTGGCTATTTCCTACCTGCACATAATTAAAGTAATTGTACCTGAATATGATTAATCTATTCATCATTATCAATAGCACGACAGGCCAGAGTGGGCCAAGGCTTTTCTTTGAAGAGATTTCCATGCATTCCTCTGGGTGACAAGGGTGCTCCAGTTCTTAACCCCTAGTACAGCAAAATATTTTTCAACTGCGCCTATCCATCGCAACTTGGGGCGTCCTCTTTGTCCCTGTGGCTTTTCCAAAACGAGTCTTTTTACAGGGTTTAAATCCTTCCTTCTGAATATATGAACAGCCCAGTTTAATCTATGGATCTTAATGAATTTTATAATATCTGGGTCTCTATAGCATTTATAAATATCGTCTTCTCCAACAATCACTTTCCTTAACACCTCCAAGAATATGCCTCAAAATCTTCCGCTCAAATAGACCCAAATGGGGCCTCATCAGATCTTGCCAAAGTCCAAGTTTGAGAGCCATGCACCAAAATAGATCTCATAAGGGTTTTATAGAACAAGAATTTAGTTTTTCTGCTTATGAACTGTGATTTAAACATATTTCTTAACCCAAAAGAAGGCCTTATTGCTAAACATAGATTAATCTATTATTATTAAAATTCCATCTCGCCTATTATTCGCAGTTAATTTATCCATAAGATAGTAACATTTTAAGAATATTTCCTTTTTATTTCAAAACTTTATGAAGCAACTGATGTTTTGCAATTGGAGAGAAGAAATATTGAAATTTTTTTATAACTTAATCAAAAATGTTCTTATATAAGAAAAAGAACACATAACCTATTCATATGCAATAAGAATTTTTAAAAAGTTATTTATTATATTTAAAATAAATAAATAAAAATTTAATATGTATATACTTACTTATTTCTTCATTTTCATTTAAGTATAAATGTATATGTGTGTTACTACCTAACTATAATATGCTTACCGCCCTAATTTTTTTCACTGAATTTGCTATTTTTTTTATCTGGTGTTTAATCGAAAATCAAGAAATAATCGCCATTATTTATTAGAGAGTTTTTGCATACCGTACGTTAGTTACCGTAGGACGTCCGTTAGCTTTTTCTCCCTAGCGCGCATGCTCATAGGAAACTGAGCATGCGCGCTAGGGAAAAAAGCTAACGGACGTCCTACGGTAACTAACGTACGGTATGCAAAAACTCTCTATTTTTTAACTAATAGAAACCTTATTTTGCTCATGGCGCCATCTAGTGGCCATAAATTGCTTTGCGCTATATTGCTTTACCTATAATTTAATTTATCTGATTTGAGAAATTTTCTTGAAATAAAAATACTGCTAAATTTTTTAAGTATATGAGATTGTGTTTTATTAAATGTATTTTTACATTTGTTTCAAAATTCTTTTTATTGATAAATAATTAATCGGTGTAATTTTTCCAATCAATTTACCAGACGGTAATTTGCACTTTTACCCGAATTTTTTTTCTAATTAAATTTTTAAAATTAAAAATTATTTTATTTTATGTAGACAGGTCAATACCAGGTTATAGTGACTAGTATGCCATAACTTTAATATTAAAATTATAGCTTTCTGTAATTAAAAGTGTGCGAGTAAAAATTATTGCGAGATTTTTTATTATGCACTACATAGAAATATAGAGAATTTAGTGATATAGTTTCAATGAGAAATGCAAATGTGCATAAAATATTATTTTTTTTTATCTTATACTCCTATGCAACTATCTATAGAAATAGGAATAAATAATATAAAAAAATAAATATTTTTCTATTTATATTGGCTTTTTTTTTAATGAAATAGAAAAATTGAGCCAAGAAGAATGCCAAAGAATATGCTATTCCAAAGAATGCGTGGTTGCAGGTGAGTACTATAATTCGCCAATCGCTATGCATATACAATCTCTATTGCCATGCTTCTTTAATATTTAGCTATATTGTTGTTGTTCTAATGCAGTTGGCAATACAGAGACAGTTTATCTTAATGCCATCAGCAAGGGCTGCATCTCTGTTGCTCGTTTAGCACTACCCAGGGGGCACTTGTACCTTGAAGATGGGCTCACGGAAGCGAGTAACACAACCCCCAACCCCCCGATTTAAGGTCTTATTAGACTGGAGCCTACGGTTTAAAGTGCATGCCGAACCCCTACAAATATCCATGGTACCGTCGGGTCTCGAAACCCTAAACCTGCCAGAGCTCTAGCCACTCGGTTATCAGGCCGCTATGTACTAAACTATGTAGTCGTGGTCGGTTGTTTGTGTTGCTGGATATGGGGGTAATCGGGTTGAGATACAGGTTTTAGAACACACAGCTTTAATTACAAGCACGTAAAAACGAGACACATAAAATAATTAATACACAACAAGTATCACATTTAAAGATATACAATTAAAGATTCGTGGAATGATTCCACTTCTAAGCTAAAAATAAAGTTACTCAGGTACGCGATGGATCACGAAACATACTTCCGCACTGGATGAGCGTCTGTAGGCCAATAAATACACAGGATGATGCTAAATAATAATTCTCTAGAGACGAGAGACTATAAAGTAAATGTTTCTCAACAGAAGAGCGGGAATTGCGCTCTTCTGAGTAGTAGCGCCAGTTGCGCCGTACGTCCTCTCGGGTGAGAGTCTACTGATGATTTCTCCTGAACGGCGCGAGGGACGTTATTGCAGTGCGTAGGAGGAAACATGGTTGCCTAGATGGAACCACGGTTACAGTTCTAGATTAAAGACAATTAATTCTTTGCTAATATTCGTGTGGCAATAAAGCATATTGTTTGTCTTTATATGAAAGAGAGATGTTTTAATTCTTTTTTTTAGTGATTTTAATTAAATTATTTATCATAGATTAATAAAGATTTAATCTTTGCTTATATCCATCAGAAAAAAAGAGCAGTTATAGTTGACATTTAAATAAATAATAATAAAAAGAAATTACAGTAGATAGACACCCTGTAATCCGCATTGTTCGGGACTAGTATACGAACAAATTTAATATTTACAAGTTTAAACGATAAAAACCGTACATATTTAATGAATTTTTTATATTAAAATAGCGTAGGACAGCCGTATTCTGCCATTTTTTTACAAATGACAATTTTCACGCTTAGCAAATTTCATTCTGGAGAACATGGACACCACCGCGGATCCCTGCGAGGACTTCTACACCTTTTCGTGCGGGAAATGGATGAGGCAGTTCAGCAAGGAGGACAACTATTCGGTCGTCGACGGTATGACAACCACCTTGCAGCTCACACTCAAAGGTTGTTGACTGAGTATTTTCTTAATGTTTGAATATAACTGTTTTTGTCGATAACTGCAGTTTTTTAAAAACATACGAATAATAGCCATAACTAGTAGTTAATACTGCAATTTAAATTCAAAATGAAGTGTACACAGATCAATCAATTTAAGGCCAAATCAGACGGGTTTAGTTCGTTATCTTCACCGTGAAGCAAAAAGCCGTTACCACTGAAGTAATTAATTCGTTGCTGTGCTCTCATCCAACTTTCAACATTTGCAGCTCAATTACATGAAGCAATCCATCGCTCATTTATTTGAAACCTACAAGGATAGCGCGATTTGTTGTCATGTGACTTTTCTCCCCTCAAACAAGTTCTCTGAGGGGTTTGTCACTACGGCTATCTTGTTTCTTTCGTTCGGTGGTTCAATTTTTCACGTTAGCCGCAGCTTTCTGGTGATCCACGAAGTAATGATCAATCCATTCAGACATTTATTGAATCTTCAATTATTTACAAATATATACCGGGTTGATGGTAATAGTTCACCTGGAAGGCAACAACACATCTCAATGGTAAAAGCTCAACTAGAAGACTACAACGTGACGCTGCTAAAGCATACAAACTCCAACATCGGGTCAAGCACATGGTAAATTTATTATTTGAGTGTTAAGGTCGGTTGGCTTCATGGTGAAAGCAATGAAATGAGCCCGTGTGATATGCCCTTGAAAGAGACACCTTCATGTTCTTTAAGTTTTATGGCAGAGTCGAGTTTTAATTCCGTTTTAATCTTAACTTCGCTTATAAGATAAAATCAGTCTGTTTCTTTTCAGATGTGCTGGAAAAGTCAAAGGGGACACCTGGAAGTACAGAAGAGAAACTGAAAATAATGTTTGATTCATGCATGGACGAGCGTAAGTGTTTTGCCTCGAAGTTTAGCTTACATTTAGTTCCCATATGCTGTAAATAGGGCAACACATTCATAGATGCTCCTGCCACACATCAAGAGGAAGCGAACTTGAAATGATGTCTCGTTATCGCTTTGAAGGGGTGAAAATTGCAATGTTGCAAATAGAAGGATGCGATGATAAATATTATTATTATTTCTGAAAGAGGCGGATGTCATTGCACAGTATATTACGATGTAAAAATGATTCCTGAACATGCTGGAAGAAACCGGCGTCCTGCAAAAACAATGATTTTAGGTTTGAAATTCTTCGATATGTCCAAAAATGTCTTGATTATAACATACATCGATAGGAACGAATAACACCTAATGAAAAGCCTGATGGCCGAATGGTTAGTACTCTGGCGCTCGGTACCAAAAATTTCGAGTTCGATTCCCGGCGGGGCCATGGATGTTTGTAGTGGTTCGGATTCCACTTTAAACCGTAGGCTCCGCTCTAGTAGAATCGTAGAGCGTTGCGGGGGATAGTGTGACTCACTTCCGTAGCCTATCTTCAAGCTACACGTGCCCCTGGGTAGTGCTAAATGAGTGACGGCGGTGCAGCCCTTGCTTTGGCTTAAAGATTAACTGTCTCTGTGTCGCCAGCTACATCAGAACAACACCTACTGATAATTAGTGTACATATCGGAGAATCTCATACTGAAGATAATCGTCTTTGCAGCAGATATTAATAGCACGCCGGTTTCATTTCGCACGTTCAGGAAAAAATTAACATTTAATAGCACAACGTTTGACTATTATTCCAACTGACTGTGATTCCAGCCGATGAATGCAATATACAAGAACGAGTGAAGCCTGGAGAAGGTGGTGTATATTGTTCAGTAAAAATAATAGTCTGGTTCCAAGTTTTTAGTTCTAGGAATAATTCTAAAACAAACAAAATTTTCCTTGATTTTGTATTATATATGTAGTTTTTAAGTTATTACCAATTAATATAAATAAATTTATAATATATATTATGTATTATTGTTCTTTACATTCAAGATGAAAGATTTTGTGTTTATTTTATAACAGGAGCTTCTGAATGGAACTCAAAATCTGAAGCTAGAAAATTCCTAGAGAAGTTTGGTATCCGAAACTGGCCGAATCTTCCTAACGATTTTCAATTTAATGTATCTTTGGATGAAACGCTGTCAATAATGGCCGCTTTTAACGAATTTGCATTCGTCACTTTCAAGCCAACTTATGACGAACCGCAAGAATCACTTGCAGATAATAATTTTCGCAAATTGACTGTAAAGTATAGCATCAGTTCATCTCTATGTATTTGAATTTCTATGTAAATTGCTAAAAATGACACGATAAATTCTTTTTTTTTAAAGATATCACCTGGCTATCCTTTGATGCGGGATGAATCTGAATCGGATGTCTACGAAGCAGTTCTACTAGGGATTCTGAGACATTTCGGAGCTAGTAGTGAAGATGCCGATGAAATATGGACCGAGTTTAAAACTATCGATTTCTCTCTGTTAAGTTTACTTATGGTAAGATACAATTTTTGAATGATCATAAATGAATATACTAGTGGAAAATAAATTACCAACACTAAGAAAAAGTGGCCAGACTCGGTCTTCTTGAAATAGTAATTTTCCCTGATCACTGCTGCCAACAATCCCTCACAGCGGATACAATACTCCTAAGTTGTTGTTGTTCTAATGCAACTGGCAATACAGAAACAGTTAATCATTAAGCCATAGCCAAGGGCTGCACCGCTGTTACTCATTGAGCCTAGCGCTAGTCACTCGGCCATCAGGCTCTATTATATATATCAAAAAGATAATATTATTATGATACGATAAGTAATATTTAGGTGTTTCTTGCTAGAATATTTTGACTACGAGGCAGTACGTGATAGGCACTATAGTAAAATTATTTCTTAAATGGCACATTACGTGCTGACGTGTAATGTGTGAAAATGAAACAAAATAATGAAAATAAGTGACAAAAATGCGTTATTTGTGTACGATACTTTATCCGTAACACATATTTAATATAAATGAATTATTGTAAGTTTGATTACAATGATATTATAACTTCAGACTTTGGAAATGAATGAATTCTTCATCGCTGACGTAACACACATCATTCGGGTGCTCGTCCGAAAGCTCGGCCAACAGATGTACAATTGCATCATCTCCTTATTAGACTATTTTGGAGGCATGAAGGCCCGCAGAACTATCGTCTTTACAACTCATATTACAAGATTATTTTTAGTAACTAATAAAGTCATAATTTCGACAGCACATACACCCATCGATATGAAAACTGGTAATAATATGTATTCGAGTTTTGAAAATAGGCTCGCGCTATCCGGTTCGCGTTGCAGCATTTCATCTTATTTGCCGTTTAAACTATATCCATGAAAATAAGTATGCGCCTATATTGGAACATGGAGAACATATTCTCGATATGTAATTTTCTACAATGCATTTTTTTTGGCAGGACAACGTATCCCCGGATTCTATTAGTATATATATACATATATAATAATGAATGTTACAATTATTTTAATAGGAAACTTCGGCTAAAGTTCGTTATGGAGAAGATGAACAAGAATTGTTGGAACCTTTAAATTGCTTGGCAAGTGTTGAAGATTCCATGGTAAGTTGATAGCATGATAATGCAATACGTCTAATTTTTTTCTTCGTTTTAAGGAGACACAGTATCCCCAGAATGTTCAAAATTTTGATTTTTTTTTATTAGTTCAAAACTATAGTTGTAACTGTTTTGTACATGTAGGCAAAACTTCAAATCTGTATTTTCAAATAGTTCGAAAGTTAATAGGTTTTTCACTGAAGATGACATATATTTAAAACGACGTCTGGCAATAAGCACTCCTTTTTTGGGGAGCCTGATGGCCGAGTAGCTAGCGCTCTGGCACTTGGTACTACACGTTGTGGATTCAAATCCCGGCGGCACCATGGATGTTTGTAGTGGCTCGGAATCCACTTTAAACTGTAGGTCCCGGTCTTATAGGACAGCAGAGTGTCACAGAGCCCAATCAGACTTCTTCTCACCCACATAATTCCCAAACTGTAAAAGGGCAACCCAGCTCTAGGCACAGTGATGTGGTGTAATAGTAAACAAACGTGGTAAACAACCCTTTAAACGTGGGCGTGTCGTTTCTTTCAATAGTGTCACACACCCCGAAGAGCATTAAATTATTTTTGAAGAGAGTGGATAAAGAAAAATGAACCGCTTGAAAGCTGCGTGAGATGTCGGACACAGAATTCAAATGAAAGTCTAAAAAGAATTCTAAATATTTTATTCTTCTACTAAATATTTTATTTTTCAATGCTAGGCATGCTAAAAATGTTTTATTTTCTTTAACCATGTCCCACATGTTCTTCAATAAAACTATTGATCCTGAAATGGATGCTTTTATAAATAAATTTTTACTTTTACTCTTCTTGTTATTTTATTTTAAAAACTATATTTTAGTCGCATTTCATCACATTATCTTTGTGTGAGTTTCATTTCATTAAAGTGCAATTTAAAAGCACAAATCAAATAATTTAAAAAAATGTTTCAAACAATGTGCCAAAATGTTATTAATAAATTTAGCACTTTGTATTTTAATTTACAAATGCGCCCTATAATAATTTATCTGAATATTAAAACGCCTACCATCTATAAGGAAATAATTATAGTTAATTTTTATTTTTAGTCACTCACCTGCCGAGTTTTAGCCAAATTTACAGAATTTTCAAATATAAGCAGACGATATTCCGGAAGAATAGCGTATATGGAAAGAGAACACTACGTGCAAAATATATTTTCACACGTAACTAATTTTACTCAAAAGTAAGTATTATAATTATATTAAAGACTGGGAACATAACGTATGATTACAAATTAAGAAAACAAATAAATAAATAAATGTATAAAAAGTCCGAAAAATGTGCATTCCATAGTATTAACTGAAAAATGACAAAATTTAAGAGAATACTTAGAACAGAAATTAGAAGCATAACGACGTATTGAAAAATGAAAACAATATTTCTTGGAAAAAAAATATAGCACCATCATGAATATTTAAGACTATATTTAAGTAAAAAGCAATATTTGAGAACTATAAAATATAAAATAAATAATTTATTTATCATAAATTTCTGAAGAAAAACCAAACCATCAAAATACCATCAAGGAATGATGAAATGTATTTTCAATAGTGCGGATATCAAAGTTTAAAAGAGATTATAATTTATTATAGCTAAGAATGCAATTTTAATTAATATGCAATTTTAATATTAATAATTAAAATTGCTTATTGGTTTAAGTTTGTTATAATTTTTTTTTGTTGTTGTCTATTGGCGGGCCTCGTGTTCCACTTATACATACTACGGCGGAATGATGGCCCTATCGGCTAGTGCTCTGGCCTTTGTTACCACAAGCTTCAGGTTTAAAACCGGGCGGTGGCATGGACGTTTGTGAGTGGTTCGGAATGCACGTTAAACTGTAGGTCTCGATCTAATTAGCCCAAAGTGTACACAAAATGACCGTAGTGCGACAAACCAAACAAAACTATGCATACTATGAATAGCCATCCAATCGGTGATGAAGCAGGACAATACCTATCCGGGATGACTTTCAGTGGCCAGCAATTGCCTGTCGTAGAGAAGAAATAACGAAACGAAATTACGATCTATTAACGAAATTCCGTATAATGTGATAAATGAATTTATTATAATTAATTTAATAAACAAAAATTCCAATTTTTGTTTCAGATCCGTGGGAAATTATTTAGCTCTTCGATTCATCATCAATCACCAAAGAGATCTGAACGGCTTCTTGCGAGCACTGGGGGCTGAGCTGCCCGACGTGTATCCCCTGGACCGCAATCGCAAGGGGATCGTCCCCAAGTGGGAGTACTGCACCAGGTGGATGTCCCACTACATGTCCTACCCTCTGGGTCAACTGTACGTCAGAGAGGTACTGCCCGAAAAGCACATGGATGAGGTGAGTATTTCCTATTTAAAGTATTTTTATTGTATTTAAGTACATTTGCATTGAAAAGAACAGAAATAAACACTTTGTCGGAGAAGTTTCTCTTCCTCCAACAGATGGAGCCACCTTTCAATTAAATCTGAATAAGGATTTGTAAAGCGTATTTTAGTTCTATATGAGCAGGATATTAACTATTTACGTTATCTATACTTATGCATATAACTTTTTTATGAAACGTAATTATAGTTAATATATAATTAAAAAAATGTATTTACTATTAAAATTAGTATAACACATTTATGTGTTTCTATTAAAATGTTTTTTTTCTAATGTAGCTGACAGATACTTAGACAGTTATCGTCATAAGCAAGGACTGCATAGTTGTTACTCATTTAGTACTACCTAGGGGGCACGTGTAGCTTGAAGATACACTACCCCCAGAACGCTCTACGAGAGTTTTAGATCGGGGCCTACTGTTTAAAGTGGGTTACGAACTACTACAAACTTCCAAGGCCCCTCCGAAACTCGAACTCGAACTCGGTGGTACCGAGAGCCAGAATAAGTTGAGAATTGAGTATGACGATTGCGTAAATATTTATTTTCAAGACACTCAGCTATCAGAGCCCTCATTATACAAAAGTAATAAAAATAAAATGAATAACCGTTTTGAATCCAAATTACGAAAGAAAACATATACATGAAAAGTAAGACTAAATAAAAAATCCTCAATAAATAAAAAGCATCAAGCTGCCAGCGAGCATTGACATCTTTGTGCATCTAATGGTTCCACTCTCAACAAACGCATGCTCTATGTTAAAACTTACTCTACACATTGTTCTCAAGAAAACTTTCGTATGAATTTTGACTCTAAAGACCGTTATTTATTCCTGAAGAGGAATATTCAATCATACGGTTTTGCCCATTTTAATGCTTCTCATTTCTCTTCTTCGCCAAAGATCCGGAATGTCGTCCGCATCTTCATTTATGACGCCGGCGTCTACGTCATGAAGCAGAGGTGGGTGAAGAAACACCTGCGAAGGAGACTGAAGACCTTAGTAAGTAGCAGTTCTCCAATTGCAGTAAATAACAACTTACAGAAAGCTCTCATTTTTATTTATCATTGATCACTTTATTTTTTTTATGTACACGGTGATTATAATTAAAGTCCCATTTTCAAAATGCTATAAAGAAAAAGAACCACTGGTCACAATGAGTTCAAATTTGAACTGAAGATACTTGAAGAGGGGGGTAACGGTACGGCATCAAAAAAAGTGTATTAATGGATGGCTCTGTAAGCGACATAAAGAAAGTGAATTCGGGGAAACGATATGGCATCAGTTCCACCGATTTTTCCCATCCAAATTGGTATGACCTTGCTGTGGTGGATGGGTTTTCCACTCAAAGTGTCACAACTGTTCAATAACTTGGAAGTCATTTTTTCCCTAAAAAAAAACCGAAACAATCCAGCACATTGAATACTACAGTTGGTTTGATGTGCAACTCATGCCAAATACAATTGTCATTTCGGTTCAAAATATCACTGGTACTTGAATTCACTTTCTTACAGCACCATCTATGAATACACTTTGGAACTGTTTTTGATGACGTACTGTTCCCGCCTTCTTCAAGTATGTTCAGTTCAAATTTGAACTCATTTGGATGAGTGTTTCTTTTTTGACAGCATTTTGAAAGAGAGACTAATTATAATCACCCTGTATATCATTTTCAGAATAACAGAATAAGATTACAGTCCCGTCCATATTGTAATGCATAAGTTCCGACCAGACTAGTGGGGGCTTTCTGGTAAAGGGAGTTAAGAGGGGATTTTTTGTGTATAACATCCGAGAGCTTCCTGTACCACTTATGTATCCCATAAACAAAACACCGACGGGTGATGAAGAGAGGATATTTACGGCTAACTGCCCTGCAATTGCATGTCGTACGGAAAAAACCCCGGAAAACTCTCAGCAAGCTCCCGACTACCAATGAGAGATACTTTTTAATAATATTGTCATATTAGCCGTTGAATCTACTCGTTTGTGAAAGCAATCACTACAACAATGCAGCCAGCGGATTCAAACCTAGGACCTCCACGCCAGCTGTGCAAATTGCCGCTTGGCCAAGAGTTGGACATATAATAGGGTTTGGTTTTCGAACATTTTTTGAAGTGCTCACAAAGTGTCCGTAATCATCACCCATTGGCTCTTTGAAATGCTGACAAAGAGTGTTTGTGATTATCATTTCTCGCTCCTTGAAATGCTTCGCAAAGAGTGTTCGTGATCTTTGTGAGTATTTCAAAGAGCCAAGAGCAACAGGTAATGAAGTTTAGATTATAGTGACTTCGAATAACAAACTTTCTCAACAATTTTTTGATTAAGGTACGAATTTAGGCTTAAGATGTGCTCATTCCCAATGCAACATGTAGTTGGTTTTATTATGAATCGAACATTTAATGTTCGTAATTTGGAGTATAAATTTTTTCAAGGTCAAAATATGACATGAATAAATTTTGTATGTGGAGTTGATTTGCATGTTTTTAATGTACTAAAATAATTTAAAAGGTTCAAAATATTTTCTTTTCGCAAATAAATTTTTTTTTCATTTATTTCAGATAGATAATATAAAAAACAGCTTTGAGGACTACGTGCGAACACTGAGGAATGAAACCAAACTGGGTCTGTATATGGATGAAGTAAGTGCAATTAATTTGAAATATTTCGCAAAAAACAACAGATATTCCTGCATAACGTTTTATCTCATATTCGTATCTAAAATTCAGCCATGAAGAAGGTATTTCATTTGAAATTTTATCTTGCAAAATTCTTTTTCCTTCTAAAATTGCCAAGGAATATATGCATGAAATACTTGAGATATACAAATAAATAAAGCCTTTTGGGGTCACTATTTGAACAGCAATCCAGTTCGTAAGTGTGTAACTACTTGTTCAGCGTAACATGTAGTTACATACTTTTTTTTGTATGTGTAACACCCGTAGACCTCATGTACCCCTAATGTGTCCCTCTAACAGCTAATCGACGCCTGATGAGGGAAGTACAATTACCTTCCGGGAGGACTTTTAGGGGTTACTGCCTTGCATATCCATGCCGTAACCAGCCCAGTAAACTCCAGTCAGGTACTCTGATTATCAATATGAGACGTTTTTACACACATTGTCACAATCACCACCGAGTCTCCCCGTTTCTGAAAACAGTAACTACAAAAATTACGTCAGTATAGTTGAATCGCGGCCCTCCTCCTGGACCACGAGCGTCCTGATGGCCAATTGGTTAGAGCTCTGGCCGTTGGTACCACAGGCTTCAGGTTTGAAACCTGGCTGTAGTATGGATGTTTGTGAGTGCTTCGGAATCCACTTTAAACTGTAGGTTCCTGTCTGATTAGTCCAACATGTGCATAAAATGACCGTAGAGTGACAAATGTACCAAACCTCCCGCTAAACTTCGAACAATTCTTCAACAATCTAGATCTCAGTGGCGAATAACACAAACTCAACAACAATTATTATTAATAACATTTCTTAATTTTTTAAACATTTATTAATATATAATTATTAAAAGTTTAGCTACAAACTCAACAAAATCTAGGCCAGGAGTCAGACATACTATACTTCAAAATTAACACATCCTGACACTATGTTTATATAAGCGAGCAAAGTTGGTGTTTTATCTTTGAATGCAATCATTTCACGCTAGTATTACATTGGAAATGAACTGACTTAAATGCTTTAAACGAAACCTCTTATTGTAGATTATTACGGAGATCCTTGGCCGCGTAGCGGCCACTAGCTCCTTCATTGTAAAATGTTGAAACATAGCGGTGGTCTCATGTCCTTTGAGTTAATAAGCAAAATAGATAATTAAATGCCCTTTTTTTTAAAAAGAATTATTTATTTAATAAAATTATAAAATGAAAAATAACAAAATTTTTTAAACGAAACTTGTGATTAGCATTTTAAAGTTATATACAAATAAAGTTATGCTTAGTTTTATTGCAGTATTTTGAGGATACAATAAACCAAAACTATGTATTTGGAGTCAACAATTTTCTATGCTATATTTATGTTACCGAAACGTTATGTCAATCAAAATTGTTTAAATACCTGAAAAAAAAAAGATAGGGTGTTATAAAAACAGTTTAGGGTGGATAGCATCTATTCAAAATTGAAGAACGAAAGATGCTAATAGTGGCATTCCAAAGGATTGAAGAATCTGATCGAAAATTCGGTCGACGTTTTTTTAAAAGCAATCATTCTAGAATAGATATTTCTGAATCTTTATGAAAAGTTTTTATTTGAAAAAAAAGAAACGATTGCTGTTATAGGTAACACTGATTTAGTTTGGATAAATAAATATGTATTCAATTTTCAGCCTAGATTGTTAATGGTTTTAAAAAAAGCGGAAGAAACTTGTTCTAGGTTAAAATCATAGTAAAATTATCAGTAGTATAAGCTAATAAGAAGCCTGCTGGCTGAGTGACTAGCGTTTGCTACCACAGGTTTCGGGTTCGAGTTCTGGCGATGTCATGGATGCTTATAGTGGTTCGGAATTCATTTTAAACGGTAGGTCTCAGTCTAATATAACTACTAGTAATACTACTACTAACTACTACACCACACCACATCACTGTGACTGGAGTTGAGTTGCCCCTTGGCAGTTTGGGAATGATGTGTGTGAGAAGAAGTCTTATTGGGTTCTGTTACGCTCTACTGTCCTATTAGACCAGAACTTACGGCTTAAAGTGGATTTCGAACCCGAAATCTGTGGTACCAAGCGTCAGAGCGCTAGCCATTCGGCCATCAGGCCCCCAGTCTAATATGACTGTAGAGAGTTGGATGTAAGACTGATAGCCCTATCCCGTAAAAAAATCATCTCCTGTCTTGAAATCTGCCAATAGGTAGTCGGTCTTGGCCCACCACGGAGTTTTGCACCACTGATGATGATGATGATGAGCTCATAAACTATTTAAATGCATACAATTAAAAGCGGAGGATGAAATATTAAAGTCTTCTGAATACAATCTTTTATTGAACAGAAAAAAAATAACACCCATATCAGAAAGATATACTACTATGATAAATCCTTTTTATAACTTACAAACTATATTTTTAAAGAAAGATAAATTAAAACTAAAATGATAGATTTTTAAAAGGGATTCTAACAAATGTCATATATATATATATATATATATATGAGAAGTACAATTTAGTGGATGCCCAAGTGGGGCCTGAGGACCGAGTGGCTAGTGCTCTGGCGCTCGGTGGCGCTCGTTTCGGGTTCGAATTCCAGCGTTGCCATGTATGTTTGTAGTGGTTCGGAATCCACTTTAAACCGTACGTCGAGGTCTAATATGAGCGTTGGGGGGGTTGCGTTACTCGTGTCCGTAGCCTACCTTCAAGCTATACGTATTCTCTTGGTAATGCTCAATGAATAACAGTGGGGCAGCCCTTGCTCATGGCATAAAGATTAACTGACTCTGTATTGCTAGCTGCATTCGAACAACAGTATACGCACAAGAGACGTCATTTATTTTTTCTTAATACAAAATCTTCCACTCTTTTTTTTCCCTTTGCATTATTTTTTAAAAAAATCCTGTATTTTGTTTTTCAGTTTTCTCCCACAAGTGAGAACTTTTTGAGAAATGTGATGGAATACAGAAAGCTCACATTTCAGTTCTACCTGCTGAACCACAGAGCCCTGGAAGACGCTGAATTTCCCGCCGAGTAAAGAAATTTTCCTTTCCTTTTTTTTATTTTATACTAGCACCTAAGTTCAGGGGTTAAGATGAAATTATTCATGATATACATAAGTTAACATAATTAAGAGAAAATATCCACAAAAATTCAAAGAAAATTATTAATGAAAATATGCTCCCATATATAAGTTTACTCTCCCAAATGCATTATTTGAAAGAAGGGAAGGCCTTATGTGATCTTTTAGAAACCAAACACAGACATTTTGAACTTTTGTTTTTATCATAGCTCATGCCGTCGTCCGTAAATATCATTCACATGAGTAGATTGTCCAAGGCGCGATCTCATAGTTTTATTATTAAATAAAACAAAAATCAGTTAAACAACAACATTATTTACACATCAATTTTAATACAAGCGGGCACACACAAACAAATTTTGAGAGATTAAGATTAAGAAATAAAAATGAGAGTTTATATGTTGTTGTTGCTTATCCCCTCGATTTAGAGTCCTAAACCAAGTCCAGTAGATCATGCTGCATCAATAGATCGTAAACGGTCCTCCCCTCATTCAACAGTTGCCTCACAGAGTCACCAATACAACCGATGAGATGAGAGGGAGACGCGATGGCCGAACAATGACAAAGGGTATATGTCTCCATTGAAGGTCAAACTCTTAGTGTGGCCAGTCCTCAGTCTATCTAAAGCCGTTTGAGCAGGTCTAGGACAGGAGCACTGCAAGGACATACCAGGATATTTAGCGGCGTACCATGCATGAATGGGTGGCAACCTCCAAGCGGTATTCACTCTGGCTAAAGTCATGGAATGAACCTGTGAAGCTAACAGATTGGAAGCAGAAGCTCTGGGAAGTTCGCAACCTTCCCTAGCGAGCAGATCAACAATTTCATTTCCATAGATGCCCACAGAGTTTTTATTGTGCGTCGTTTAATAAATAATTCATACATATCAACAAACTATAATATAATTACTTATTTTGTTAAATTTCATAATTTGTAATAAGCTACGTCCTAATAAGTTTTTTTAAATACAAGAGCCCAATTACTTTTTTGTAAAGAGATGCATGAATTTTTCAGGCCCTTTATTGTCAATGCTTACCATTCTCCAGGAATTTTAGGTAAGAATCATTTTGCTATATTGATCAATTTCTTCTGTGAAATGCTTTGATAAATTTTGATTTCACTGCGCAAAAATATTTGAATAATGACTTAGTTCTCCAAGAATCCCCATTTGAAATTAAGCAATAAGCAATATTGAATTTCTAAAAATTTCTAAAAATTATTTATTATGTGTATTTATAAAACTAGCAAATCATTATTTCATACTTTCATTATTTAGTGCTTTCATTGTTTAAAATTAAAATATTTATTTATTCTTTTAATTTTGATAATTTTGCCATTTTAAATGATTGCGATTCAATGTTACCCTGGAACAAAAAAATAAGGGATTGTACATTTATAATTGATTCCCTAAGTTTGAATAGATTTTTAAAAATTCAAGACATTCTGTTTTTAATACTAAATTAAAAATTCTACAAAAGTCGTTCTTCTTTAAGGTCTTGTTTTATTTTTAAGATTATGTATACATATTATTTATAAAAGATTTAGGTTTAAAAAATGTTTAAAGTTTTTTTTTATTCTTTTCAGATCTTCGATTTGGTATATTTTTACCTCCCGTGTATCAGTATGGACGTCCAAAGTAAGATTTCTAAAATCCCTCAAATTTCAAAGAAGATTGCATTAGTTTGATTAGTAATTAAATTATTTTGCTATTTTATGAAAAAAAAAATAGTTTTCTTTTTTTTTTCTTCAGGTTGCTAAATTTTGCTACAATGGGAACGACCCTTGGTCACGAACTTGGTCATGAAATAGAAGCTTTTATGGGTAAATTTAATTTTCATAATATTTAATAATTACAGTAATATAAAAATACATTGCATGAAACTTGTAAAAGGGTAAGTATGAGCTGCATACAGGTCCCCTGGTCCAGCAAGAAAAAACGTTGTTATTTTTCCGTTTTGCTGTGCTCAAGCAATTTATCGCCAAATATCGTTAAGTGTAACACGTTTTTGCTTCTTTGATTTATATTTCTTATGAAAAACATTAATTTTGAATTAAATAAGTTATTCGTTTTATTAAAAATTCTGATGCTTTATTTTCAAAATTGTTTATACTGCCGATTTGTTGGGTTGTCTTTGAAATTAAAAATCGTGCACCCAACTAATGGAAAAGTACGAAAACGTGCACCAGCATTAACAGAATACTACTGTGCCCAAAAAGTAAGACCAATTATTTTTTTTTTCAAAAATTTAATTATTTATTTATTCTTCCAAACGTATTTCGTCATCTTCAAAGTAATAACCTCCGGACACAATGCACAAATGCAAACTTTTTTTCCAATTCTCAATGCATGCTAAAACGTCATCGGCTAGGATGGCCTTAAAAATGCGCGCGGTGATTCATGTTGAATCTCTTCAATCGACTCGAGATTGTGTCCCCGGAGTGGTCTTTTGAGTTTAGGAAATAGCCAGAAGTCTCACGCTGTGAATGTGGTGAATACGGTGGTTGTGGAACGCTATGGGTTTCATTTTTGGCTAAAGAATCAATGAATTGTGAGCTGGCGCATTTAGTGTTTTCGGTAACAATCGAGATTTGACGCGTTTGAGAACCAAATCGATCTCTTGTTTGATCGATCCTTTTGAAACTCCAACATCAGCAGCAATGTCTCTGATTCTAAATCGACGGTTTGCAAGCATCAAATCTTTATTTTTTTGGACGTGAGCTTCGTCGGTTGAGGTGGAGGGTCGAACAAAGGACTCTTCGTCTTCAGTGCGTTCTCTGCCTTCTTTGAACTGTTTATACCACTTCTAAACATTTCTTTCCGATATAGGAATGCTCACCGAATGCCTTCTGCAACATTCTATACGTTTCGGCAAACAAAATTGAATGCAACTTCTTTGCTCAATTAATTCAGACATTTCAAAAATCCCTTGAATTAGTTTTAGCATCTCAGAAAGCCCAAAGCTCAAACACTAATGACTATTTTGACGTGTAATTTCACACAGATTTCGAGGACAGTGCCAGCAACCTAAAAAAGAAAAAAAAATTGAAATTCCATAAGCTCCGGGAATTTTAAATTGAAAATTGGTCCTACTTTTTGGACACAGTAGTACTGTAAATAATGAACGTTACAGGAGTTTCTTCTTCACTTCAGCTTATATAAGGGTTAGGAGGTTCAGTAACATTTTTGAAGATAAAACGCACTCTGCTTATATTCTATAGTTATTATCTTTGGATTTCATGTCAAGATTTATCACAGTTTAATCTATTTCAGAGGAAGTAGAAAATTACGACAACGACACATGCCGTATTTATAAGGAAAAGAAGAAATGTCTGGTAGAGCAATATTCCGAATTTCAAATCAAGAAAATTGGGAAGAAAGTGAGTACAATGTTTTAGAAATTTAAATCCTATTGGCATATCCTATATTTTCTGAGATAAAATAAGAATAGATTATAGATTTAATAGATAAGATAAGATAAGAAGAGATTTAATAGATAAGAATAGATTATAGATGAGATAATTAAGTATAGATTTAAAGAAAAAAAAAATTTTGTATCTGGGATGAGAAAACTGCGAACCGCATGCAACATACAAATATTTTTTTGAAAGTTATTCAAAAGACATACGGAGAGAAAATATTTTTTCAGTACTCAATTCAAGTACTTTTTTAGTATATAACTGTACAACACCGGTTATATATGCGCTAGATAATCATTAATAAAAAACCTAAATGTTTTTTATTAAATTTATATTCTGCTCGTTACTTAAAGTTTTGCGTTGAAAACATTATATTTCGATTAAATAAATAAAAAAAAACCACCTAAAAATAATTCTATGTTAAATACAAACATGTTTGTACAGTTAAGTATTTGTAGTAAGTTTTTCTTGAAAATTATTTAAAAGACATACAGTCAGAAAAAACAGCTCTTAACTGCACAGTTAAAAGACATACAGCTCTGCGTTAGCCTGAACGATGTTATATTTGAGGTCTTTCAACCTTAAAAATAAATGTTCTCATCAGTGTAGAGTTATTAAACATAACTCTCATTTTCCCCAGCATTAACAATTGTGATTAACTTAATTTGCTTTAAATAATAACCGGTTGTTTCCGTAGGTTAAAGGAAACCAAACCATCCATGAAAATTTAGCCGATTTAATCGGGATTGAAATAACGCAGCAGGTAAGACTTTTTCCCCCTCACATCTTATACTGTCTGAACTTCTTAACTGTGACCTGTACTTTGTAGAAGAAGAAAGATTCGTTATGCGAAATGATTATTCACTTTGAAGTGTTTCTTTTAAAACACTGGGAAATGTTTCAATACATTGAACAACGGTTACATAGTAGCTATTATGATCAGTTCTATGGATGCTCCTGCTCATAACACTCAGTATAACAATCTTTCATCTTAAAAATCTGGTTCTCGATGAGAAGATAGCACAAAAAAGAAATGAAAAATATATTATTTTAATAGAAATGACTGAAGAAAAAAAGTTGAAGTGAAGAAAAAAGCAACAAAAAGGGCGAGGAATCATGAGGGCAACGATACATTACATAATTAAAAACAAACAATATGATAATAAAATGAATATTGTAGCTCTTTTAAATACGTTGAAAATTCAATTTATGTCTTTTGTACATTATTTCAATCGTTCAGCAGTGTAGAATTCTAATCAATCCCTAGAAAGCGCATAGTGTATAATTTATATACGGTAAAAATTTTGCATTTGAGAAACATTATTCATAAGATTAATTTAAAATCATGCAATCCTATGGGCAGCCATAATTGTTCTATGTAAAGTGGAAGAAATCAATAAAAGAAAAATTTTCAATGTGAAAAACTCATTCGGTCAGTGAAATTATATAAATTATAATAGCAAGAGAATGACAAAAGCATACTTTGTAGAAGATGGTATATTGCAGCAATTAGGCTCTTCTTTTAGGATTGACATTGAGTTATCGCCATAGATAAGTTAAATGAGTTCCTCTGATATCTGCGTGAAAAGAATTTTTTTTATGACTTATTGCATTATTTACGTATTCTTTCAATAATTATTGGAAAAAATTAATTGATTATTGAACTGATTATTTTCACAGATCATAACAAGATTTCTACTGAGAGGAAACTTTTCGTTGCCAGCATTGAATTTCACCACGGAGCAACTTCTTTACATTTCATTAGCACAGGTAAGAGGAAGAAAAAATGTTAGGTTTATTGTTGAAAAAAAATCGTAAAAGTAATTAATCTTTTTATCATAGCCTTGCGAATTAAAAATATTTAGACATGTATAATAAATATCAAAACTGTTCTCCCATGTGTAGCATACAGGGTGATTATTAATTTAAATGCCACATTCAAAATGCTGTAGAAAAAGGACCACTCGTCACAAGGAGTTCAAATTTGAACTGAGGATACATGAAGAAGAGGGAAATGGTACGACATCAAAAAAAAAAAGTTGCATTTAAAAAAATTAGGCATCCACCGATTTCCCCCAACCAATTGGGTTTTCCACTCTCAGTGGTCTCAGTTTTCCACTTTCAATGATGGGCTTTCCACTCTCAGTGTTCACAACTGTTGAATAACTTGGAAGTCATTTTTTCCGTCCAAAAACCGAAACCATCAAGCACACTGAACAGTGCAGTTAGTTGAATGCGCAACTCATGCGAAATACGTTGTCATTTCGATTCGAACTATCACTGACAGCCGAATCCACTTTCTTTAGGCCGCTGACAAAAACGCCCTCTATTAATACACTCTGGAACTTTCTTTTTCGTGCCGTACCGTTTCCCCCTTCGTCGAGTATCTTCCGTTCAAATTTGAACATATTGTGACGAGGGGTTCTTCTTTTACAGCATTTTAAAAATGGGACTCTAATTATAATCTGCCTGTACTTAAGTCACAAATCGATCCATCGCATACCAACTAATAATAAACATAATAAATTATAAATAATTATACTCCTCATAATTTATAATTATAATTAGATTTCAATGAAGGATAATCACCCTGTATTTATTGTTATAAAAGAAATGACAAATAAGACAAAGCAACGGCAGAACTGTTTTTTTAAAAATCAATGTGTGTATGGAAGAGCACGTGTTATTCTTTAAAAGTGACAAAATGCAAATAAATATACAGTAATAATTTCTACTACTTTCCAAAGGATTTTTTTTAATTTTTTACTTTATTTTCTATTTAGAATTTCTCGGTTCATTATTGAACTTAAAAAGAATAATGATAAGCTGAATGAAAAATAAAGATAAAAAAAAACAGTAGCATAAGGGAAACTGATTATTAAACCCGGCCCGCTGTTTAATAAAATACAATAAGAAACAAACAAACTAAAAGGGATTAAAACGCTTTTTTTTTCCTTATCCCACTTGGTAGACAGCTGCATCTAGACCAAGTCCAAGAACCCGTGTGGTCTCATGGAAGGAGGGAAAGGGGAAGCAGCTTTTATTCTGATGGAGCTCCGTAGGGCGAAGTCTAACTTCTCTTCGTGACGCTGAAGGACGGCAGTGCCTTCCTGCAGGACTTTTAAGGGGAACTATCACTCATTTACATATGGTATGGGAGAATACCGAGAAAACTTTCAGCAGTTAGTCCGACTCAAGAGGCAAGAGGGTGAATATCACAAAAGTCTTAGAATCTCCACGTTTTTTGAAAAAATGCCTCCAGCGGATTGAACCTCCACCCTAATGCTCACTGGCTACGTATGTTACCACTGAGCCACGAGTCAGGCCTTAAAACATCTTACGGAAATTAGACAGTAAAATAATGTGGTTTTAGTAAGTCATTATCAATATTTTGCCTTTGTTTATAAAATAGGTAAATATATATATATTTTTTGAATGGGTCTGAATGGCCGAATGTCTAGCGCTCTGGCGCTCGGTGCCCCAGGTTTCGTGTTCGAGTCCCGGCGGGGCTATGGCTGTTTGTTGTGGTTCGAAATGCACTTTAAACAGTAGGTCCCGGTCTCACCGGACTGTAAGAGCGTCAGACTTTTACCTACGGGTGCTCCACCACTAACAGAAGCTGCCTTCTTTCCCTCCATCCATGAGTAGATCATTCATGGGATGCCCGTCCCGCACTGCAGGACACTGAAGATTAGTCATAAAAACAATCTTTGGGAATGAAGATTAAATTCACAATTAAAAAAAACCAAGTTCGAATTAAAGTAAATCGACGATTTGAATTTAAATTTAAAAAAAATATATATTTAGGTATAATTTTTCGCGCTTTGTTACAATGTATCAGCTAATTTGTAAACTATTAAGCAAATTTAAATATAAATGTTTCGGGGAAGATTGATGCAGGGTACTTGTTTTCTTAAAACTAATCTTTATTTCGTTCTTCCAGATGTGGTGCTCTGTGAGCAGCTGGGAGAAAGAGCAGCTCCACTACGAGCTGGACATCCACGCGCCATCAGACATTCGGTGAGTAACGATCAGAGATCGTACACCCATCTTTTGTATTTCTTTTTCAAGGAAGTCAAATGAAATTTCTTCTTTAATTATCTTCTTTTTATTCCCTTTCCAAGGTATTAATTCCTCTTATTGGTATTTATACCTTTTACGATATTAATGTGCAGTTCTCAAAAGAGACCGAGAGACATTCGACTCTTTTCGAAAAATCAAACGACGTAGGGTTGATAACGAATAGTCATTGTGAATCGACGAAGTTGAGATTCTAAATTCCTCTTTGGTCCCCCTCCCCCATCTACTATGAGTATGAGTACCCGATATTTTCATGTGATCCCATTTAATCGTTTTCTCTTTTCACCTAGCCGACAGAATATTTTATATATATTATTTTAATATACACTGAAGTGACAAAAGTCATGGGATACCTTTTAATATCGTGTCGGCCCTCCTTTCGCCCGGCGAAGTGCAGCAACTCGACGTGGCATGGACTCAAAAAGTCGTTGGAAGTCTTCTGCAGGAATATTGAGCCATGCTGTCTCGATAGACGTCCATAATTGTGAAAGCGTTGATGGTGCAGGGTTTTGGGCTCGAACAGACCTCTCGATGATGTCCCATAAATGCTCGATGGGATTCATGTCGGGCGATCTAGGTGGCCAGATCATTCGTTGGAATTGTCCAGAATGTTCTTCAAATCAATCACGAACAGTTGTGGCCCGGTGACATGGCGCATTGTCATCCATAAAAATCCCATCGTTGTTTGGGTACATGAAGTCCATGAATGGCTGCAAGTGATCTCCAAGTAGCTGAACATAAGCATTTCCAGTCAATGTTCGGTCCAGTCGCACCAGAGGACCAAGTCCATGCCATGAAAAAACAGCCCACACCATTACGGAGCCACCACCAGCTTGAACAGTGCCTTGCTGACAGTTTGGGTCCATGGCTTCGTGGGGTCTGCGCCACACTCGAACCCTACCATCAGCTCTTACCAACTGAAATCGTGACTCATCGGACCAGGCCACGGTTTTCCATTCATCTAGGGACCAACCGATATGCTCACGTGCCCACGAGAGTCGCTGCAAGCGATGTCGTTCTGTCAGTAAAGGCACTCGAGTCGGTCTTCTGCTGGAATAGCCCAAGAAAGCCAAAATTCTCCGCACAGTTCTAACAGACAAGTCCCTTGTACGTCCCACATAGATTTCTGCGGTTATTTGACGCAGTGTTGCTTGTCTGTTAGAATTTACGACTCTTTGCAGACGTCGCCGGTCTCGGTCGTTAAGTGCAGGCGGTCGACCACTGCGCTGTCCATGGTGGGATGTTATGCCTGAAATTTCGTACTCTTGGCACACTCTTGACACAGTGGATCTGGGAATGTTGAATTCCCTAACGATTTCCGAAATGGCATGACCCATGCGTCTAGCTCCAATTAACATTCCGCGCTCAAAGTCTGTTAATTCCCGTCGTGCGGTCATCATCACGTGAAAACCTCTTCACATGAATAACTTGAACAGAAATGAAAGCTCTGCGAAAGCACTGCGCATTTATACCTGTTCTACGCGATGCTACTGCCATCTGAAAATTTGCATATTGCTATCCCATGACTTTTGTCACTTCAGTGTATATTATAATATATTATTTTAATTTTTATTTATATTTCATAAAATGTTATCCAGTTTTCTTTCATAGCATTAAATTTTTGATGGTATAGAGCACGAACCCCTAATTATTTTCTTTTATTTTTATCCTTTTTATTTTTCTTTAATGTTTTAAATTTTTCTTTATTTTTTAATTTATTATGCTTTTAGCTTTTAAATTTTTCTTTTCCTGAATACTTACTCTATTAAATTTCATCTTGATGCAATTACCTTAATATTTCTTATGTTATCAGTGATTAAATGGAGGTTTAGAGGCATTTTTGCCACAGTGGTACTTAAAAAGGAAGCGTCCGTTGCCTATGGACGTCACTGCAAATCTTATTTATCCAACTTATGGTGAAAACCGGAAAAAAAGGTGAACAGGTACACCGAACTTTGAGTGACATTATTAGTGTATTTCGGACATTAAGGTGATCTCGTTCTTCATAAGTTTATGAACTCATCTCTTGTATCAAATGGAAAATCATATCTAAAACGTCCTTGAAAAGCACACTATGCTGTTCTAATGCAGCTGGCAATACAGAGACAGTTAATCTTTACGCTACAAGCAAGGGCTGCACCGCTGTGACTCATGGAGCACTACCCAGGGCGCACGTGCGGCTTGAAGATAGGCTACGGACGCGAGTAACACAACCCCCGCGATGATCACATTAGACTGGGACCTACGGTTTAAAGTCGATTCTGAACCACTACAAATATCCAGGGCACTAACGGAACTCGAACCCGAAACCTGTATCTTTGAGCGCCAGAGCGCTAGCCACTCGTCCCACAGCATTAATAAATGAAATATAAAATTATTAGTTTGTTTTTCGTTGAAACCATTACAAATCTCTTATTACAATAGTTAATAATTTATGTTTATATTTCTACATGCGAAACATACCTCGCATTACACATACCTCGAATGAAAACAAGTTATTTTAAGTTTTAAAAAAACTCTTTTTTGTTTCAGCATAATTGGCATGCTCCGAAATCTGAGAGAATTTTCCAACGCTTTCAACTGCCCACGAGGAAGTCGCATGAATCCAGCCGAAAGGTGCGCCTTTCGCCTGAGGTCTTGACCAGCGCAAGAGAAATCTTGCCTTTTTTTATTGTTTTAACTTGATTTTTTTTTATCAAATAGTGACACATGTATCGAATTTAGTTCGATCCATAGAGTAATAATAAAATAGAAGGCGTTCCCAATTCTAAAGCAACAAAAAATTGTGCCAAACGTAACCCGTCCGTTTTGTACTAGAGTTGGAGCTGCAACCACCCTTGGCTTCTTTTCTTGGCGCATTTATTTAAAATACTCAAACTATATAGAGATTCTTAAAATTCAGAGAAATTCTTCTTCTTAAGTCATACATTCGTTGAACTATGCACTTACTAAAATAGATGAGATACAAGAAATGTTATATTGTTTGTGACTCTGATCATTTTGTATGAAATACAATAAAATATCACAAAAACTTCATACTAATGAATATTTTACTTTTTAATCATTTTGGGGGGGAAATTTACTAATAGAGTTTAATGCTAAATATCTAGAAAAATGAAATTTGCTTTCATTAACAATAACAAAACAAAAAAAAAAGAGACATTTTTTAAAATCGTTACAGGATAGTAAACCTTTTTCTCCCTTCGCGCCAACAGCATAAAACAGTACTCGCCAACAGTAAAGAGTGTTGGTGAAAAGTCGCCAAGCTATCATCGCATGTGTTAAAACTACAAAACCGTGAAGTACTTGTGTGAAACTCACAGTAAATGAGTGCAGTCTATGCCATAGTGAAATATAAGCTCATTTTTTCTCTGTAACTCAATTAAACAAAATGACCAGACCCGTATAAATGAATGGCAAAATGGCAGTGGACAGTGGCAGTTCTGGAAGTCACGTGAGTGTTTATGATCACTTGAGGATTATGTTTGATCCAAATTGGTGACCCCAATGTCCGCTCTATTATATTACTGTTGTATGGTGCTATCCATTGTTTCTTTGAGTGTGAAATGTGTAATTCAATAAAAAGGAAACTTTATTATATTGTGTACCTGGTATTTTATTTGTTTGTCATATGACTGAGTCTGTAAGCAAATTGAATTTCATAATACTTATAACAGAATGGTCAAATAAAGCCACTAGACTCTTAAATTGTATTCGGTTTGTAGCATTTGAATAAAATACTGAAACAAATGAACTTCTCAGATGAAAATGAATAAAAATGCTCTTTTCTGTAACGATAATTTGTTTATTGCCAAATTTGATACATGGATTCAAATGAGTCTCTCGTCGTTGGACGACCAGTACACCACGCCCTCCGAACGATCCAGGTAGTTGGATCCGGTGACAGGGGGCGGGCAGTTCCTGGGCATGGCCCCTATGTCCTCCGGAGAGTGGTAGGAGCAGTCCCCCGCCACGTAATGCCCAGCGCTGGGGCACAGTCCGTACATGCCCCGCATGGGTGATGGCCACACGGTGTAGTTGATGCAAGTGCAGTGCCTGGATCCTGCAGAGTCCCTTCCACGCGATTCGGACCCCTGCTCCAGAGAATCGTTTTCGTGGGACGAGTCCGAGTTCTGGGACTCGTTCCTGCAGGGTCCTGTAGGGGACTTGCGCCCCAGCATGGACTCGTACCGGAGGGTGGAGGCCGCCCCGAAGGGAAGCTTCTTCTGCCCGCACAGGTACAGGCTGTTCCTGCTGTTGTTGGAGGGGCACAGGGGCCTGCAACCGTCCAGGTTCCTCGCGCCCAGAGACCACGTGACGCACCTGCAGCTGCAACTGTTGGCGCTGGACCGGGACTGGTTGTCCGGCTGTCCGTGCAGGTAGACGAAGTGGTCCAGCATCTGCTGCCGCCAGGGGGAGTCCTGCTTGTAGAGACGCCTCTGTAGGTGCGCCTTGAGCCTCTTCTCCACCAGGTGGCGTCTGCACTTGATGGCGATCACCACCACGCAGAGGCAGAGGATGCTGAGGCCGCAGCACGTGCCGATCAACAGGTAGGCCAGTTTCTCCATGGTGAAGCCGGGTTCGGCCGCCGCATCTCGCAACTCTGACTCGTCCCCCTCGCCCTCTTTCGGGGGTAGGGTGGTGGGCGGCTCGTTTATGTTGCCGAAGCGCATCGTTACGTCCTGCATTCTGAAAGACAGAAGATTAAAACTTAGTAACGTTGAAACATTGCCGATTCATGGATTATTTATATTAATATGTTAAATGGAATCTGTTATTTATGCTCAGAACTAAAAATTGTAAGTAATGTTTTATGGAAATCTTTTTTTTGTAAGCTATTGCTATATTGCGTTAAAAAATGTGATCTACATGAACATTGAAATATATACTTGAATATTTTTTTGTTAAAATGTGATAATTTTTTTGTAAACTTTATCGAAACCGTCCCAACTAAAAAGTATATGTGAAAGATATCACATTTATTTGCATGCCTGTAGACATACATCCATGATGCATACATCGAATTTAAAGAATGATACTGTTCCAAAGCATAGCTGAGGTGACAGCTCATTGAGATGTAAAAAAACAACACGAGTAATGCTTTCAATAAAAATTCAAATCACTCCTCTCTTAATGAATATATTTATGAACCTATTTAAAACCTTTTTTATTCAATGCATGCGCAACATCATCTAAAACAGATAATTGAAATTTCATTCGATTCTGAAAATGATTATAACAGTTATTACTACTATCGGGAATTTTAAATTGAAAATTGGTCTTACTTTTTGGACACAGTAGTATCTATATAAATATTGGAAAAACTGATAATTTGACTAAATTAATGACACACTGAACCATTTTGTGATAATTTTTATAATTAGCATTAAATGCTGACCTACAGAATATGTTGGCTAGTCTGACTGTAAAATAGAAAAGGGACAATAATTTATTTTTGCATTTTCATTTTTTACAAAGAAAGGGAATCTATTTATGGTATGGGGATGACATTAATCTGTCTTGGATTTGTATTGATTCTATTGGAGTAGAACGAAAGGGAGTGAGTGACAAACTGTAATTACATTAAATGACAGGTTTTACGTGATTTGAATTGAATTTTAAATGATAAATTTGAATTACCGTTTACAGCAATCTTCATCCAAAATTTTTCTTTTCTGTTCTAGATACGGGGTTGAAGCTGGATAGTTGTATTTTTTTAGAAGGCCTTAAAAGGAAAGGCCCACTTTTGTCCAATACGAAAGAGAAAAAAAAAACCGGCCAAATGATTTAGCCAAAAGTCCGATTGTAACGGAGCAAGCTTAGAATACCTCTTCATTTTCCTAAACAATATTTATATTTATTTGAATTTCTGTATAAAAAAAAAATTATCGTAAGAACTTTTATGAGTTTCTTTAAAAAAAAATCAAAATTTGAGTATGGAAAATATGGACATGGAAATGGATGTGGAAAATATTACGAAATTACTAAATTAATATTTAAATGGAGATGAATATAAATATGGAAAATGTGATAGATACGGAAAGACTTGATCTTAACTTCCTTCGTAGAAAGACAGTATTTAATCTTACTTTTTAACTAGTAGAAATAATTTAAGGATACCGTACATGATGTAAGGTTTAGTTAAGGGACAGTCGACATGTGGTTTTTCAATACATTTTCCCACAGATTCCATGAATGTATTAGCTACGGAAGCATTTCTTGGTCTTTGCCCACTGAAATGTGTTATAAAAATGTGGGCTAGTTTGCTTTAAGAAGGTGTGATTTCACACAGTTCATGACGTCGCTGATCATCATCATCATCATCATCATCATCATCATCATCAGTGGCGCAACAGCCCCATGCTGGGAAAGAGCGCTTCTCTTAAAACCTCAGCGGCCTGAGCGCCAAGTGGCTAGCGCTCGCTCTGGCAGTTGATACTACAGGCTTCAGATTAGAATCCTGGCGGTGGCATGGATATTTGCGAGGGATTCGGAATCCACTTTAAATTGTAGATCCCGGTCTGTTTAATCCTCGTATGCGCAAGATGACGGTAGAGCGACAAACCAAACAATCTCTTAAAACCTCCAGCGACAATGAAAAATTTACAGATGCGCAAGAAACACACTAAAAATATTGTTAGATATAAGAACATTTTGTGATTTCAAATACTAGAATCATATTCCGAATTTCATTCCATTCAAATCCTAATCGAAATTTAGCCTGTGGAAATGGAAACGAGCACGGAATCAGAAAGACGCGGATCCAGGTAAACAAAAGTTTTTTCCCCGCAGAAAATGCACTAGTTTCATCAAAATACCTATGGAATCAAAATCGATGCCAATCTTCTTCTGCCCAAGGGCGAACTGGATGACCACCAAGGACGGAGTGTGAACGGACTGCACCGTTTCCGTGTCAGTGAGTGCACCCCAGGGGCATCCGAATCAGGGTCAAGCACGAACCAGATCATCGTCCGAGACTTTCTCCGAGAGATCCACCTGCTTTCTTTTGCGCTTCTGGTCTCGTCGAATCGGAGTCATCGTGAACACGATCGCCGTTTAATTTGGCGACTGTTGAATCGATGTGTGATTTATTGTGGTACGGTGACGCTGCTTAACTTTCTGCTTGTTAAGTGAGGTGAAGTTCACCCATCATGATCGGAATAGTATACAAATTCACAGTGGGGACAAAGGTGAGGTAAAGATTTAGAACAGGAATGGGCAACCGAAATGACTTTGCGGGCCACTTTGGAAATGCATCCTAACTCCGCTGCACGCATATAAAATTATTACATATCCCCCCCCATTAGATTTATACAAAAAAATTTTCTACAGTGAAATTTTTTTGGAGTGAAACATTGAAACACAGTTAATTATTATTCTTGTGTTTATCGTTATTTTTACACGTAAACATACATCATATAATAATAATGATACTAAACACAAATTGTTAAGAAATATATAAAACTGAAAATGAACACCGAAATAACACTGAAAATTAAATATAAAAAATCTATAAACATAAACGAAATAAAAAAATGAAACCATTAAAAAATATTTATTTTACGAGTGCGATATGTGTTCCTCCACTCTTTCACTTAGCTTTTGCAAATCGATCTCCATTCGGGTATTTTCACATCGCAATGGATGTTGCGTCTGTTATGTTTGAGCGTGTTTCGTGTTGGGTCAATTTCATTTTAGAAGAAAACAATTCCCAGGTGTAAGCTGAACCAAAAGCGCTAACAACTTCAACTAAGAGTCTGGTTTGCCTCTGCTATCAATAATCAACTGTGCGTATCTAAGGAGGGTCATTGCTCATTGCACCACTGAGGTCACTTAAAGTGAAACAGAACCTGTTATATTAAATATTCCAAGATGCGCGCGCTTCATGAATTCGCAGAATCTAATTGAATTATTCTGCGAACTCACAACTGTAAACTCATCAATAAAACAGGCACTATCTGTCCTATATTCGCAAGACTATCATTTTAAAATCAAAGTTAATTTTTTCTCATAATTTCGACGGTTCATTTTTGAATAGATGGATGCACACATACAGCATTTTTTTCAATACATTGGTTTTCACTACTTAGGCCATTATAAAATAAATATATTTTGCAAAAGTGCAATAAATCTTACGGCCGGAAAAACATTCTAGACGGTCCACGATTTAGAATGGCGCAGATCCATTTAATGGCGTTTAATAAAAAGTATATAGAAATGACAATTTTTTGATGATCAGATTTAATAATTACGTTTTTAATGATGCATTATTAATAGATATATCTAAGTCAGTGATTCTGAAACTTTTTGAAGTCGGGGCTCATTTTAAAATCTACAAATAATTGTAGGCACACTAAATACACATTTCTGAGAAATATGCTACAACAGTTAAGTCAAATATTACAGGAAAAATAATATAAGACACCACCTTAAATTTTGTAATTCTTATGTTTATGAGAAACATGAGCTTGAAATGCCTAGCGATTTCTTCAATGTTTGTTTAGGCATATATTTTGAAGGCAAACTTTCCTTTTCTAGCCAGTGCGTTGAATATTGTGTGTGGTTTTTGAGATATTGATATTAATTTTTTTTTAGGAGTCCAAATGATTTTCTTATGTTTAATCCGCAATGCACGATCAGTGGATATAACTACTAGTTCTTTTCCTTCAATTAATGTCCGCACAGCTTAGAGATTGCGAAGTCTCATAGGCTGCAATGGAAATTTCTTTAACATTGAAAATCGCATTCATGCTAACGGTTCCAATAGCCGACCATGGAATTTACTGTTCCTAATTTCACAAAAATATTATTTGGTGCATTATAGCTATTTAGCACTTTTTATGTGAATAAAAGAAGAAAAAAACTAATCAAAAATGTTATTTGTTTATAACGAAACTGGTGATGGTTAGTGTCAAACAGCATGCCAACTCTTCTTTGAATAGCTCTTACAAAAGCTATTCTTTAATGCTTGAAGCCGTAACGCTAAAGTTTCCCAAAGTTAAGTTTAAAGTTATCTGTAGCTTAACAATATTTAAACATAGAATTTTAAAGAATATGTTCAAAATTATAATTAACAGTATTTGAAAAAATACAGAGACATTAATAAATCAAACTTTTTATAAAATTCTAATAAATATTTGAAAAACTCATTTCAATGGGGCCTGACGGCCGAGTGACTAGCGTTCGACACCATAAGTTTCGGCTCGGAGTTGCCATGGTTGTTTGTAGCGGTTCGGAATCCACTTAAAAGGGTAAATCCCGGTATAATATGACTGTAGAGCGCAGGGCTGACAACCCTACCCCTTAAAAGGAAATATCTACTATCGCAAAGTTTTCCAGTAGACATACAACCTTTGCTCACCATGGGGCTGTTGCGCCAATGAAGAAAAAAAAAAAAAAAAAAACGGCCCGGTTATAATTTTTTACTCATTTTAGTGTAAAAATTTTTAAATAGAAATTCAAACATTAAGCAAATATGTACATTATTTTGAAAAATGAAGTGGTACTCTAAGCTTTCATTTCTTAAGTCCGACTTGCGGCTGAATAGTTTGGTTATTTTTCTTTAATATTGAACAAATGTGGATCATTTTCTTTTAATTCTAAAAATTTTCTTATGCTATTTATACATTTTCTTTTTATTCTATTACAGCTCTTTTGATTTCATAATTTAAACCTCTGTTTAATTTAGAAAGCATTCACAACATGCTTAAAAATTTTGAGAACAAGCACATCAAAATAGCTCATTTTATCATTGCATGTATTAAGAGTTTCGAATCCCATACTTAAAATCTGGGGTAAGGGTTTTATAGTTCTAAGTTTTTTATAGTAGTAAGGGTTTTATAGTTCTTTGCAGAATTATCTTGTATTTTCCACCATGGCTACTCTCGTATCTTCTCTTTTCCGGATTACCTATGTCGACCATCGATTATTCCTATGACTATGTTTATGTGCTTTTGTTGTCCATCGATTATGACTATGTTTATGTTCCTATGACTGTCGATCCAAATCGATATTTTAGACTAATCAATCGACTTATTCCTATGTCTATGTTTATGCTCCTATGTTTATGTCTATGTTGAACTAAATTTATATTTCAGACTAACTAAATCGAGCCATTCCTGTGTCTACCATCGACTACTTCCGATTAAAATTTTCAGGGGATTCTTTTAAGTCTTGCAAACAAGCCTACCCTTATCTACCTTGTTAAAAGAAATTGTACTTTTGTTACAGAATTCTATAGTCTAGTCAGAATTCTATCTCTTTTTTTATGTTTAACTCAATACTATTTTAGAACTAAATTTTAAACATTGACTAAGTCTTCTCACTTACATAATATTGACAGAAAAAATTAACTGTGAATGAAATGTTCATTTACCTGTTTGGATAAAATGTACTTGATACTCGAACTGAAGTCCTCAGGGATTCAAAAGTCGTGGGAGTCTCAGTGGTCTCTATCACTGGGGTCCTTGTAGTTACACGCACTTTAAAAAAGGGAGGGGGTCGAGTGTAGGCCATGTCCAACACTGGTTTTCTTGGATACACGCTGTCATACCGGAAGAAACTACCCGGGCGGTACTCGGGAAGGCTGAAGTTGTACATCCCACCCCCTGTGGAAGCCTTCAACAGATAGTCGTAGAAAGCTTTAGGATCCAACTTGGGTTTCTTGACTGCATCATTTTCAGAGTTTTCCGTGTCGGTCATCTTAGGTTGACGGATGATCTCCGACTCCAGATGTTTGGCCATCATTCCAGTTTCACCAGATAAAGCTCTGCTGTCCACGGATGATGAGTTGAGTCTTTTTAAAGTTTCGCTGATTTTTCTCAGTAAAGTTTGGGATGCTACACTAGGCTCAGTGGTGACTTCAGTGAAGTCAGTTAAGGTGCTCGTATCTGGTTCGGATGCCGGAGCCTCTGTTTTGTGTATTCTCAGTTTTGGTAACAGAGAAGATCTGTTCGCAGAATTATTTTGCCTGCTTCTACCAATCGAGTACCTGTAGCTTTTAGTGAGTTGCTTAGTACCGTTGCCTTCTTGTACAACCGCACGAAGAGGAATATCGGAAAGAGAAGTATTTGAAACTATCTGATTGGTTGGAATATTCGTGGTTCTTCTCCGAGGTTCCATGTCAAAAGCGCAGGCAAAACTAGAAACAATTCTTTTTGGTAGAATGACAGAGGAATCGCGTTTCAGTTCATCGCTACTGCTGCTGTCAGTAACCAAAGTGAGATTCGAGTTTACAGGTCTCGCATCTCGATTTTCAGTCAAAAGCATCTTAACCCTGAGTCTTGTTCTTGGAGTCGTATTATTTGATTGGATGTAAGATGTTGAACTAGAAATGGAATTGGTTCTTTGACCAAAAGTTGTTTTAGTACGAGAAGATTGAGTCGTTCGAAGACGTGGTCGAAGTGAATTATAAACCGAAGGATTTTTTGTGACAGATACCGTGTCTGATGATGACGACTGACTTCCGATGTTTGGACTGATGTAAGGGGATATAAACGAACTCCTTTTACCAAATTGTTTATCAGCATCTGGAAAAGGATCGTGTGGAAATAAAGAACCTCTTTCAATGGCTGAGATTTGATAGGTGTAATTAAACAAATCGTTAAATGTTTTCGCTTTATCTGCCAGCCTATTTAGTATAGTTTTGTTTGGAAAAAGAGCTTCCATAACGCCGGTATGATTATTCTCCTTCTTACGATCGTCCTCAATAGCAAAATTTCTCCCAGATCTTCTTGACTTGTGAGTTTGAAGGGTGAAACCAAGTGCTGAAGAAGTAAAGTTGTTCGAAACATTGACCAGTGGATCAATGGTAACGAACACCAATTCTTTCCCTGTTTGAGAATGCCTGGTCTTAACATTTTCTTTGAAAGCTAAGACGGATACTCTGGTTTTATTTGAGGGTTTGACTGACGGCCTTCTTGTAAAGTCCGACAAGTATACACTGTTCTTCAAAGAAATTTTAGTTGATGCTGAAGATGGTCGTCGAACACCGGATTCACTCACGTATTTAGAATCATTTATAACTTGTTCCTTTGACGAAGAATTTGAGCTTCTTGCATTACTTGAGCTGCTGACATTTGGCAAATTTTCGAAAAGCTTCACAAAGTAGTTGTCCTTCTTCGAGGCATCGACGCTCAAAGTGACGCGATAGTTCTTATTCCTCAGTAAAGAGTTCAGTAAAGATTCCAGACTAGAGACAGCTCGCGGATTGAACGTGTTGCGTGTTCTAGATGAAGCCTTTTGGATTCTTGACATCTTACTCAACTGTAGCTCGCGAGCGACGGGCTTCGATAGCTGTTTCGTGTTTTTTGGAGGCCCTTTTCTAAGTCGTCTGGAAAATGTGTTTCGAGCCATAGAATGAGCCGTTCTCAAACCGTCATCAGTCCTGTTCGCAGCGTCCAGTCCTCTGAGGTTGACAGATGTGTCATCTTTTGAGTTTCTCTGATTCGGCGAATGATGCGTGTCTTTGTTACAATGAGCCCAATACGAAGGGCACGGGCGTGATGAGGGAATGGATGAAAGTGATGAGTGAGTGAAAAGATGAGGCTGATGAGTGGTGATGACTTCTGACAGCCCCCCGATGAGAGAGATCAGGATGAGTCCCACTACCGGGGGACTCACCATCCTCATCAGGAGTTGGCAGCATTTGTGGAGCAGCATTTACCCCGTATATCCATGAGAGTGGAGATCAAAGAGGCTGTCTTAGGTGTTCATGTCTGGAATTTTTCTCTGAGCAGCACAGCTCAACATTCTTGAAAAACGATGAACTGTGAACTATTTATCACACAAGAAATCGATTCCATTTTTTCCATTCCTCGTATTTTGCAAGTTGCAGCAGATCTCCTTTCAGACAGTAAGAAGGAAAAAAGATATTCAAGAGAAAGAGAATCTGTCATTCCCAAATCAAATTGTACTGGATTTTATTTTCACCTGCAATCAAAAAAGGAGAATATAGTATAATAAAAAGAATGAATTAAACATAGAATATGTCATAATAAAATGATTCACTGAATATTGACATAAACTCTGATGGACTCTGATGGCCGTTCCATGGATGCTTGTAGTGGTTCGGAATCCACTTTAAATCGTAGGTCCCGGTCTAATAGGATCGTAGAGCATTGCGGGGATAGTGTTATTTACGTCCCTAGCCTATCTTCAAGCTGCACACACTTTCTGGGTAGTGCTAAATGAGTAACAGCGGGGGAAGCCCTTGCTTATGGCATAAAGATTAACTGTCTCTGCATTACCAGCTACACTAGAACAACAACAACAAAATGTTTAGAAACATTTTTTAAAACTTATTCAACAAATAATAAAGAAATTTACATCAAACATCAGTATCATTTCCTTTTGTCTCCTTTACAGCTACTAAGCAGTTTTTAAAATAAATCGATTATATCGTAAAGCAATTAGTGAGAATGTAAGCATACCTTCTAAATATCCTCAAATTGCCAGAGAAATTCTCACACTGATTATGGAAACAATCAGACCACGAAAAAACGGAAGTCCAAAATAGCATTTACACATATTTAATGAAGGTTTATAAAGTTATTAAATCCAAATCACGGTAAGATTTAGATTAGCTTTTTATTGTTTATTTTTTTTAGCATTTTTTCTCCGCGTAGTTTAATATAATGTCAGAAGAATATCGCATTTATCAGGTTTTATCTGGAATCAATGTTTGCAGCAGAAAGACGAGATTTTGGAATGATTTTTTTCTCTCAAGAATTATTTATGGAAGTGATAGGGTTGATAAGTTTAGAAAAAGATATGATACAAATAATTTAGTTTTACATCCATTAAGATACCTATAATATTGGTGAGGGGGGATGAGACATCTGAAATTACAGTAAACAGAGCTATTTAATAAAAATATGGAAAGAAAACATATTTATTCTACTCCTAGAAAAAAATGTACAAACTTTTAGATTTATTAATCAACATGCCAAAATAATTTATTAATCAACAAAAAATAATTCAGTTCTACATCAATTAAGATATCTATAATATTGCGGAAAAAAACATCTAAAATTACAGTAAACAGAGCAATTAAATAAAAATATGGGGAAAAAAAAAAAAAAAAAAAACACCCGAATATTTCTTCTACTCCTAGAATAAAAATTCTCAAGAATTTATTTCTCAGCATGGCGATTTATCAAACCATGATAACAAAACTTACTTATTAATAATAATAATAATTATTCAGATTAATGAAACAATTTAATTAATATCTAATAATAAATATTGAATTCAACCGTAATGTCCTAAATCCGCGTATATTTAATCTTAATCTTAATTTCCTATTTTTGTTTCCTTTCACCGTCAATAAAATGTATGATAGAACATGCTGATAAGAATATATAAGCATATTCTTTTTAAACTAATTATATCATCAGATGTAATTTTGAAGCGGACAACCATGAAAACAGTCTATAATGATTATTAAGAATAATGGTTGCAAATTAAGCAATTTGCTTAACATATTGCTTAGCATACAAATCAAGCAACTTACTTAGTAACTAATTTACTTTAAGATATTTGCTTAATATATTGCTTAGCATACAAATCAAGCAATTTACTTAGTAAACAAATTAAGCTATTTGCTTAATATATTGCTTAGTATACATATTAAATAATTTGCTTATTATATTGCTTAATATACATATTAAATAATTTGCTTAATGTATTGCTTATTATTCAAATTTAGCGATTTGCTTCATATATTGCTTAGTATACATATTAAATAATTTAATTAATATATTGTTAGTATTCAAATTTAGAAATTTGCTTAATATACTGCACAGAACACAAATTAAACAACTTGCTTATTATATAAATTAAATAATTTTCTTAATATATTGCTTAGTATACAAATTAAGTAGTTTTCTTAATATACATTTGCTTAAGCAAAAATAGCAATTTAGGACGAATGTCACAGAATCTTATCTGGTGTCTTCATTCCATACATCCGCATCCATTGCAGTTGACAATTCATTTCATTCGCACCCACGCTGTCATTCTAGAACCCAATGGAGGGATTCTCCAGCCTGTAGATTTATCAAGCCCCATCAATGCTAGTACTCTTCCATTTCGATTTGCAGATTATATATTTATAAATTATCGATTATGTATGTAATTAGATTATCGATTTCTTTGCTTAGACGACCACTGAAACCATTGCGTATCAGAGGTGACAAGCGTTGCATAACTGCGAACTGTGTTACCGAGAGACACCCATTATTGTTTAACCGAGCGTCACAAAGCTACCCCAGTTAGCGTTCCCGTAGCGTTTGCAAAGCGATCGCTATCTCGATCGCGGAGGGGCATTGTTTCGGAGCGCCTGGCTGTCAAGAGCCTGAGATCGCCCCGAGGCGCTCCTGTTTGTTTGGGTGTCGCTCTCGGACTCGCTTTGGAAACGGGTGGCGGGAACTGAAGCGAAAACAATGATTCCATCGTTGCCACATAGAAAAAATTACTTAAAAGTCATTTCAAAATAAATTGTATATTTCCGAATATAAGCCGAGAGTGTTTTTTAATCTAAAAAAAAAGTTCAAAATCTGCATAAAGCCGAAATGGGGGAAAAAAAAAACCACCTTCTGTAGCATTCATTATCGATGGTATTCTATTGTTATTTCTAGTATATGTTTTGATACTTTTCTGTGCCGGGAGCACATTTGGTCAATATTTGCCATTTGGTCATGGATGTTAGTAGTGGTTCGGAATCCACTTTATGCCGTAGGTTAATAATAGTTAAGTTAGTAAGAGTCTAATAGGATCGTATGTGGAGGTAGTGTTACTCGCATTTGTAACATGTCTTCAAGCTACACGTGTCCCCTGGGTAGTGCTGAGTAACAGCGTTGTTTATGGCATAAAAGATTAACTGTCTCTGTATTGACAGCTGCATTAGAACAACATATCGCCAATACCAGACTTTTCATTTTGGTGACGACGCAACAAACAAGCAATATAAACCATTTCAAAAATAAAATGAAAACGGTTTTCTTTCTCACTACGAATAACACATTTCATTAAAAAAATATTGTTCGTAAACTTAAGAAATATAAATTAAAGAATTAAAAATTTGTTTCATTTACCGTTATTTGGCGATGCATCAGATGCGATATTTGGTGTTAAGTTGCCTAAATTTTCGCGAGATGAGCAGATCCGTATATAAGGTACCTCCCGCCCCCATTTTGCTTTAAAAAAGTACTAAAAAATCTCGGATTATAAGCTGAAATATGCGGTGTTTGTATTCAAGAAATTTTCAAACTTAGATGTCTAGAGCATTGATCTTTTCATGTTTTATTTATTAACAAAATGGATCATTTTATTTAAAGTTGCCAAAATAAGCATATTTGGTTATATTATTGAATAAATTTCAATTTTTATTATTAAAATACATTTTTATGGTTTAAAAAACTACAAATTTGTATCATTGCATATTATTATTAATTATTTTTTTTTCTTTTCATGCCACGTAAAGTCTGGTTGTGAAAAAAAAAGTGAGTATTTTGTTCTGAATAATAAAATGATAATAATTTTTATAAGATTTTTATTTCAAAATGGTTCGCACTCTAAAAATAAGTACTTTTAAAAGTATATGTTTAGAATACTGAGCAAGAATAATAAAGTAATACAAATAATAAATACTTTTCTGAATAGTTTTAGAATGATTCAAGATTTTAAAAGCATTGAAGTAGTTAAAAATAAATTTTATCAATCAAGAATCACTATGACACTGATTTTGCCGTTAACTACCATTAATTTTGTGCGAATCATTGGAGCTGTTTTTTTTTTAATACAGCTAAAGTAGGAATAGTGAGAATGTACAATGAACAGGGTTCAAGGGTCAGATTAAAAGATTGACATTCCATGATACCAACGGGCAGACAAACTGACAAAAATAAAATCTTTTAACATGCTATTATATAATTAACGTTTAAAATAAATTATTTATATGCATGAATTTTAGATAATGACATTAATTACACAAAAACAAAAAATTGCGTTTCTTAAAGTTGAATCGCTTTAATTAAAAGTACAGCAAATTCACCCAGATAAATCGGTCTGCAATCCAGCGAATGACACTATCACGTGACCTCTCTAAGTGCAACTTTGGAGGATGCAGGGACGGTTTGCACCTAGAGGAGGCCCCTTTTGTGACTAGGGGCTTCGTTGGCTTCGATTCTACCCATCGAACATATTTGACAGATCGAATCAAGGAGAAAGAAAAAAAAAAAATGTTTGGTAATAAAGATGAAAAAGACAAAAAGAAAAACTCATGTTTAAAATATGAGATTCGATGTTCGAAAAACGATTTTCGTTTTTACAAATTAAAAAAATTTAGGCAGAAATTAGAAATGATCACTATGATTTGGTGAAAACAAAATTGTTGAAAAGATATTATTTTTTCAAATTTATACTAATTCAATTTATTAACCCACAAATAACTCTATTTTTATTTCAAAATTTATTATTTATACTTATTATCACCAATCATTTTCACTTACATTTTATTTCCTTTACTCTTCTGCCTTGCACAATTCTTGTACTTACACAGCCCCAATAGACATTTTGCGTTAATTTTAATAATTATAGAACAATGTTTACAAAAATTTTACAAGTTTTCAACCGATTTTACGATTGATAGTGAAAAGAAGTGGAATGCTTTCGATAGGAATTCTCTAATGGAAAACTTATTTTGATGTTTATATTTTCACCAAAACCTGCTTTACTTGAGCAAACATTTTTCTTTTCTTAAAAACAATGTACAATTTTTTAATTTTTAATTTTTTTCTAATTTAATAAGTTATACAAAAAATTTTCTTAAAAAGATTTTTCATTTTTAACCATTGTGGGGCCTGATGGCCGAGTGGCCAGCGCTCTGGCGCTTGGTGCCACAGGTTTCGGGTTCGAGTTTAGGTGGTGCCGTGGATGTTTGTAGTGGTTCGGAATCCACTTTAAACCATAGGTCTAATATGACATTGGGCCTTATATATATGACATGACCGGTCTAATATGACATGACTGTGTAAAGAATGATCTACCGTCTAGAAATCTGTCAGTAGGCAGATGGCGTTGGCCCACCATGGGATTGTTGCGCCGATGATGATGATGATGAAAGAGCTAAAAAAAGTGTTTGCTATTCGCCTGGTCCAATGCTTAAAATCAGAATAATTTTATTTTGGAACACATTTTTCATAAAATATTTCGGAACGCTAGCATGCTCGAGTTACAAACCATTAGAAGTGAATTAGATTCGAAAATCTAAGTGTGACTGTGTTTGGACTATAACAAAGCTCTCTCTTTATGAACGACTGCAAACAATGAAAAACAGCAGCGGAGCCGTTTTAAAAAGTTCTGAAAGGTGATTGGATCATCAGAAATCCGCCGAGCCGGAAAGACAAACACCAAATATCCCCTCTGTTGCCAGACAAGGGACAAAAAATAGAAGAAATAAAGCGTCCAGCGAGGCATGGCTGCATAATTCGGGCGACCCCTCGCTAAATGCCGCCGTTTAGCCAGCGTTCCACAGTTTTAAGCACGATTTTCAATAATGTAAGGCCCGAACAGGTGTTACATTTTATGCCGGCGTGACCTTTTCAAGCAGCAGAAAAAGAACACAAGAGGCTCCGTCATAACGGAAGCAGAATTCGGAGCGGATGACTGGTGTGTTAAAATTCGAGGCTTGTTCGCAAATGAATAGACTTAACTGTGACTGTGTCTGACGAATATGTGCCGTTGGAAACTGGACACGCACAAAATGGGTTCTTTCATGCCCAAATTAATTAGACTTATCGCGTGGTGTGATTAAAACGCGAACAATGGAGCACAATTCCAGGAAATGCGGACCTGTATGACTGTCTTGGTGTTGGGTGAAGATAATATCGAGGTGTAATTAGGACCACTTCCTAGTCGGGGCGTATCCAGAAATTAATTATATCTGCGCACACAATTACACGTGTAAATTTTCTCATGAGAACAAAGAATCGTGATTAACGAACTGTCATTTTTTTATTTACAATGCTTTTATCTGCATTACGTAAGATAAACACGCTCATAATGGACGAACTTCGGCCTTTCTCAGGAGTAGAAAGTTAAATCAAAATCAGTTTTCAGTAGCTGGCATACTTTTCCCGAGTGACGTATACAAAATTGAAATTTGTTTAAATCAAGGATGGCCAACCCGTGGCCCGCCTTGAACCTTTTCCCCGCCCTGAGAATTATCACACTTTCACAAAATATATTCATTTCATAATGGCCAAAGTAGAGAAAAAAATGTATTAAAAAAATACACTATGTGTGCATCCCTATATTCAAAAATGAACTGTCAAAATAAGGAGAAAAAATGAACTTTGATTTTAAGATAATATTAATTTATATATCAATTCAAGATTTTAAGATAATATCGGACAGATATTGCCTGTTTTATGGATGAGTTTACAGTCATGAGTTCGCAGAATAATATTAGTTTCTCTTCGTTTATCTTTTTGAGTATATATTTCTTTACAGTGTGCGTTTAGTACCATCATTATTATTATATTATCTACGTTTACCTGTAAGAACAATAGTAAACCCAAAAATAATAACTCATTCTGTTTAACTTTTTCACTAGAAAAAATATCTATAGCAGGATTAATCTAATATGCTGATATGTAATTTTATGTGCGACACATGGAGTGAGGATGTATTTCCAAAGCGGCCCGCAAGATCATTTGGGTTGGCCACCCTTGGTTTAAATAGTACTCATAGTAAATATTTAATTAGCTTGTATGGGATAGTTTAATACATTTTTTTTGTAGAATAGTTGCACACACACATTGAACAAAATTTTAAAACCAAAATAAGTAATACCATTTTTTTTACCGATTTTAAGTTCAACACGACAACAAAAATTTATTTTCAAATAGAATTCAATAAAATAAGCATTTTAAAACTGCGTTACATTACGTTGTTTATGATAACTGTTTTCATCATTCCGATTTATTATTCGGACAATTGGCATTTTAAAGCTCTATTTGCAAATTATCTTTTCAAAAATGATTAATTATTCACTTTACTGATAATTTTTCGTACGAATGATGAGTACAGCATAAATTAAGAATACTCAGCAATATGACTGTCTTCCGTACTAAGAAGATTATGATCTGTATATGTGTGTGTAACAAAGAAGATTATGATCCAAATATTGATAACTGCACTGCTGCAGTTTCTATAAATTAGGAAATTTTTATAGAATAGCTATGAACTAATCGCAATTTCTAATTTATTTGAAAATAGGGAATCTCCTCTTGAATCAGAATGCTCCATAAATAATCGTAATTATTATCGGTATTTATCGATTGATTAATTATCGTAATTGATTGCCATAAATAATCGTAATTATTTATGGTAATCATTAAAAAGTTATTATGCCTAATTTTTCACTAAAAAAGAACTAAATATAAAAATAATAAATAGTATATTTTGAAACATTTGAAATAGAAAAGAAAATCAGTATTTTACAATCCTAAAAAATGTTTGTTACATTTAAAGATAAATTTTAGAGTTATGAAAAGTGTTTTGGGCATTATAAAATGTAATGAGTGCTATCAGTATATTAATATAGAGAATGTAATTAATATCTACATAGTTTTGAGTTTGATACCTACATAATTTTTTAAAACCGCTTTTAAGACGTATTGAAGACGAAACTTCCCTTTTGACTAAATGAAGACGAAGTTTCCCTTTTGAGTAAATGAAGACGAAACTTCCCTTTTGACTAGCTGAAAACGAAATTTTCCTCTTTGAGTAAATGAAAGCGAAACTTCAGTTTTGACTAGCTGAAGACGAAGTTTCCCTTTTTGCGTAAATGAAGACGAAATTTTACTTCATGCCTATTGATCTGCAAAATATAAATAGTATCAGTTTGATTAAAAACATTACATGATATGGTTTGTAGCACATCGAAGAAAGAGATTAAAGGTTCGATTCCTGTATACATATTTAGAACCATTTAACATGGTAGACTAACGTTATCTTTGCGAACACGTTAATTCTGGCTAAGTGAGCGTTTTCCTAAGTAGGCTAATAGTTTGATACACAACTGAATCAATTACTTTATTAAAAAAAAACATCTCTAGGAAGGTACCTCTTCCTCTTTTCCACCTATCCTTTTATGAGTGTAGTGTAGCAAGTCTCGTGATGCAACCTGGTAACACTGGATCTGCTACGCGTTTGCCGTATCAGAAATGAGTACCATAGAGTTAAGTGCCCGAAATTACAAGTTAGCTGATTCACTTATTTTAAAAGTAACTTTTTTTTATTCTTGCCTGCATGTATACTCCACTTCATAACAGACACGTCATTTACAATATTTAATAATATACTTATATGAATCTCTTTATTTTAATAAGTGCTCTGGATTCATTTTCATATTACATTATATTTGTATCTCTTAATTAATGAAAATTAGCACATTTAAAATTAAATTACGACTTATTTTTCTCACAGAAAGTTAGTTTAACTCAACCAGTTGTGTTGGATATGTCTTGGATAAAAAAAAAGCTTTTCTTTTCCAGATATTCCAAATATAAATACACCACAAACAAAGCATCATTTAATTACTTCTTACAAAATATTTTAAAAACAATATAGAAGCGTTTGAACTTAACGAGAGATTAATAGCTTTTTCTTCAGACATAAATAGCTGAACAAACTGAATAACGATACATCATACATCCTTATTTATATTCTGCTATTATTAAATGAATTAATGTAATCTGTCATGCTTGTCAACAGGAAGCGTGGGGTTAGAAAAAATTCTGTGATTGGAAAAAGATGGGATTTTTTTATTATACGTCTGCCATCGATTGTATGGAAAGGTAAACATACGTTTTAAAAGTGGTAACGGACAAATTAGATTATTTATTAAGTATACTAGTGAGACCTACACGGCGGAACAAAGTTTCAAAACAAGGAAAATTTTAATAATTATTATAGAATATATTTTCTTTTCATTTTTTTTTTTTTTTTTTAAATTTAAATTTTCAATTATTGAAAACAATAATTGAAAATTATTATTTATAATTAATTAAAAAAAATTATTTTGTTACAATTAAAGCCCATCGTTTGAAGAATCCGTTTCACTTGGCCACTTTTTAATTTCCCTCACAATTGATCTCCGAACTATAGTTTAAAAATCAATAGGTAAAAACAACAGCAACAAATAAGAACTAGTTTCTGCCCAACGTTTGAAAATTTTACTATCACAACCAGGGCCGGATTTAGATGAAAGGAGGCCTTAGGCTATTCCACTTATGAGACCCTTTCACCTTCCATTTTTAAGTTTGTAAATTACTTATTATGTTTGTTTATTATTCATATGTGTAGAATTTCGCCTTATTTTCGATTCAGTGTTTTAGTGTTTATTGTTTTTAGAATAGCGTCATTCTAATTTTGCTAACAATTTGAATGCAGGCCCCTCTTGATCTTGAGGCCCTAGGCTAAAGCCTAGTTAGCCTATAGGAGAATCCGGCCCCGATCACAACGATTATACTGTAAGCATAGAGTAAGAATAAAACAGAGCGTGTTCCCCAATTCTGAAAGAACAGAAAGGTGAAGCAAACATTGTCCATTCGTTTCGTGCTAGAGTTGGCGATACATCGCCGCTTGGCTTCTTTTCGCTGCGAGTATTTATTTTGAAAAGATAAACATGTTATGAAGCGATTCTGAGCATTAACAGAAATTCTTCTTCTCAAGTTATAACATTTATTCAATAAATGTATAACCTGAGTACTTATTAACTACAGTATGACTGAACTTGATTGGAAAATATTGGATGATGCTATAACTTGAGTACTTACGAAAAAATTAGGAAATTAAATTACGAAATCCTGAAATACACAAAGGCACCAGGGCCGTATAGTGACCAGCCATTACGTGGACAGTGGCGGTTGTAAATGTCACGTGAGTGTGTATGGATTATGTTTGCTCCAAATTGGCAACCCCGATGCCCACTCTATTATATTACTGTTCTATGGTTCAATCCATTGCTTCTTTGAGTGTGAAATGGGCAATTCAATAAAAAGAAAACTTTATTATATTGTGTACCTGGTATTTTATTTGTTTGTCACATTTGATTGAGCCTATAAGCTAATCGAACTTCATAATACTTATAACACAAATAAATTCCCTAGACTTTAACTTGTATTCGATTTATTGATTGCATTTGCAATAGTTTGTAATTCATCTAAGAGATTTTATATAGTTTCCTATTTTTTTTTTAAAAAAAAAAAGTTTTTAATGTGGAGCGTACGCAATTGAAATTCAACATTTTAAATAATAAGAAAAATGTATCAATAATTATTATACATCAATGGCTCATATACTGTTATAAGGTATCTTTCTTGGAATAATCATTAAAAAAAAGGATACATTTCTGTTCCTTTATTAAAAAAAACAGTGGCAGTGGACAGCGACGAATAAAAGTCACGTGAGAATTATACTGGTCCCAAACTGGCAACCCCGATGCTTGTTCTATTTTATTAGTATTTTATAGTTATAAATAATTTGTCGTGAATATGTTGACACAAAATATTGATGAACTGAATTTGCACTTAACACCAATGAAAACAATAAATCACAAGAATAACCATTGCCAGATGTTTGATTGCATCCATAAACCTTTTGTGCACCCTGCATTTGTTATGTAAGTTATGCATAACGATTGTAAAAGTGGACGGTGACGATTGTAAAAGTCATGTGAGGATTATGTTGGTCTCAAACTGGCAAACCCGATGCCCGCTCTATTATATTTCTACTTTATAGTTATAAATAGTTTGTCACCAATATATTGACAAATATTAATGAACTGAACTTGCACTAACAACAATGAATTTCAAGAATAACCATTACCAGATCTTTGATTGCACCCATGAATCTTTTGTGTACCTGCATTTGTTCTATAAGTTATTCATAACGATTGTAAAAATCACGTGATTTGTTTGATCATGTGAGAATTATGTTGGTCCGAAACTGGAAAACCCTAGGAGTGTTCTATTTCATTACCACTTTATAGTTATAAATAATTGTGAATATGTTGACACAAAATATTGATGAACTGAACTTGCACTTCCCTGCAATGACAACAATGAATTTCGAGAATAACCATGGCCAGATCTTTGATTGCATCCATAAATCTTCTGTGCATCTCGCATTTGTTATGTAAGTAATACATAAAGAATATAGATAGTCGATGCCTTTTTAATACAGAAAGGTTAACCGCAATGTTTTCCAAGTCTTACAATGCTGTGTTATCAAACTGCTGAATCCAATTGGATGAGGATCTTGCAAACGGGTGCGAACTTTGGGTTCAGGATCACCGAGGCGTGCAGTTTGCGAGAGAACGAGGCGACAACTTGGAGTTGACACACTTGAGCCTCGCAGCGTCGCGCTCTAATGTTGCAGAACGTTGCTGGGGTGCTCGCGTCAAAGGGAGGGTTGTTCGTGTTTCGCATGCTGCTTGCTTTGCGTGGCAGAGGTCTGAACTATTCATTTTGTTTTATATCGGTGGTTTCATTTTCTTAGACATTTGACACACGAAAACGTCGCTCTACATAATTCAGCAGCAGAAAAAAAAAAAAAAAAAAAAAGATGATATTCAAATTCGCTTTTTCAAGGATGGGATGGTGTCAAGGTTTACATCAATGGCAAAGGATATCCGGCTACCGATATAGGAAAAACGCATAAATAAGAAATCTTGAATGTTTTTATTTTTTGTAGTTCTCTTAGGTTTAATAAAGAATTTTTAAAAAAACTAAAGAGAACTACGAAATATAAAAACATTCAAGATTTTTTAATTTATGCGTCTTTCCTACATCGGTAACCGGATATCCTTTCCATTGATGTAGGTTTAATGAAAAATTAAAAAAATAAAAAAATAAAAAAATAAAATTAAAAAAAAATAAAATTATTTGTGCAAAAACGTGACCTAGTTTTAATAAAATTATCTGCTCCTTAAGCAAAAGTTGAAAAATCCTGTATACAAGTTAAAATTGTAGAGGCCTGATGGACGAGTGGCTAGCGCTCTGGCGCTCGGTGTCATGGATGTTTGTAGTGGTTCGGAGTCCGTTTTAAACCGTAAGTCGAGCTCTAATAGGAGTGTTGTGGGAATAGTGTTACTCGCGTCCGCAGCCTATCTTTAAGCTACACGTGCCCGCTGGGTAGTGCTAAATGAGTCCCAGCGGTGCAGCCCTTGCTTATGGCAAAAAGATAACTGTCTATGAATTGCCAGCTGCATTAGAAAAAAAAGTTAAAATTGTAATTCCTTCCCCCCCCTCCCAACGAATTAAAAGGACAAAAATAAAATATATATATATATATACACAAAAATGTTTCATATAAATTTCTGCAAAAATATTATTTAAAAAAATGATAATAAAGTTATCATTGAAATGAATCAAGAACATTTTTCAGTATTAAAATACGTTTTTAAGATTAATGAGTAAATATGGAAGATTTGTAGCGAACAGCTGTAATCGACAACAATAGAATAAATAAAGTACTTATACTACAGTAAAGTTAACGAGGTGACTTCTGATGCTGGTAATTCATATTTATAAAAATTAGGTTTTTTTTTTTTTGAAAATATGGAGAAAATAAAAAGTTTGCAAAGTCATCTAATTAATGTTTTAAATCTTTAATTAATGTTTAAAATCAATTTAATACACTCAAGTGTGTATTAAACAGTGCAATATTTAAAATAATATGACGATTTAATTCAATAGTTAAGAAATATTGTCCAAAAATTCACAAAAGAAAATAGAACAAAAAATTAAATCCTTTTTATAAAATAAGATATAAATGGAATCATAAAAGGTTCACCGTTATTATTATGGTAAGAAGTAATGTTTTTCACCAATGATTGTTTCGTTTTTTTTTTTTTTTTATGACATAGGAGCGAAAACTTGGAGAATTCTAACAAGGCAATCTGTTTGTCAATTCGAAAAATGCTGTAGTATTAACCATTGTGCCTACCCGCTTTTCAAGGCAGAGACTAAAACGCTTATCACTAGTAGAAATCGTATCTTCAGTGTACAATCATATACCACTATTATTATTATGATGATTGCAGAAAATTGTTTACTTATTTTATGAATAGTAATTATTTTACAACGATAGCTGAATTTGTTATCAATTAGTGATATGGAGGGTACGGGGTATTCCCTTGTACTTCAACTAAACGTCTACCGCTACGTTACGTTAATATCACAGCCAGTACAATTGCACAGATAAAAAAATTGGAGAAAAAAAAATCCAAATACTAGATTTATGTATATGTCACAAAACTCCTTAAAACATTAGAAATGATTTATATGTAATGTTTTACAATAATTCAATTCATTTTTATTCATAATATTTCCTAGTTTTATTATTATTATTCAACGAATAGTTATTAAAAGTCACTAAAAAGTAGGAGACATTTTTTTATCTGGAGATTTAAGAGAGATTAGAGTACAGTCATCACCTATAGTTCAGTGTAGCTTTTTCTCTTTATTTATTTATTGTTGTTCCAATTTCTTAACGTTCTTTTAGTTGTTCTACTACAGTCATTATCGAGATTCGCGATACTGGTACAGTCGTCATCTACAGTTTAGATAGTAACTTTCATATACATTTCAGATACTAGTCCTCACCTACAGTTCAGATACTAGTACAATCACTACTTACAATTCAGATACTAGCCATCACCTACAGTTCAGGTACTAGTACAATCACTACTTACAATTCAGATACTAGCCATTACCTACAGTTCAGGTACTAGTACAATCATCTATCGTTCAGATACTAGAACAATTACATCAGTATCTATCATAAACTCAAGACACATCTTGGATCCTACGATCTAAAAGTACAACCTAAGATCTCAATCTAAAAGTGCAACTTAAACATTTTGAATATCTGAAAGATATTCAAATTACTTAAATTTCTAAATCGTATCATCTATTTCATCTTATATATCGAATAATATAGAAGATAGAGAATATCGCCTTTTCGATTTTATATTGCCACATAAATTTATATTTAAATTTATTTTTTTTATCTTTTACAGATTTGGTTTGGTTTGGTTTGTCGCTCTACTGTCATCTTGTGCACAATTTAGGCTAAACAGACCGGCACCTACAGTTTAACGTGGATTCCGAACCAAGCATGCCACCACCAGGATTAAAACCTGAAGCCTGGAATACCAAATATCTTTTACAGAAATATGTTATTGTTGTTTTTTTCTAATCTAAATTTTACTAATATCGAAAATGCAGCTACTCACCCAATTCTAATGTGCAATGACTATAAGGAATTGAGCCATGAAATCTTATCGGAGAACATGATAGTGTATATCCCATAATCCTCGTTTTTCCATGGACTAATCGGTCATAAAGCAGACGAAATATTGCACAAGACCTGTTATCAGGTGTTCGCTGACAAGTCAAGGCCACACACAGTTACGGTTATAATCCCCGTGGCAACTCGCTCCTTCCTGCCGAAAGCGCTATCAAAACTTGACTGAAGTAATAGGAGATATTATGAGGGGTGAAAAATGCAAATAGCATGGATGATTACTTCCGCGTGCACACGCCCACCCGCCGTGCAGAGCAGCAGATGCTGGGTTCATATCCCGAGAGGGAGAGAGGGGAAGCTCAGCTCGTTAGGGTGTTAGAACAATCGAACATCGTTCCGGATCCGCTTTCACTATGCCGTTTGTTCCACAGAAAAAGGAAAATGAGTTGAGGGAAAAAAAATAAATAAATAAAACGAGAGGTATAATTGGTGGTCCGCGTTCAAACAGGGGATTCGTTTATTCGTTCGTTCACTGTAAAGCAGTTCGAGTTTCAAAGATTCGTTCGTGAATTGGAAGAAAGAAAGTAGATAGATAGGAATCAATTACGGAAACTAAATTGACCAAAACTGTGAATGGAAGTTCCTGACCATTCCAGGAAAAGTCTGGGGAAAAAATAAAACTCGACTGATTGGGTATTCATGAAAGTTTCAAACAGGCATTGTCACATTGAAGAAAACATAATAGATTTGAATGAATATAAAGACACAATAAAAGATTAATTCTTCCTAGAACAGGAGTGCTAATGAAGAAATGTAAAGTTTTTAGGTACTGAAATGACTTCATTAGGTAATATTAGCTATTTAGGTATTTATCGCTTCAAACAGTTTAGATGTATAAAGCAGCCCTTTATGTCCGGAGCTGACAGTGCTCCTTTATCTTTTTGCCAGTTTTATGAAACATTATTTAGCCGATTTATATATTGCCAAACATAATAACAATGTTATATATATGTTATCGGAATGTGTTATCAGAATTTGTCCACGTGGATTTCCATGGATTTCGTATTCTTGATAAAGCTATTATTAGGTTGTTAAATTAATTTCTTTTTTCAACTTGTTTCACACCCTGCTGTTGTGTAATTGTATAAATATTTGAGTTCTTTTTTTATCCTACCAAAGAAGTTATGTCCCCCTTTTGATTTTCAGTTTCGTTGCTTTATCTTATGAGCACTTCGGATCTCGAACAATATCTTTCTTTCTTTTCTTTTTATGATGATGTCATAAAAAGAAAATGATGAAAGAATGATGAAGAAATGTCATAAAAGAATGAGACCTTACGGGGATATTATATAGCGAATGTTATGATGATTTTATTATTATCTTATTGATTGTATTTCTATGAAGTAAATGATAATTTTAATTTACATGTAACGTATATGGTTGTGACTTACGTTAAGTCACGTTTCTTGTTCATTCCTTGTCAGTTCTCTTTTGATTTTTGTATTGATGTGTTGTGTTATTTACACAAACAAACACACACAAGCACACGCATGCACATATATCCCCACACACACAATATATATATATATATAAAGAGAGAGAGAGAGAGAGAGAGAGATAAATAGATAGATAGATAGATGGATAGATAGTAGATCTAGAAATAAATAGTGTAAAATTAATAAGAATCTAGATTATGTTGGAGAGTCCAGATTGCGATAATGGGAATCGATAGTCATATTGCCTGGTGGGAGTTTTCCGGCTTTTTGCCTCTCATGCAGGGAAGTTACCCCTAAAAGTCCTCTCGGAAGGCATTATCATTCCCCATCCCTCATGGTGTATTGTTCGTGCTATACACGAAGCCCATCCCCAACTTTCTGATTGGAAGGGGGGGGTTATATAGCCCTAGTTACGGGCGTGAGGGTGAAGGAAAAAAAGTAGGATTCATGTTTCAAAAGACACAGAAAAATTTTTCACGATTTTTTTTTATTATCATTCTTATGTGTATTGCAGTGTCTTCCTTAAATAATATCAATAACTATAATACATAGTAAACTCCTGATCTCTGTCCGTTGTGTATATATATCTGCTTTTTGACTACTGTATCTTTATTTTCTTTGAAGCCAACAAAATTTTGGAGGAATTCAAAAGCCAAATTTCAGTCTATTCAATAATTCTTATATTTCAATTAAGAAAATGTTGAAAGACTTTGTTCATTATACTTCAGAATATCTATAATATGTATTATGAAGGAGTTTCTGAGACAATTTGCAATAAATACGAGTAAGAACGTACATTAACTAAAATATAAATGCTTATTAAATTTAAACGCGCGTCAAAAATAGGGCAATGGGTGCTTCGTGAAAAGGAAAATGATACTTTCTCAATGCGTTGTTTGCTGGCTGCTAATCATTCCAAGCTGACAGAGAGGCCAAATGAGTTGATGCGTCTGGGGACAAGAACCACGAGGAAAAAGAATCTTCTGACAAACACGCAAAGTTCGAAACGCAACTCATAAAAATTACACTTCTGAACATCGAGGTCAAAACAATTTGAGAAATAATAAGCATAAAGAACCCAAAGAACATCGAATGTGAAGAATAATGATAAAAGCCAACACACGAAAAGAGTTTCTGTTTTCATTGGCGTAAAAATTGATTACCTGTTTTGCAACATGTAAAAGAAAAAAAAAAGGATCATTAAATCCTGAAATTTTAAAAGTCAGGAAAAGTTTATCCCGGTGGTGTGTCCAATTAAGTTACCAGGAAGTGGATGGGAACAAAAGAAAGGTAAAAGTTGGCTACTAATATATCTGAGAGAAAAAAAAAAAAGAAAGAAAGGAAAGACCGAATGTCTCGCCTTTCTTCTTAATTGTTTTTCAGGGAAGCGATTGGAAAGGGAAACAATTTGCTTCGCTAATGTCTTTTCAACACTTGCAAGAAAGGCCGAGGGGCTCTATCGACTGTTATCCGAAAACATTTTCGAGCCAAACGGAAGCCAATTGGTAGCGGACCGAACCGGGAATCCGCCGTACCTTCGACCATGAAAGAGCGTGGGTTGAACGAACCGTTGATAAAAACTACAGCAGCAGCAAACAACAAAAAACGGAATTCTGCTTTGGCTGTTGGCGCCTCCTTTGGCTGAATCAACAGAAGAAGAAAAAAGAAAGAAACTAACATTTGGAGGGAATAATGGAGATATGAAAGGCGCAATTATCTCGCTTTTGACACACACAATGCCTTAAAAAGAAAATGGAAGAAGTTTCCGAGGGGGAAATGATGTATGTGGGAAAAAATGAGATATAAAAGAATAACATCCAAAATGTTCAGCCTAGCAGCGCTTTTATTCATAATTTGTTTTTCCTTCTTCCATGTTGTACCAAGAAGTTGTGAAACAAAAGCCGAATTCGGACTTTTCTTTCGAAATCTGAATACGATGTTCTCTGGGACGTTTTCAATATGAAAATGTTGAAAGTCTTCAGATTTTGTTATTTTTTTCCCCCTTTTTATTTGTTCGACGGAGGTTAAAAGCTTAAGCCAAACAAGAGAAATAAAAAACTTCAAACATTTGCTTGAAATTAAGAAACTTGGAGAATTTAAAAAAATGTTCATGGTTCAACATTAAAAATAATAATAGATTTTTATTATTTTTAAAAAACTTGATCTTATAAGTCCCAAATTTAAATAAATTGCAATATTTGTAGGATTTAATGGTTTTGGTTTTCTCTCACTACGATCATTTTGTGCACACTTTGGGCTCATTAGACAGGGACCTACAGATTAACGTGGATTCCGAATCACTCACAAGCATCCATGCCACTGCCACCAATCGAACATGAAGCCTGTGGTACCAAAGGCCAGAGCGCTAGCCAATTGGCCTTCAGGCCGCACATTGGAAGGAGAAAATATTTTTCTCGGACTTAATATTATCTAAATGAGGGAGTACTTTTCAATTTTTTTTCTTTTATGATGACGATCTACGATGTAAAATCAACTAAACAATAAAGTAAATAAAAGTAAACAGAGTAAAATCCGATGAACTACAAAGTAGAATAAAATGCCGACTGGACGACAGCGAATTTATTATTGTTAGTAAACATCAAGTAGTTCCAGTATACGAAAGATTAGGTAAACGATACGAAGATTACTACTACTAGGTATGCGAAAGGTATATATATATATATACATATACTAGGTATATGATACTAGTAGGTATACGGAAGATTAGGTAAACGATACGAAAGATTAGGTAAACAGTACGAAGATTAGGTATACGAAGGATTAGGTAAACGATATGAAGATCAGGTATACGAAAGATTAGGTAAAGTTAGTCTAACTTTTTTTTACGAAACTGAAAACTGGCCGAACTCAAAGAATTCTTACTCTGTTAAACATCAACTCTTGTTACTCAATTATTTGAACTATATGTATTCTTCTATTGATTATTCTAATGTTATTTTTGTTAAGAAACGATCTCCTTATAAATAAACAAATTATTGTCAACTGCAATGGGGTCAGTCCTTTTTAAACTCGCTGCATTTTCAAAACGGTATCCTAAAATAGGACAAACTGTTACAAATGTCTAACACAGTCTTCCTGTCACCAATTAAAAAAAAAAGAGCTGCGAAAATTATAGTGTCAAGACCCAATACATCAGCCCCAATGCATCCATCAAAGATCTCCGCTCCATATTCCGAAAGACGGTCGAAACGGAATGGCGTTCACTCGTTAAAAACTTTCTTTTAATAGATGCTGACGCATATAAATATTTTGAATTCAAGGAGTCGCTCAACTAGAAATGACACGTTCACTCGAATGGAAATCGAGACAATTTGCACTCCATCACAGAGGACGCTTCCCTCCTACCTTTAGCTGTGAAAGGATGGGGGGGGGCACATCTTTCATTCTTAAGTTTAATTTTCGAACTTTTTCATTTTACGTTTCCTTTTAGTGCTTAAACTATTATTATTTTTTTACGCTTTTTGAATAATAATGATTGTTTTGCCTAAGTGGAGACGGAAAACACTATAGTTAGGAGGAATAACAACTCTACAATTTTAAAACTAATTAAGGGACAATCAGCTTCAAAAAGAACCTTTAGGCTTCGCCATATGAAGTATTTTTTTAAATGCACGTTTTACCCAAACATTTAATGGTCAGATAAGTTCCAACTAAATAATTTAAAACTTCAATAATACTACCGAAAATTTATAAACTTAATAAAGATAATGTCTGAAGATGCTTTTATGTAATGTTGTTCTGTGTTTAACGCTCTATACGCCAAACACGAAAGTCAGTTGCATTATTTTGAGCGAGAAAATGCTTCTCTTTTGGCAGCTTATAAGCGGGACTAATAAGGGGAAAAAATTCCCTTATATATTTTGTAATTTTTGTCACTAAAATAGCAGAATCATATTTGACATATTTATATAAAATGCACACATTCTTCAATGTACATAATAAAGGTAAAAGAAAAGAAGGTACCTGATGGCCAAATGACTAGCGCTCGGTGCCACACGTTTGGGGTTCGTGTCCCAGCGGTTTTCAAAGTTTGAAATAGAAGATTTGATGAAGGGGCTAAGATACATGAGACAAAATTAGTCTAAATCAATAGGAAAAAAAAAAACTGAGTGTATGGAGTACCTTCTTGAAGAACATGCATTTCCGGAACTTAAAAATTCCTCAAGATTGCTCATTTATTAAAAGTATTGATAAAAAAAACTACGCTTATTATTTGTATGTAGTCGTACGCTATCAGACCCGTATGCATGAAACTAAAGGTATTTTTTTCTTTTGAGGAAACAATTTAATCAACTCATTTTTCGTTACTCATTTAAGTAAATTAAAATTAAAAAGGGTCCTGATGGCCGAATGACTAGGACTCTGTCGCTCGATGTCACAAGTTTCGGGCTTGAGTCTCAGCAGAGCCATGGATGTTTGTAATGGTTCGCAATCCATTTTAAACCATAGGTCCCGGTCTAATCTGACTGCAGAGCTTTGACCATAGGACTGACAACCATACCATGTAAAAAGAAAGTATCTCCTGTCTAGATATCTGACAGCAGGCAGACGTCCTTGCCCCACTCTGGGTCTGTTGCGCCAATGATGATAATAAGTGAAGAAGATCTTGGAATTCTTGATTAATAATTACTCCCCCAAACAAGAACCTTAATTAAAGAACTATCGTGGACAATTAATCAAATGCGTTTTGATATCTTATCTAATAAATGCTAAGAAACTAAAATCTGTTATATTTTCTTGCTAGTAATCACGCTCCTTTTCCAATTACATGTGTCTTATCAATTTCTATTTCTATCAACTTTATTGATAAAAATGTTGATATTTATAATTTCTTAAATTTTTGTGTGACTCTAGTCGACCTATGGCTTTTGAACATTTAAATAATTGTAATGCACTTTCTCGATGTGACGACAGGGTCAAAAAATTAATGGATAGCCCGTGAACTAATGGCTTAGGCTCCAATGTCCAGCATTTGTAAAATTAATAAAAAAATAATTTCTAAATTATATTTACTATTTCAAACAGCATTGGATTTTGCTAAAAAAATTTATTAATATTTCGTGCAATGGACGAAAATGGTCACCGAAGATTTTAAACAAACTAAGTGGTTTACCAAAGATTTTATATACATAAACGATTAATAAATTAGAAACTGAACTTAATTATTATAGTCAGAAAGAATCATGACGCATATTATCATAAAGGCAATGCTTTCTTTTCAAAAGAAATCTACAATGAATTACCGGATCATTGTTTTTGAAACGGAGAAGTATTTTTTACATGTACTCGAGGTTACTGAAGTTCATAACGTCTCTATCAATATTTATTACCGAACAATCTTTGTCTCAGTAACTATTTTCAAACACCTTTTTTCCCCAATAATTTCTTTACCGACCACAACAGTTCGCTTTGATCTGAAACAATGGCGGGGATCGTTTTCCCAAATTTTGGTTGATAGCGCAATAAAAGTAGCCGGAAACAAAGCCTTCGGGAAGCCTTTCTAGGAAACGCGTCCGTCTAGGTTTTGAATTAATGTATTTTCATATAAATATAAGTACGAAATACATAGAAAAAGTATGAGGAAGTTCATTCCAAAGTCAAATACCGGAATTGATTTTTTTTTATTTGTAACCTTCATGGAAAAAGGCTTTTGGTCATCTTCCACACTGTCAAATCATTTTAAATCTCTTAAAATAATCATATATAAGGGACACAGTACTTGTCAAATTTAAAAAATATATTTTTCAATAGTATTTTTAAAACATTATTTAAAATTAAAGACATTTTTAAAATCAATCATATTTAAATCGAACAAAAATGAATGCTACAATAATAAAAATAAGTAATATAAAAAAAAAAAAAAAAAAAAATTTAAGTCAATTCCTACTTTTTTTTCACTATATTGAAAAAAGTCCTTTATAAATAATTTTCATTCATTTTTTTAAGTTTATCTGGCGCCATCTATTGGTAGATACATGCAACTTAAATCTAAAAAAAATACTAAAATTAATTAATTAAATTTAATTACTGCATTAATATTTGAAAAAACTGTATTAACATCCAGTGTCATCCACTACAAGTTCAAAAAAAAAAAAAAAAAAAAAAAAAAAAAAGGATTTGAACTCGAGTGGATGAATAAAAAGTATTTTATGAACGATTGAAAATTTGAACAAGATATATACAGGGAGAGTGTGAGCTAATAGAAGGAATTGAAAAAAAAAAAAAAAAAAAAAAAAAAAAAGTAAATGCCAAAAGGGATCCTGTAATGTATTTTTCAATTTGAGTTTCACAGTTTCTAATTTTAACAATTTCCCGCGAGATTTTTTAAAAAGTTATGATTGTAGAGTTATAAAAAGTGTTGTTCTAATGCAGCTGGCAATGCAAAGACAGTTAGTCTTTATGCCATAAGCAAGGGCTGCACCGCTGTTACGCCTTGAGCACTACCCAAGGGGCACGTGTAGCTTCAAGATAGGCTACGGACGCGAGTCACACTACCCACATAAGGCTCTACGATCCTATTAGGACCGGGACCTACGGTTTACAGTGTACAGAACGACAAACATATATGGCACCACCGGGACTCGAACCCGAAATTATAAAAATTCGTATGAATGAAATTTGCTTATTTATCTGTGAACCTCAGTTTTGTTAATAGGACCACTCATACATTTTAATACATAGAGTGATAAATAATAAAAATTTTAACAATTTCCTTTCTTAAGTTTTTTTTTATTTTTAAAACATATTAAATATTATATATCTTTAAAATGTGAGATTTGCAGAATACAAATTACTTAGCTTCTATTCGATACAGAAATTTATGTTGTACATTTTATCCTTTAAAGTTATCTTGCGAGTAACAAAAGGCAACTTTGGTGATTTTTTAAAGTTTTTATGCACGTATTTTGTGTCATTATAAAAAATATATGAACTGAATTACAAAAATGAAACCAATTTCTTCATTAATAAATCATACCAGAATTTCATTCGAAAAAGATCAAAACTTTATGATTTATGGTGAGTCGTAAAACAGTGCGTTAAAATGATTAATTTTCGACCCGGAAGGTACTATGGCCCACTTAACTTTTATCGGATTTTAAATTTTGTAGAAATTTTTGCAATGAATCTTATTTTAAGAGAGGCTTGAGGTTTGGTTTGTCGCTCTACGGTCATTTTTTGCACGCTTTAGACTTATTACACCGGAACCTACAGTTTAATATGGATTCCGAACCAGTCACAGACATCCATGCCACCGCCAGGATTCGAACCTGAAGCCTTATTTTAAGAGAGAGAATACTGATTAAAAAATAATAACGATTGAAAATATATTTATTCAACAAGACTGATATTTTTTTTTATTTAATCAAATAGGGAAGTAATATAAAAGAAATTATTCAATTACTTGACCGATAGCAACTATTCTGCGGGGGGGGAAGGGGGGTATTCAGTTCGAATCTGCTGGTGGTGTCCATTTCAGTCACTGATTTAAGAAAATATGAGACTTGATGGCGATTTAAGTAGCTTGTATAAAGGTCAAAGGTCAACCATGAACAGTCAAATGGTGATAGTTTTCTCCTATACGACAGGCTAGCGCTCTGGCCGTTGGTACCGAAAACTTCTGGTTCCAATCCTGGCGGTGGCATGGATGTTTGTTAGTGGCTCGGAATCCACGTTAAACTGTAGGTCCCGGTCTGTTTAGCCTGATGTGTGTACAAGAAGACCGTAGAGAGACGAAACCAAACAAATCATACCTATATGACCCTCAAACCCTGCAAGTTCTCTAGGCAGACAAACTCCTTTCGGTGGGCTGCTCATAAAGCTATGTTAACTGATGTACAACAAAAACGGCAGTAAAAATAAACAATTATTTTTAAGTTTAAAACTATATAGCGAATAATCATTTTCAAAAAAGAACAGTTAAAGTTCCAACTTTTTTCTTTAAATGCAACAATTTTGAAAACTAAATAGTTTTAAAAAATTAAAACAGTTTTCGACCAAAGAAAGCATCAATTAAAATAATTTAAAATCTACATCATTTTGCCTGGACTTCTTTCGCAGTTACCTTGATTGGAGACTTGCTTTGAGTGCTTTTGAGATTCCCTCGCATCAAATGATTTAAACTATTTATAAATACATAGTTAAAAATACATACCCATAAAACTCTGCATCAAAACTTTTTAAAAATAAATTCTGATTATTATATTGATTTTAATTTAATTACCTTTTTATCCGTTTTTTATTATTATTATATATTTTTGTTGTTAAAATGTCTAGGATATTATTTATACTTGGATTAAAATTTTGCAAATGAGTTGAGGAGATATTAAATTTTATTTGTTGTTTGTAGCGATTTATAAGATAACAAAATTCTAGACTAATATAATTCCAGTGACATGCAACTCGATTGATTCACTCCTTAAAAGCAAACATTTTGCATTGGATCTACCTACCCGGGATTTCTATGGAAACCTTCTATTAACTGGAATATTCCAGAAAACGTCTAACTAAACGCTGGAATTCTTTATTTAAGGTGAATTATAATATAACCTGACAATAAAACTATTTACTTCATATAAATGTATAAAGTAAATAGTTTTATTATTTAATTTATATTTATTCTACAGTAAAAATAATTTGTATAAAGACCTTTTAATAACTAGAATATCCTAGAAAACGTCAAAGTACTGAAATCCTTTATTTAAGGCGAATTATCCCATAACATTGCAATAAAACTATTTACTTTTATATAATTGCATAAAATAAATAGTTATATTATTTAATTTCCATTTATTTTGCAGTCAGTAAAGAATAATTTGTATAGAAACCTTCTAATAACCAGAATATCAGAAAACGTCAAACATAGTACTGGTATCCTTTCTTTAAGGCGAATTATCACATAAAAGGAAAATGAAACTATTTGCTTTATAATTGCATAAAGTAAATAGTTTTATTATTTAATTGCATTTAATTTCGATTTATTTTACAGTCAATAAAGAATAATTTCTATAGAAACCTTCTAATAACTGGAATATCCTAGAAAACGTCAAACAAAGTACTGGAATCCTTTCTTTAATTATCCCTTAACGAATTAAGGCAAATTATCCCGTAACATGACAATAAAACTATTTACTTTTATATTATTGCATAAAATAAACAGTTTTATTATTTAATTGCATTTAATTTCTATTTATTATACTGACAGTGTAAATAATAATTTACCGCAATGTAAAACGATAATAACAATTTGAAACATCGGAAAAAAAATGCCTTTCTCCTTCTTTCTTTCTTTTTTTTTTAAAGAAATAAATTTGTCGAACCTCATTAAAACTGTCCTTCGGTCGTCCAGTTAAACTTTTTTATCGCTCCAGGAAAAAAAAATTGAAATCATAATTGGAGTCATTCGAGGTTAAGGTGGATAACAAAATAAGTTTACTGCCGTTATAATTGCTCTAAAATATACAAATAACTCATTTAACTGTTACGAATTTCACATTCCTTTTCGAAAATTTTCATTTCTAAAAATACTATCATCCCGTAATCGTGCTGGTGACATGTCAGGGAACCTCTACTTAAGAAACAAAGAGGCGAATCGTAAAATTACGCTTATGCAAATCGCGAACTGCTAATTCACTTTTCGCCCCGTGGCCAAACGCATCTCCGCTGTTCGGGTCATCGACTTTGGGAGATAAAGTAACACCTTTCCAGAAAAATCCCATATTTTGCATCTGAGCAGAGTTGTTCTAAAAATACGTAATGCGGTAGTTAGTATTTCTGTCGATCGTGGGTCGTCTGGAGGAACGTGGATGAAAGTTGACATTCGCGCTAAAAATACGTAATTATGCAATTAAAATTTTGGTCGAAACTCAAAGTTCCTTGAAGTGATGAAGTTTTCAGTTAAACACAAAAGCTTAAAAAAGACTTTAATGTTTTACAGTCGTAAATCAACTTATGGTGTCCATTCCTAATTGAACTGCGGCTCACTCCATGATGTTCATTCGTAACTGAGCATATGAAAATAGGTTTCACAATTATGCTTCTTATGGCATGTTTAGACCTGAATAATGGCTTGTTTTATTTAACTACTCTGTGTTGAATGAATTTTAAAATACATCACAAAACTTATTAAAAAATGTTCACACTATTAAAAAAAGAAAAAAACTTCTTAAAGGTACTGCAATATCTCACTGTAGGTCTTTAATTCATTTCCACATGTTTGAATCCTGGCGGTGGCCTGTATGTTTTGTGAGTGATTCGGAATCGACGTTAAACTGTAGGTCCCGGTCTGTTTAGTCCTTATGTGCACAAAACGACAGTAGAGCGACAAACCAAACCTTTAATTCGTTTCAGATCCTTAAGCTTAACACATTTTTCCTATAAGAAATAAAGAAGGAATGATAAATGCGTTATCAGAAAAATGATTGGCATATTATTCACTGATAGAACTGTGCAAAATAGTTCAAACACTGCTGTCATTTAACTACTTTTGTATTTATGCATTTTATACTAAAATACATAAATAATGAAACAAACACTTCTCCGAGGTACTGTGGATTCTCAGTATACGTCCTTAATTCGTTTTTGTACCTAACAGAACATTCATGTATGCCTAATAATACATACTACTGCATGCCATCAGAAATGAAGAATAAATGATTTATTCGTTTGCAGGAAAAAAGATTCTATCGTGGTTGGCATATTATACATTGATGGGATTGTAGAAAAATAAATAAACATTGCTTGTGTATGTATGCATGTAGTTTTATGAACTAAAATACATAAATACAATATACATAAATACAAAAGCAATTATACTAGTATGAAATGCGCATATAAAAAAAAATTACCGAATTCACTTTGCTTGTTGCTGTCTCTTTTCTCTACTGAGACTTAGCTGAGGATAACCAGATGAGACATTTGTTACAAATCCTTCCAAAGAATTTCACTTCTGCCTTCTCCTCAGAATGATTTCGGTATTTTTGTCTGCTCATTCCAGACAAGGCTATCACGGCTTGTTGGAGGCCCATCCATTCGGCAAAGATACACGAGTCGTTTTCTAAACAAAGGTCTTATATCGAACAAAATCATTTCGTGTCCAAACACACCGTGTATCAAATGTATATAGGAAATATATCAAATATATACATGAAATACATCAAATATATATATGAAATATGAAATATACATATATCAAGCGATATATAAATCAAATGATATATGCCGAAATTCCGCTGTACATTATAAGCGAAATTAAAGGCCAAATAATCTGTAGAAACCGTATTATCTCGAAAACACTCTCCCCCTTTTCCTACAACTAAAAAAAAAAAAAAAAAAATGTTCATAATCGATATTAAAAGCATATCCGCATATAAAAAAATAAACTTAACGATTTGTAGAAGAGGACATCTAATAGAAGCATCCATAAAGTATCAATTGAGAGAGTAAAAATATTTTTAAAAGTGAGGCGGAAATTCTGATTCCAAGAAGAATAAGGATGAATATTACTGTCCAAGAAAGGAGGCATATTATTGAGAGTTCGTTATAAATAAATAATGTTTACACAAAGATTAACCTTGTCTAACACTCGTTGCGAGATTGAAGATCGAACTCTTTGTTTTAGTAGAAGCTATAAATAAAACTGAAATGGACAAATATGCGATTTTCCTTCCCCGTCCATTTAAAAAATGTTGTTTATTTTTTTTATACTCTCTTGTCTTTATGTACATTAAATTCTATAAAATAATTAAATCTTTCTCTCTGAAACTTATACAATTCTTAGGAATTTGCATTTCGAAATTCAAATTATTATCATAGAAATTACTTTACAACTTTTACAAAAAAACTTTCCAAGCCAATGAATTTATATAAAAAATATATAAATGCAAACAAATCCAAGTTTTGTTTTAAAAATTTTGAAAATAAAATTGAACAAATTTTATATCAGAAATTTAAATTTATACAAAAATATTTCAATTCATTTTTTGGAATATTTGAATCTGAATTTTGTTGTTCTAATGCAGCTGTCATTACAGAGACAGATAATGTTTATACCATAAGCAAGGGTTGCGCCGACGTTACCCATTTAGCACTACCCAGGGGACGTGTGTAGCTTTAAAATAATAAATGTAATAAAAATAAAAATAAAAATATTAATATGTTATGTATAATATAAAAAATATAAATATGTTTAAAATATAAATGTAAATCTTTAAAAGGTTTCATTATTAAAAGTATATAAATCTGTAAAGTATTTTTCTTTTCTATAATAAATGTAAATCATTCAAAGGTTTCACTATCAAAAGTATGTAAATCTGTAGAGTATTTTTCTCTTCTATGATAAATGTAAATTATTAAAAGTATGTAAATCTGTAAAATATTTTTCTCTTCCATTGATTAATGCGCATAAACTTTTATTAAATTTGACAATTATATGAAATGCGCCGAAACATTAGTACTAAATTACGATGCATTAAAGTGAATATTTTATTCACATTTATAAAACTTTAGCATAACGCTTTACATGTGATTTCTCCAAACCTTTTGTACAACGTGTAGGGGGAACGTGTAGCTTAAAGATAGGCCACGGACGCGAGGCACACTACCCCCACAACTCTCTTCGATCCTATTAGAGAGGGATCTACTGTTCAAAGCGTATTCCGAACCACTACAAACATCCATAGTACCATAGACACTCGAACTCGAAACCTGTGGTACCGAGCTCCAGAGCGCTAGCCACTCGGCCCCCTGAATCTGAATTTTAATTTAAGCATTTTAATTATAAATTTAGGTTATACTCTTAAATATGCAAAAAGAAGAAAGACATAAAATGATATACGACAAAAAATTTCAAAAGTATTCTCATTTAGATAAATATTATATCCGAGAAAAATATTTTCTCCTTCCAATGTATGGAAAAGAATTTTACGAAAGCGAATAACAATATTAAATTTGTAATTGTACTTGGGGAAAAAAAAGATACAGACATAGATAAATCTAAATACAAAGGAAGAACATGTAAACATTTCCATTGAAGTTAAATTAAATGTCCTAGAAATTAAAATTCCACCTAAAATGGCGCAAGTGTTTATTAACATCTGCGCTTGTAAATAGCTTAATGCCACACCTCTCTTCCGTATGTAGAAGCTTTGCATTCTTATACTAATTTAAAAATTGAGGATGGCCATCCTAAAATGATTGCATTATCGTGAGAAACCACATTAATGTTGCAGAATGCGTTAATCTCTGTTGTCAGACATTTAAGGAAATAAAGAAAGTAAAAGATGTAATTAAGAGGAAAGAAAAGTAATTTATTTATGAACAAGCCAATGGTCAGGAGAACGGTGTGGGAAAATTCAGTCCATGAAGTTAAATGTGTCCGTTGCATAATGGAGAAAGTGTTGATACATCACCTTTTAAGGTTAAGTGCTCTTTGGGATAATTAAAAATTTTCATTCCGTTAAATAAATCAAGCTCGTGATTTTCTCTCCAAAATTACAGCTGTGTAGTAGACAATAAAAGTGCCTTGATGATGCTGTGATTCAAATAAGATGAAAACTAATCATAAAATGTGTGATGTCTCCATGTTTATGCAAGAGCAAAGTTCTTCATCTGAAAGTTTAAATTCGCCTCAAAATAAATAGCAGAAAAGTGAATAAGAATACAAGGTAATAAAACTATAATCACACAATTCTGCATTATTTCCTCACCAAAGTAATGAAGAAATCTTTTAAGATCTAATCTTTGGATCAGGGATGGCCAACCAGCGTTGAACATTTTTTCGGCGCGTGAGATTTATCACACTTTTACAAAATATGATATAATGGCTAAAGTGTATATATATATATATTAAAAAAACAAAATATTTGTTTTATAATGGCCAAAGTAGTGAAAACCAATGTATTAAAAAATACATTATGTGTGCATCAATATATTCAAAAATTAACTGTCGAAATGATGAGAAAAAATTAAATTTGATTTTAAATTTGGAACATCTAATATAACAGGTTCAATGTTTCACTTTAAGTGACTTCAGTGACCATCAATACATAAGCACAGTTGATTGTTGATAGCAGAGCAAACCAGACTTTTACTTCAAGTTGTTACCCTTTTGGTTCAACTTACACATGCGAACCTTTTTCTTTTTTTTTCTAAAAAGAAATAGACCCAACACAACACCCGCTCAAACCACAACGGACACTAACCTGCAACACCATTACGATGTGTAATATCCAAACTGAGATCGATTTGCAAAAGCAAAGTGAAAGAGTGGAGAAAAAAATATCACACTAATCAAATAAATATTTTTTAATCATTTAATTTTTTATTTCGTCTATATTTATATATTTCATTTTTAATGTTACATATTTCTTTACAATGCGCGTTTAGTATCATTATTATCATATTATCTATGCTTACATGTAAGAATAATAGTAAACACAAAAATAATAACTCGTTATGTTTCAGTTTTTTGCTTCAAAAAAAATATCTATAATATGTCTAAATCCAATAAGGGGATATATAATTTTATATGCTGCCCGCGGCGTTACGATGCATTTCCAAAGTGGCCCGCAAAATCATTTGGGTTGGCCACTCCTCTAATAGACAATAAAAGTGCCTTGATGATGCTGAGATTCAAATAAGATGAAAACTAATCATAAAATGTATGATGTCTCCACGTTTATGCAAGAGCAAAGTTCTCCATCTGAAAGTTTAAATCCACCGCAAAATAAATGGCATAAAAGTGAGAAAAGTTTAAAAAAAGAAAAGATAAGAATACAAGATAATAAAACTTTATATCACAAAGGTGTATTATTTCTTCCAACAGAGTAATGAAGAAAAATTTGAGCCTATTAAGATCTAATCTTTAGATGGTAATGCCTTAAGATAAAATACGAAGTTGCCTTTTATTTAAGAGGACATTATTTTTTTTTTCGGTGCTGTATTTTTGAAGTGTATTTTTTATCCTAGATTGGCCAATTTTTTCTTCCATTTGAGAAATGAAATAACATGCTGAATCCCAGTTTAATATTTTAAATGGTTTAAAAGAAACATGCCTCGATCGTATTACTTGTATTGCTAATTACAAAAATAAATAATTTTTTTGAAAAAAAATATCAAATAAAACATTTAAAAATATTAATACGAGTATAGTTACTAAATAGAGGGAGAGAAATTTATTACATTATTTTTAGTCACGTTAATTACATTGTAGAAAGATCATTATAAAGTTTAAAAAAGCGAACAAATTCTGTTTTTTAGGAAGCAATTTCTATTATTTTTTTTTTCAAAAAAAAATAGGATCCATTGTCCTAAAATTACCAGACATAGAGAGGTATTGTTTTTATATTGTATTTAATTTTAGTGATGCTAATTACATTTTACAAATATCATTATAAAGTTTTAAAAAGTAAACAAATTCTATTTATTTATTTATTTGAATCAATTTCTACTTTTTTTTTCAAAAAAATAGGATTTCATTGCACTAAAATTACCAACCATAGAGTGGTATTTATTATATTGTATTTAATTTAGTGATGTTAATTATATTTTACAAGGTCATTATAAAGTTTAGAAAAGCAAACAAATTCTATTTTTTAGGGAGCAATTTCTATTTTTTTTTTCCATAAAATATGATGAAATTACACTAAAATTACTAAAAAGAGAGAGGGATTTGTTGTATTGTATTTAATTTTAGTGATGTTAATTACATTTTACAAACATAATTATAAAGTTTAAAAAAAGCAAACAAATTCTATATATATATTTTTTTTCAAAAAAATATGATCACATTACACTAAAATTACTAAATAGAGATAGGAATATATTATATTGCATTTATTTTTAGTGATGTTCATTATATTTTACAAAGGTCATTATAACATTTAATTCTATTTTTACATTAAATTCTATTTTTAAGGAGCAATTTCCATTTTTTTTTCGAAAAATAGGATCCCATTACAATAAAATTACTAAACAGAGAATATTAACTATATTGCATTTAATTTTGATGATTCAATCATATTTGACAAATCTCAAGGATTGGGTTTGGTTTGTCGCTCTACAGTCATTTTGTGCACACATTAGGCTAATGAGACCGGTACCTAACTCTTTAACGTGGATTCCGAACCCCTCACAAACATCCATGCCACCACCAGGACTCGAACCTGAAGATTTTAATTAACTAACAATCATAATTTAACAATTAATTAACAATCGTAATTTAATAATTAACAATCACATTTTATCTTCTTATTTCTTTCATTATAACCATTTCAATTATTTCCTAAGTATAAGAAATGCAGTTTACTTTCATCGGTATGTATTGCATTGGAAAAAGGTTTGGTTTGTCGCTCTACAGTCATTTTGTGCACACTTTAGGCTAATGAGACCGGTACCTACAGTTTCACGTGGATTCCGAACCTCTCACAAACATCCATGCCCACTCCATGATTCGAATTTGAAGCCTATGATACCAAAGGCCAGAGCGCTAACCATTTGGCCATCAGACCGCTAAGTTTAAAAATCAAATAAGCAAATTCTATTTGTTATGAAGCAATTTAAATATATGTATTTATATATGATCACATTACAGATAAGACATTAAAAAACGATTTCTGATTTTAACAATGAAAAAAATCCTCGACAATACACTCAATTTCAATCACCAAATAAAAATCACACTCACCTAGTCGCAATCTCTCTTCGAAAATCTTTTTCTCACAATAAATCCATCACATCTAATCGCCATTTACCGCACACATTAACATACAACCGACTCTTAACAGAGGTGCTCACTCAATTAAGATCTACAACTCACACTGATTTTTTTCCTTTTTCCCTCTAGTATATCAGATAAGAGAGCCACCACTAACCCACAGTGAAGACGATGATGCGCCCATCTCATTAAAAGTGAAGAAGGCGCATGCTGGCGTCGCCCGGAGCGGCCGTGACCTGCTTTCCTCGCTGCCGCGGCTAATCCCCTCTTTCGCGGCGCGTAATCAGGCGTTTTTGGGAGGCACGTCTTCGGCAGGGGGATTAGGAAAATATTTTTAGGAACAGGATCGACACATGCTGAAGGGAGGATTTTGGGTATTTAAAATCCTGCGATGAAGACCTCATTCGTAAAAAGAGGCAATTACTGTGAGATGTTTATTTGTTGCGAAGAAGAAAAAAAAAAGAAAACAAATTTGCATTCAATGCTAAGCAGTATGACACGAATGGGTTTAAATGCCTTTATATATAATGAAGATTCGTCAGTGTTGATACAATGCACTATTTTCACATGGAAGTAAATCGCATTGTTATAATAAAAGAAATAATAAGGTAAATGGGGGTTGAAATTTTCTTTCATTTTAAACGAATGCTATTGCTTAGTTAATTAATTTTTTTTTTTTTTTACATAACATTTATATATTTTAACATTTTACATAAAGTGCTCTCCACAGCTCGGTACCACAGGTTTCGGGTACGAGTCCCGGCGGCGTCATAGATGTTTCTAGCGGTGCGGAATACACTTTAAACCATAGGGCCCTGTCTAATAGGATCGTAGAGTGTTGTGGGGAGGGGGAAGTGTGACTCGCGTCCGTAACCTATCTTCAAGCTACACGCGCCCCCTATGTAGTGCTAAATGAGTAACATCGTGAGTAATGTAGTGCTAAATGACGTGTAGTGCTAAATGAGTTAACTGACTCTGTATTGCCAGCTGCATTAGAACAACAACAACATTAGTAAAACTATTTAAATGTTACTGGACTAACACAGGATCGGCTGTCCATGCTGGGAATGGGCAAGATAATTTTAATGGTGAACTATCATAATGGACGGAGTGTAGGAGATGAGCTCTGTGCTATCCATCCAGATGCATACACTCCCCTTCCCCCAAGTAATTGCCGAAAATTCTGGTGACGCAATGTGTATTGCAGTGGGGTGCCCCCGCCCCCTTGCCCCATAAGGTTGCACTGGGTAATAACAATGAATTTCATGCATTTCTGATGGCGATAACTCAGATCAAAGCCGGAGACTTTCAAACAGCAACACCTACACTATACCTGTCGTGAATTTCATTCATAGTTCATTTAATGCCGGGCACTATGCAGCAATTTCGGCGGTATCCATTACACTGCATACGCAAGATATAAAAGGGAGAAAAATGCCTTTATGGGAATCTTTTCAGTTTTGATTTGTAAAACATGTTGGTTTCTTTTGATTTATCACTCTACGGTCATCTTGTGCACACGAGGGCAAAACTGACTGGGACCTACAGTTTAAAGTGGATTCCGAACCACTCCCAAACATCTATGCCACCGCAGGATTCGTATCTGAAGCCTGTGGTTCCAAAGGTCAGAGGTAAAACATGTTGGGGAAAACCATGTAAACACTTTTTAAACCAGCTTGGTTACAACGAAACGTACTGCGAAAGCGCATGTTTGTCTACTATTTTTCATGGGCCATGCTAATTTGACAGAAATTTTTAATGTCATAACGCTTTAATCGACCAACGCAAAATTTTGTTTATGGTATAGATCAGTGGTTCACCGGCGGGTTGAAAATAAAGCGTGAAATCTTTGATGAAAAGAAAATTTAAATCATCTTAATTGAATAAACAAAATTAATTAAAAAGTATTTGGAAGAACATTTAATATAATCTTTGAATTTATAATTACTAACTCGATGCTACGTGAAAAAAATATTTAACATTGGAGATACATGATCACGATAAGGATTTATGAGGTAGTGAATTTTTTTATTGTTTTATTCTGCTACTATTAAATACGAGCACAATTATATATTCCGGAAAAAATAAACAATAAAAACCGGAAAAGACTTTTTTTTCGTAATGCACCAAGTTATAAACAATCCAATTCTGAATCCAACCCATTGACTTAAATGTTTGATTATTTTTGCAGTCACAGTTAATTAATTATTGTCCCATTTCAATGTACATAGTAGCTAATTAAAATGTATACTCATTTTTCAGGCAGATATTTATACAAAACTCATTAACTAAACTGAACTAAACTCTCAAAGCTATGCACACATGTTGCTGATATAAATGAACTGAATATAAAAATCAAAGCTATTGTACTTAATGATGGGAAAACGTATTGACGGGGTGACAACTGACTTTACCATTGTTTATAGAGCGGGAATGGCCTACCAAATCCTTGATAAGGAGGAAGGACACTAAGGTATAAAATTTGAGAACCATTAATAGAGATTAGTATATACAAGTAATTTTTTAAGGGATGACTAAATTGATACGTTTTTTCATGAATGTGGTGTGTGTTTGCATCCTTTTATATAATAGTTATATACTAACAAATGCTTTAAAAGTTAATAAAAGAATCATACAATTCAATTCCCAACATTAAACTAATATTATTCATTATTTTCTTGGACTGTTAGATTATTTCTCCGATAGATACGTAATCCTCTCAGTTCAAATAAATAATATAACATTATTTTTTCCCTAAATCCCTTTAAAACTGAATTCCGTTTTCTAATGTCTTCCGCTAATGCAAAGAACATAATACTCTGTAATTCAGAGCCGGAAAACAAGAACGATTTTTACAGTGAGTAGGCTTTTGGAGCTCGACATTCGCGAACATCCTTTTTGCCTTAATCCTTATTTCATTTTTTTTTTTGTATCAAAAGAGCGGAAAAAATAAATATCTGAAAGACAGATAATAAAAAGAAATATTCATAATACGCTTTTCTCGTTCAATGTCATTTATCATTCTTTTTTCGTCTCTTTATTTGCCTTTTTAATATTCTGTTTGGGTACAAGCACGAATGATTATTGACAGACGATTTGGATTTTTGTGCCGATTCCGATTAAAATAGAGGCTGCTGAATAGTTAATCGTTTTGCTAATGTTATTCGAATTGTGAATTATAGACATAAAGATTGTTGGAGGATAATTTTGCGGATATTTAGTAACAATCTAAACAGAGATGTTTTCAACTATTTGTTTAAATTATATGCCTAAACAGGAGTGGCCAACCCAAATGATCTTGCGGGCCACTTTGGAAATGCATCTTAACTCCGTGGGCCGCCTATAAAATTATATATTCTCATATTAGATTTAGTCCCACTGTAGACATTTTTTGGAGTGAAAAATTGAAATATAACGAGTTATTATTTTTCTTTACTATTATTCTAACATGCAAATATAGATAATATAATAATAATGGTACTAAACGCACATTGTAAAGAAATATAGAACACTAAAAATGAAATATAAAAGATATATAAATATAAATAGAAATAAAAAATGATATTATTCAAAAATTTATTTTACGAATGCCATATGTGTTTCTTCATTCTTTCGCTTAGCTTTTGCAAATCGATCTCCATTTGAATATTTGCACATCGTAATGGGTGTTGCGTACGTTATGTTTAAGCTTGAAGTGTGTTGGGTAGATTTCATTTTCGAAAAAAGTGATTCGCAGGTGTAAGTTGAACCAAAAGCGCTGACAACTTTTTGTGCCAGATTTCACAAATATCTAGGGATGGCCACTGCTTTCTGAGATTACTTAAAGAGAAACATACAACCTGTTATATAAAATGTTCCAAGATAAGCACCTCATGAATTTCGCAGCATATCATTTAATTATTCTGCGAACTCATAACGGTAAACTCATCAGTTAAACAGGCACTATCTGTCCTATATTCGCAAGAATATTATTTTAAAATCAAAGTTCATTTTTTTTCATCATTTCAGCAGGTAATTTTTGAATAGAGGGACGCTCACATAATGTATTTTTTAATACATTGGTTTTCACTACTTTGGCCATTCTAAAATAAATATATTTTGTAAAAGTGTGAGAAATCTCACAGGCCGGAAATAATGTTCAAGGCGGGCCACGGTTTGGCCTCCCCTGTCCTACACATTTGTTTATTTCCTTTCGATCTCCAGAAATAGCGTACAATAATTTATTTATTTCAAAATTCTATTTAAGACTCGACATGAGAACTGTTGAAAGTGCAAGATTTTCATACATTCATGAATTTGGAATTTTATACTATATATTTAGTGTACTTTGGTTAGCCGCTCCTGACCTGAATTGTGCACTCGAAGAGGACTGAAAATTGCGAACTTAATAATTAATATACTCTTTATTTCTTTCACTTCTGATAATGTTTTTTTATATTTATTTTTACAAGAACTGTCGTTTAATAATGATTAAATATTAATTATTAATTCTAATACTTATTTTCACAGAGTTTAATACAATTAAAAAATTTTTATTATTATTGTTATAAGATGAAGCGATTTTCGTGGGTACAGTGAGATGCTATTATTTTCGAGATATAATAATAGAACGAATAAAAAATTTTATAGATCGAGAAATAATTTTTTTTTCTTTCAATAAATTCAATCTGAAACTAGATATAACTAAAATAATATTTATATGCATAAGCTAACGTTGATGAACATTGAAATGCTAATGAATGTTATGATAACAATCTTTTCTTTTTACTAAATCTTCTGGATAGACATGATTCCCAATGTACATTTTTTTAATGTTATCGTATTTAATGTCTGGCGTTTCTATGATATTGACATATCTATGGTATGAATTTGAGACTCACTACTATTTGGACTCCCTACATTTAACATTATTAATAATCTTGTTTTACAATATTAGAGAATCTGTGAGAAAACGAATGGATGGCCAAGAAATAGGCATTTGCATTCATTTCTTAGAATATTTGTATTCTTCCATTAGCTCCAAAATATATTTAAAAAAAATTTTAATTGCCTTTTTTATTTTATAAGCTAGAGATTTGTTAATAGCCTTATAATGTTTTATTATTTGTATTCTTTTTTACATTAAAACTTCATTAAATGAAAAATCTAATAACTTTTTTTTGTTTGTTGCCTTTTGGTATTTTTAATTCGTAAAATATCTTCAACGGCCTGATGGCCGAGTGACTAGCGCTCCTGCCACAAGTTTCGGGTTCGAATTCAGCCTGTGCCATGGATGTTTGTAGTGGTTCGGAATCCACTTTAAACCGTAGGTCCCGGTCTCATAGGATCGTAGAGCGTTGGAACGGGGTAAGTTGACTCGCGTCCGTAGCATATCTTATAGCCACGTGCCCCCTGGGTAGTGCTAAACGATTAAGAGCAGTGCACCCCTTGCTTATAACATATAGACTAACTGCCTCTACATTGCCATCTGCATTTAAACACCGACTACAGCATTTTTAGCATGTTTAAAAAATATATATTTTGTTAAAATAAATGTATATATATGTATTCTGGCCCTGGGTGCCACAGGTTTCTTGTTCGAGTCCCAGCGGTACCATGGATGTTTGTAATGATTTGTAATCCACTTTAAACCGTAGGCCCCAATCTAATATGGCTGTAGAGCTTTAGGCGTAGTGCTGACAACTCTACAACGTAAAAAGGAAACATTTCCTGTCTATAAATCTGGCAGCAGGCTGACGGTCTTGGCCCACCATGGGACTTTTGCGCCACTGATGATGATGATATATATATATAAATATTTTGTTAATATCAAATAAATATTTTTAAATTATTTTTACTAACATGTTTAATAAATAAAATATTGAAGCAATAATTTTTTATTATACATTAATAAATAGTAAGTACATTTATAAATACTAAAATGAGTTTTTTAATATGTAATAAATAATAAGTAATAAAATTTTAACATGTTTAATACATTAAATCTTTGTTTCATTACAATACATGAACGATAGATGTGTAGTGCACGGTCTAAAATACTTTGAATTTTTTAAAGAAAAATACTTGTCATTAACTGTCACTAATCACATTTAAGTAAGTAAATAAGGCAAATTATTCTCTAATTACTGTATTTAGCAATTAAAATATTCTGGTATGGAAGCAATCGCAATGGCTCATTTGTGTTCAGAACCAAGATTAATGATCCTTTTCGAGACCAACTTCCTAATGCATTGCTATTAAAGGTTATTACACAAAAGTGTTAAAAATTCTTAAATCTCATTAAAGATCTTTTACTTTTTTTAAAAATATTTTTGAATATTAATAATGTGGATAGTGAAAGTTTGAATGCGAGTTTGTTTCTATGGCATCTAACGCCTTTAATTAACGCCCGCGGTTTGAAGTGAAGCGAGAAGAGATACGGTTGGAGTGTGACGCGATTGTTCTAAGTTCATCAGGTCCTAATGGCCACTGCGTATTTAGAGCAAGAAAAAAAATTTATTCTTTCTAAGAACACACATGGCAAATTTTAATTAATAAAAGCTCCGGAAGGTAAACTTATTTGGATGCCGTATTCAGCTGCAAATTTCAATGCATGCATTCTCTATTCCTTTCGTATAATGCCATATATAATTTACAGATGTATACATAGTTAACAGTTTATACTATGTAATGATAAATTCATACCAATAGAACCATATTTCACTCGGTCTCTTAAAGACATTCATTTAAGGAAAACCATTCGTTTCAAAATATACCTAAATTGCTCACGTAATCCAAACAAATGCAAAGAAAATCAAAAATTGTATAATTCTTCTTCAATGGCACGACGGTCAAGTCCATCTAGCAAATACCGAAAGATGAGGTGTTTTTTTTACGGGATAAGGTTGTCAGCCCTACATCCAAAACTCCACAGTCATATTAGACAAGAAGCCTGATGGCCGAGTGGCTAGCGCTATGGCGCTCGGTGCCACAGATTTCTTGCTCAAGTCACGGAGACCATGGATGTTTGTAAGGGTTCGGAATCCACTTTAAACCGTAGTTCCCTGTCTAATAGGATAGTAGAGCGTTGTGGGAATAGTGTGACTTGCATCCGTAGCATATCTTAAAGCTAGACGCGCCCTGAGGGTAATGCTAAATGAATTTCTCTAATTTTGAGACATTTTGACCTCTTCAAAAATGCTGCTGCATATGCAAGAACTTTTTATGTCTAGCTCTCGGTGCCGCAGGTTTCGGGTTCGAATCCCAGCAGTGTCATGGATGCTTGTAGTCGTTCGAAATCCACTTTAAGTCGTAGGTCCCGGTCTTATATCACTGTAAGAACGTTACAGAGACCAGCCAGACTTCTCACCCACATCATTCCCAAACTGTAAAGGGGCAACTCAGCTCTAGGCACAGTGATTTGGTGTGGTGTAGTAGTAGTCATATTAGACGGAAACCGACAGTTTTCAGTGGATTCCGAACTACTACAAGGATCTAAGGCCCCGCCGGGACTCGATCCTGTGGTACCCATAGCGGTAAACACTCGGTCATCAGGTCCCGTTATATAATAATAATAATAATAATTTTTTTTTCTTTCTTTCTTTTTTTAATTTCTGAATTATTCCAAGAACTAGTGCAGATCTTTATTTTTTTATACTACTTAAATCTTTAAAGTTGATCATGCAACATACAACCAGCAAACTGTGTCTTATATGAAGTTATTGAAGTTATTATGAAGTTACTGATTAAAGGAAAGTCATAAATAAAATCTCTGACACTCGGTACTACAGGTTTTGGGTTCGAGTCATTTGCTTAACTGTAGAGCGTTGCGTGTACTGCTGACAACCCTACCTCGTAAAAACAAAACGTCTCCTGTCCTGAAATCTACCAGCAGGCAGACCGCCTTGGTCCACCATGGAGTTATTGCGCCACTGATGCTGATGATCATAAATAAAAAGAGGTGCATAATTGCATAGTGAAATATTTTTTTAATCAAAAACAGTAAATGTCATATGGAATAAAAGAATAAAAATACTACGATTGGTTTTCACTTTGATAGTTAAAAGCTTTAATAACACAAAAATATTCAATTGATATCATCGAATAAAACGAAAGATTTTCTTTTAATATTCCTTAATAAAGCCATTTCAAAATCATAAAAATGCTATTCTTTGACTTAGATGGACATTACGCTGGAGTATTTGATAGGCTTCTTCGCATAAATTGGTGAGTTTTGAAGATTATTTCTTGAAAACGAATCCATTAAGAGAGATTTTCTTAAAAAATAATACGGTTTCAGTGACCTAGAATTGAGCAAACCTTAAAAGCAGGTACTATAAGACTGTGACTCAGATAATACGATTTCGATACATCTTTAGCCAGGACTTTATAAAATCAATGTAAGAGAGATTATTCAAGAAGATTTGTTTTTCAAGTTGTGGTTTTAATTTTTTTTATTATTACTACTATTAACTATCTAATTAGTATAAGAAGAAACAATTTATTATTATTTTCAAATTGTAACTTAGATTTACAGTGTATTGGAGTTATTAATTTTTATTGTACAACTAGCAGAACACGGCATACATTTTCCTGCCAAAAAAAAAAAAAATGCATTGTAGAAAATGACATATCGCGAACATATTCTAAATGTTCCAATATAGGTGCATACTCATTTTCATGGATATCGTTTGAACGGTCTATAAGAGGAAATGCTGCAGCCCCCTCTGGTGGCAAGTCACACTAAAGTGGATAGCGCGAACCTATTTTCCATACTCGAATACATATTATTACCCATTTTCATAGCGATGGGTTGAACAGTATAGAAGTTGATAGATTGCAGAAGCCTCTTAGGGCGACTTATAACAAAGGGGATAGCATAAAAACATTCTCCCTGTTTTGTCAAACACATATAAAAATATACGTACAAAAGAACTATATATATAAAGATTGTAAGTCTTATGTGAGGATGTAGCAAGAAGGTTATTCTTTCAAATGAAAGTAAAGATAGACAAAAAAAAAGCTGTGAAAGACGCATAAAAGTTCCTTTCATCTCATTTATGATTCAACCAGTTCATCATCATTTCTGATACTTTGAAAAGGTTTATAATTTATTTTATAAACCTGCAAATGTGTGATATCTTCGTAACTGTCAGTACAAAAAAGTAAAAGAAGGAGGATTAATTCTTTGTTTATAATTATCCTCCCAATTCAAAATTTCTCACCCATATACGATGAATAAGAGATTAAACAAGGAATGATCATGAATATTTATCAAGAAATACGAAGGCTTATTTTTATTTTCGATAATTCTTTTTAGCGTTTTGACAACTTAATTCATTTAATTTCTTGAAAAGACAGTATCTATTTTTAGAGCAATGCTAGTTTTTAAAACATTTTTCTGTAAGAATATGTTGTTGCTCTAATGCAGCTGGCAATACAGACACAGTTAATATTTATGCCATAAGCAAGGGCATAAAGATTAACTAACTGCTGTTACTCATTTAGCACTACCCAGGAGCACGTGCAGCTTGAGGATAGGCTACGGACGCAAGTCACACTACCCCCCCACAACGCTCTACGATCCTATTAGACAGGGACCTACGGTTTAAAATGGATTCCAAATCACTAAAAATATTTATGGCACCGCCGGAACTCGAACCCTGTGGTACCGAGGACCACAACGCTAGCCACTCGGCCATCAGGCCCCTAGAATATGTTTGATGTAATTATTTTATCAGAAAAACTTAATGTTCATAATTTAATAATAGTGATAGAAATTTTTTACTTTCATTATTGCTCGATGTATAAATATGTTGTATGTTACTTTAACAAATTATTACTATTATTATTTAGGCAAACTCTATTATGTTACAGCACAAAAATAACATGGTTTAATTGAAAATAACTCGCTCATTAGATCGATGTATGTGGGAAACAAATTTTCTTCTTGGTTATAGAACGTAGAATCCCCTTGATCGTTCGACAAGCGGTGACAGGAGCTCATAAAAAGTATTTCACGAGGCATTTATTTTATTGAAGTTTTACGGAAACCTGTTCGTTTAACCCCAAGGTACGAGAGGCGCTTTGGTTCCGATTGATTTTGACCTGATAGTTACTGGAAGCCTCGTTTAGAAGTTTGGTAGGTGCTAGCAGTTAAAAAATATGGAAGCATTTTTGTTACTGTTGAGTGCAATTATTTTGAATTATTTTCTCCAGAAATTTTAGGCATTCGGCCACGGGTTTCACAGGTTTGAATATTGGCGGTGGCATGGATGTTTGTGATTGGTTCGGATTCCACTTTAAACTATGGGTTCCTGTTTAATTAGTACAAAGTGTACGCAAAAGGACCGTAGAGCGACAAACCAAACCAGAATTTTTAAAAAGTGCACTCTAAGAGAATTCTAGAATTTCTCATAATTACTAAAATTAGTTAAAATAATCTACTATTACGATATCGAGTTTTCAAGGTCAAACAAATTTGTTAATAGATATTTTTTTTTCTAAGAATAACTTGATTTGAGATTAATATCCGTTACTTGACTTCAGTATTCTCAATTATCCAATTCCATTTTGTATTAAATTTGCAATGACAACTGAAATATATTTTGCCAATACAGGAAAAAGTTAATTTCAATGAAAAATAATCATTGCAAGTAGATATTAATAAAATATTTATAGACAATACAAATTTATATGATGAGAAGATTACATTCAGATGGTGATAATAAAATCTAGTTATGACATTGTGTCCAGCGATCTGGTGCTCGGTGCCATGGATTTTTATAATGGTTCGGTATCCACTTTAAGCAATAGGTCCTCGTCTAATACGACTATTGAACGTTGGGCGCAGGACTGACAACTCTACTCCTTAAAAAGAAAACATCTCCTGTCTCGAAATCTGCCAGTAGGCAGACGACCTTGGACCACGATAGGGCTATTGCGCCAATGAAGAAAGAATTGATTCTATTATCCTACAAACAGCGAAAAATAGACAAGCTAATGAATTATTTAATGTAGGAAAATATGTGAACTTTAAAAATAACAGTAAAGTTTTTCTATGAAAAACACTGATATTTCGTTATACCTTTACCAAGATTTGAAAAATCACCAATGAATAGTTCAGTTTTCTTAGCGGTATGAAAGACATGATAACAGTGTTTTTATATGAAGTTAGATAAGAAAATTTTTTCACTAGAATTATCAAAACGAAAGTTAACGCAGGTTATAGAGAATTTCGAAAACAGTGTTAAGATTCTATTGATCATCATTAAGATAGTTTTTGTTTAATATAAGAATTGAATTGTTACAAACTTTTTTTAATCAAAAAAAATTTACAAAATTTATTATTTTTAATAATTTTAATTAGTCTTAAAAATAAAGATAAAAATTCACTCAAAAATATAAAATAATGATAACTAATTTTCATATATAATTTATAAAAGTCAAAAAATCGAAAATAAAGCATCTTTTTTTAAGGCTGGCCTTATTCAAATTCTTTTTAGATGTAAAATAAATAAAATGTATTGTATTGAGGTAATAAGAAGAAAATAAATAAATAAACGTATATTCATCAATACAAATACTTTATAATAGTTAATTATACATAAATAAATTTAATACTCGTAAAGAATTTTAAAACGAAAAAATACAAACTTTATGCATTCTTAGTTCGAAATTAAATGTTTATTTTTATTATTAAAAAAATAAATTTTTATTATTAGAAATTTAGATAAGATTTTTTTTTCCTAAATTTTTAATCAATTCGTTAGTCGTTACATAAAATTCAGAAATAAAAAAAATAATAAAAATAAATAAATAAATATGAACATTTTCAAAGGCATATGTAAATTTAGTACTCGTAAAGAACTTTAAAACGAATTAGTTTGAAATTAAAGGCGTTTATTTTTATTACTAAAAAATTACAAAAAAAAAAAAATTTTTTTTCTAGATATATTTTAATCAAATTCGTTAGTTTCTTAGTTAAAATTATTAAAATTGAAATTCTAAAATCAATTCGTTAAAAAAATTCTAAATAAAATAAAAATAAATAAATAAGAATGTTTTCAAAGGCATATATAAATTTAATACTCATAAAGAATTTTAATACAAATGAATTAAGGGTTCTAAAATATAAATGTTATGTATTCTTAGTTCGAAATTAAAGGCGTTTATTTTAATTATTAAAATTGTAAATTAAATTTTTTTTTCTAGATTTTTAATCAATTCGTTAGTTGTTACATAAAATTCTGAAGTAAAAAAAAAAAATTAAATAAATAAATAAGAATGTTTCCAAAGACATATATGAATGTAATACTCGTACAGAATTTTAAAACGAGTATGTTAAGAGTTCTAAAATATAAACTAAGAATACATAATTTCGAACTATGAATATATATTCTAAGTTCGAAATTAAAGGCGCTTATTTTTATTATCAGAAATTCAGATTAGATTTTTTAAAATTTTTAATCAATTCGGTAGTTGTTACAAGAAAATTTCTAGTTGTAAAAATAAATAAATAAAAACATACCAGCACTCGCAAACGATTTGGTAGTCCGAAATGTCAGAGGAATATTCCTTTATGTATCTCTCTGGTCGAGCGATGTCAACACAATGAACATCTCAGTCAGGTGTTCCGAAACTCAATTCAGAGGGTTGCCAGATTTCGAAAATTAGCACAGACGATTTTCGCGCAAACGATTTTTTGCGGAAAAAAATGAATACTTTTTTTTCCCCGCTTTAAAAAGAACGTAACGAAGTTTATTGTTTTCCTTGGAAGAATATCGAAACTGAACAGAAAGAAAGAAAGAAAAAATAAATTCATTCTCTCCTTTTCGAAAAAGAAATAAAATTAAAAGGAAACAAATTCAAGAACAATTATTTTGAAGGAAGTAATGGATTCACGCTCTTTTTTCTGTCGACCTATGGAGCGCAAAGTTCCAGGAATAAATTAACACCTTCAAATTAAAATAATTTAAAATCAATTAACGCAGTTTGTAAAAAAAAAAAAAAAAAAAAAAATGCAGAAAGCTGTATTTCTTAGAGAATCTGTATTTTAAAGAGTACTTCATTTTAATAAATCTTGACATTTTTTTACATATTGACATATTTATGGGTTAAAGTGAATTTTGATAGCATGGCTATGAAAGGTATTGAAGAAACAGGATACGTATATTCCGACTACCGATCGTTCGGAAAATTTTTAAGCTGTCGGATTCAAAAAGAGAGGCGTCATAGGGAAGGAAATGCTATTTAAAAGGGATTTTAATTGCAATAAAAAGAATTTTCATTTTGTTTTAATAATTAAAAGGTTATATAACACTGTATTAAATGAAATCCAAGATGAAAAACATTGGCACACACTATAAGACCATTTTCTTTCATTACGGCTATCTATCTGACTATCACCCTTAACGAGTTATCGATTCGTCCATTTTCACAGTTAAACCCAAATGCTTACCATTCCAAGTGACCCATGGTCGGACCATAAATGTACAAAGGGGAGGGGGGAGGGGTATTGGATTTCTGCAATACAGCATACCAAATTTAAAATTGAATAATATAAGAAAGAAAAATTCAAATGTAGCAAAAAGTATTTATTGCATATTAAAATAAAATTATTCTACTTTTTCATTAGTGCAACAGCACCATGGAGGACCAAGGCGTCTGCCTACTGGCAGATTTCCAGACAGGAGATGGTTTCTTTTTTTATACGGTAAATTTGTCAGGCCTACGTCGAATTCACTACAGATATATTAGACTGGGACCTACGGTTTAAAGCGGATTCCAAAGCACTACAAATAACCATGGCATCGCCGGAACTCGAACCCGAAAGCTGTGGCACTGAGCGCCAGAGAGCAAGTCGCTCGGCCATCAGGTCCTTTAAAATAAAATAGGTAAATTTAATCAAAATAATTAAATAATTCATGTATTAAATTTCAATTAAAATTTTGATGAATTAATGGCAACACAAAACATGCCTCCATGGAATTATGATATTATGTAGACAATGTAACAGCAGATGATCATTAAAATCCAGAAATCTTCCATCAGGCTGCCTAACTGTCAATGAGAGGCTCTTTGCAAACGATGTCCACAAACACTATTAAGTCTGCTCGTTTTTGAAAACAATGACTGTAAGGACGTCAGCAGTAGATTCAAATCTCGGTCTTACTTCAAGCTATCTGCACACGTTACCATATTTGAATCCTAGTCAGTATACGTTTACTGGTTGTGTTAACAAGTAAAAATTAATGGCTAATAATGACTAATTTTCTCCTAAAATATTCAAAGAAGGGGACCGTGAAAAATTCTGTATCCTGTTATATAAAAACTATAGTTTGACGGACCAAATATGTATTTGGATCGTCATAATGTTGGAAGACGGAAGATATTTTTGGACATAATTTACTGGTGCTATTTAAAAACTTCTTTTAAAAAATAACTAACACTCAGATCCGGAACCTCTGATGCCTTTAGAACATTTCCGAAACCCAACAGTTCCCCATATTAATTATTGCGTTATAAATCTGTGGGTCGGTAAGTTCTTTTGCATAGTTAGAGAAGGTGGAGATGAAGGCTCTAGATGGTCTGTTCGTGTCAAATTGGAGTGGCATAATTTGACTACAGTGTAGTAAGTCTCCCGTAATGCACTCTAGTTAACACTGTATCAGCTATTTATGCATATTGTTCCAGTTACAAATGACCTCAGGTTAGAGTGTGCGACCTAATGGCCAATTGGCTAGCTTTCTTGCCATTGGTACCATAAGCTACAGGTTCGAATCGTGGCAGTGGCATGGATTTTTGTTAGGGGTTCGGAATCCACTTTAAACTATAGGTCCAGGTTTAATTAACCTCGTGTGCATAAAATGATCATAGAGCGACAAACCAAACTACGTTAGAGTGCACAGTATTTGAAAATAACAACATGTATTCAATTTTATATATTTAGAAAAAACAAATTAATAACTAAAGCTGAGATAATTAGTTATATAATAACTTTTGTCCAAATGCATATTGGTTTATAATAATCTCCATATGTTTCGATTAGCTAATTGGCTAGCGCTCCGACCTTTGGTACCACAGGCTTCAGGTTCGTATCCTGGCGCTGGCGTGGATGTTTGTGAGTGGTTCGGAATCCACGTTAAACTGTAGATCCCAGTCTAATTAGCCCAAAGTGTACACAAAAAGACCGTAGAGCGACAAACCAAACCGTTGTGTTTTGTCCCCGATACCCACTTTTCTGGAAGGTTCAGTTGGGTAAGACGGAGGACAAGTCAATGGAGACACGTGCTCATTACTTTCTTTTCTTAGCTCCATATTTCACATCCCACCCCTAACCTAAGGCTGTGAAACCCTACTGGTTAGAAAGAGGAGGGTGGAACATCGGTGGTTTAAAATCAACAGTTAAGTCAGTGAAATCAGAAGTTTACTCTGTTCTTGTTTTCCTCAGACGCATTTCAAATATTTATGAGTAAATTTTTTTATTCAGAAATTTTCATAAGAGGGAAATTTTTTTCTGTATGGATATTTTTTTGTGTAATTAAACTGCGTGTTTTACTGTTTATTAACAATAAAACTACAGGGTTATTCAAAATGAAGGAGCAGATTTTAAATTCTTATTTGCAATGAACACGAAAAGAAGGAGTCCCATATTACACATAGATGAAATAGAGGAAAGTTCAATGTTATTTTCATGCATTCAAAGTGACCACGTTTTGTTGCGACAATCGTAGAATAGGTAATTCTGATCCTTCATTCTGAATAATCCCTGTAGTTTTTTTAAAAAAATTATTTATAAACTTTTTAAAATTTGAAATAGGGCCTGAATGGCCGAGTGTCTAGCGCTCTGGAGCTGGGGGCCCCAGTTTTCGGGTTCGAGTCCCAGTGGTGCCATGGATGTTTGAAGTAGTTCGTTATCCACTGTAAACCGTAAGTTCCGGTCTAATAGGATCGTAGAGAGTTATCTTGAGATTTAGTCAGTCTTCAGCCCTCGTGGTCCTTCGTCGAAAGTAAATCTGCACATTAACTTCTTCTTCTGGACCTGTTGTAGGTTTTCTGCATCAGGGGGATTAGTAACAACAAATTTGGAATATTTCCAACCCTAGCCAACTTACATCTCAACGGTCTTACGTAGCATAAACAGAGTTCTTAATTACTAAGTTATTAGGGCTATTCAAATTGACTGGTAACTGGCATACCGATTACGGAGGATACCGTGGGGATAACCCCTTAACCTCCTCATCTTAATTCTTGCATAAAATTTACAAATGTTTAATTGGCTGCTTAAGGTTAGTATATGGTAAATAATAAAGTTTCTAAAAATTTTAAAGAATGGTGCTCTAAAAATTAAAAATAAATAAATAAAAGTAAGATAAAAAAAAATAAAAAGTTAAAATTAAAGTTAAAAGAATTTAAATTAAAAATTCAGTACAATGAGGAAACAGTTGTCGATGCCCTAATATTTAATAAAATTAAAATTGGAATTGCTGAACATGTGGGGTAACGATTAAATTTTGACTTAAAAGCATTTCAGGAAAAACTTGTGGCAAGATAGTGATAATATTTGGCGTTAAAGCGATAAAACCTGGTGTTGTTGTGCTGTGTCTAATCCTCATTGTCCGGCAGTGGGGACGGACATTTCAATGAGTAGTACACTCCTGGATGGAAGGGCGGCCTGATGGCCAATTGGCTAGAGCTCTGGCCTTTGGTACCACAGGCTTCAGGTTCGAATCCTGGCGGTGGTTGGATGTTTGTGAGTGGTTCGGAATCCACTTTATAGTAAGCTCTCATGTGCACAAGAGGACGTTAGAGCGACAAACCAAACCAAACCATGGATCGAAGGAAAAGAGGCAGCTTCTGTTGTGAGGGTGTACCTGTAGGAATAAGTCTGACTTGGCTCAGTGGCGTTCTTAAAATCATATGAGGCCAGGACCTACGTCTTAAAGTGGATTCCGAACCACTACTATTCAAATTGAACGAACAGATGTACCACATTTAACATTTGTCACACGACAAAGGATGCTCACCTAGAATTCATAAAATAACTTTGAACTTTCCTCCATCCATCGATGTGCAATAAGGGAAGCCTTCATTTCCCCGTTCATTCTAAATAAAAATTTAAAATCTGCTCCTTCAATTTGAGCGATCTGATGGCCAATTGGCTAGCGCTCTGGCGTTTGATATCACAGACTTCAGGTTGGAATCTTGTCGGTGGTATGTATGTTTGTGAAAGGTTAGGAATCCACTTTATACTGCAGGTGCTGGTCTATTTTGCCCAAAGTGTGTACAAAATAATCGTAGAGCGGCAAACCAAAAAAAAAACCCTTTCAATTTCAATACAGACTGACAAAATGAAATCAAATCATTCCAACTTTTTGTTTTTTAGAAATAATTTTCTGAAAGCGAAAAACTTCATAGGCCGATGAATTTTGATGCGTTTCCACTCCAAGAAATATAGGTTCATCAACATGCTATCATTTTTTCCCACGCACTCATTTCAACACGTAATCGAAATTTCTTCAAAGAGTCACGTTCGGTTTTAGTCGGTTGTTAATTATAATCGGTGAGACTGACGAGACATTAAGATTTTCATTTTGTTCCCTCTGAATTCGATCAAAAGGAATAAAATAACATGAACTCTTAATTCTCAGCATTAAAATACCAATAATTTTAAAAATTTCTCATACTTGTCTACGTTTTGGAAATTAGGTCCAATTATAAATTCCAAAATTCATTTCATTAAAATTCAGCTGTGCTTGAATTTAAATGAACAGTTAATTGGGTTTCTTTTGCTACTGGATTTATAATTCATCCTTTTATTTATGCAAATTCGAGTATTAAATAGTTATAAAATTTGAGTAAAGCCAAAAGGATCTATTTCAGTTGTCAAAAAATGAGTATTATTATGATAAGAGTTGGGATTTTTTAATTACTAATACAAATTTATTAAACCGTCCAAATGAGTCGCTTTATTTCAGTATTGGGAAACTATTTTTAAACCCCATTAAGGTAGAAAATAATCCCTCTTAAAAGAAGATACAAAAACGAAGAACACATGTAATGTTCAGTATTTTAACTAATAAACCGTAAAATGAGTTAAAAGCTCTCCTGAAAGAGACAAATCCTTTTCTTTTTTTTACTCGTATTGGTAAAATATGCGACATAATTGTTTAACTACCTTACATAATCTTGACTAAATAGTTCATGGATTTACAAAATAATAGTAATTCACATAATCTTTTAAATATCCTTTAAAAACATTATTAGAAAACAAGAAACATTAATAAAATAATAATTTTATTCGTTACAAACTAAGCAAAACTTATTAATTTATTATATCATTATTATCAACAAATTATCCTCCACCTATAACTTTTTTGGTTTAAAAAGGTATTTATAGGATATTAAAAATCAGACAATAATTTTAATATTGCTTTAATGATTGTTTATGTATCCATTTAAGTGGAAGATGAAACATTTTAACATAGAAAGAAATGCAAGGTGATTATAATTAATGTCCTACTTTCAAAATGCTGTAAAAAAAAGAACCATTCGTCACAATAAGTTCACATTTGAACTGAAGATACTTGAGGAAGAGGGAAACGGTATGGCATCCAAAACACATTTCCAAAGTATATTAATAGACGGCACTGTAAGCGGCCTAAAGACAGTGAATTCGGCTGCCAGTGATAGTTTGAATCGACATGACAACGTATTTGGCATGAGTTGCACATTCAACCAACTGTAGTGTTCAATATGCTTGATTGTTTCGGTTTTTTTGACGAAAAAAAATGACTTCAGGGTTTTTTTCAGGAGAAGAAATTAAATACTTGTAAGTTATATAAAAGTTTATTCAGCATACATATTGGTCAATTACATTGTTTCAAAGGTTATTTTTTTAATCAAACATTCCTTAATTAGTATTAGAGAATAAAACGTTAAGGCTATTATAGAATTCAGTTCAATGCGGAAAAATGAAGCTGCAACAATAATTTTTATCGTTAAGGTAACCAAACATGTTCAAATCGCGATTTTTCTGAAAAAAATTCGAAATTCTTTTTATTGTTTTAAAAATAAGATCTTTAGCTTTCGAAAGCAGTTTTGGCTTTGTTGCTAGAGACATTAAACGTCGAGATGCAGATGTCAAGCATTTAAGCGCCTGTAAGGACACTCAATTCAAGCTCAACTCTTAATTGAAAAACTACATTGTTTGCTACACCGCAATACGATAACAATCATAGTTATCTTCAGAATCGAATGAAATTTTAACTCCACGTTTTGAAGGTTTCTATGTATACATTTATCTAAAAGTTTACAAATACATTAATTTAAATATGAATTATTGGCATTTTATAGAAAAACGATACTTTTTTTTGTCTTTTAGCTTTTAATGATTCAATAGTCTGTCAGTCAGCGATACTTTAAAGTTGTTCTAATACAGCTGGCAATACAGAAACTGTTCATCTTTATGCCATAGGCAAAGGCTGCACCGCTGTTATTCATTTAGCACTACCAAAGGGGTACATGTAGATCGATCGACATGTAGTTACGGATGCGGAGTAACACTACCTACACTTGCCTTTGGTACCATAGGCTTCAGATTCGAACCCTCGTTGTGACAAGGATATTTGTGAGTGGTTCGGCAACTGGTAACTGGCGTACCGATTACGGAGTACCAACAGGGGGAGATACCCCTTAAACCTCCTCATCTTAATTCATAAATATGCTTTAAATTTTAATTGGCTGCTTAATTAATGTTAGTGGAAATACAAGATAAAGTTTCTAAAAATTCAAGTTAAATGGTACTCAAAAAAAAGATAAAAATACTAATAATAAATAAAAGTAAGATACAAAATAAAAGAAATTAAAATTAAATTTAAATTCAGTACAATTAGGAACCAGTTGTCGATGCCGAAGTATTGAAAAAAGTAAACAGAGTGTTAAACTCATTTAACCAAGTAAATACAGGGATTATGCTGAACGGTGAGAATGAGTGGTTCGGAATCCACGTTAAATTGTAGGTCCCGGTCTAATGAGCCCAAAGTGTGCAGAAAACGATCGTAGATCGACAAATCAAATTCAATTTTTTTAGCTCTGGGCGTAGCCGGTTACCTTAAGTGAGATTTGAAGGCAAAATGTTTAAGAACCATTAAAGGTTTGTCGTTATTTTAAATGGAGAAATTCAAATGTTTTTGCATCATGGGGTTTGACCCCAGATCTCCTGTTCACTCGGACGACCTTGAGAAGAAGGCCTGAAAAGCGCATCCTCTGTGTCAACAGAACTCTTCGGGAAACACTAGGGCCGGGGTGGAAGGGATTCTTAAAATTTTCCGCTTCGATTCGTCTTCTAACAAGGGCCCGTTATGTGCGCGAGTTACACGAACCGTCACGTGACACAGTGCTGCGAGCACTTTCAAGTCAGGACAGCAAATCGCGCAAACAGCGTTTCGATCGCTCTGCAGTTTTGCAAATACTTCTTGAGCTCCAAAAGAATCATCTCCGCTCGTGTGAAAGAAGTGAGACCTTGGCCACGGATGGAAGATTCGCCAGCACTTGGCAAGGGGTGTTTGATAAGCCAATTAACCGACAAAACTGTTACGATGCAGTATTTGTTTTTTACCAATATTTAAAATATGCATTGACTCGAAAATCTCTGATCTTGCTGGAATGTCACATAATGGTGTAAAAAGAGTTGAGGGTAGAAAGAAGTCTAAAAATCCGACTTCCGACTCTTTTATAAAAATAATTTCTATTTTTTCAAAATTCTGACAATTAATTTAAAAATTAAATGTGAAGGAGGTAATTCAATTGTATTCTTCCATAATACAACCATTAGTAGACACAGTGACTGTTTTAGTAACAAACTAAGCAAGTATTAATTTGGTTTGGTTTGTCGATCATTTTGCGCACACTTTGGACTAATTAGACAGGGATCTACAGTTTAACGTGGATTCTGAACCACTCACAACGATACGACTGCCAGGATTCTGAAGTCTGTTGTACCAAAGGCCAGAAAGCTAGCCAATTGTCCATCAGTCAGAAGTATTGAGAGACTTTTCTCAGCACTGATTCTTGTAAATGCCATCTTGGATCCACAATGAAAAAAGATCTTATAGAAGTTATTTTATTATTAAAAATGAAAAAGTTTTAATGTATTACTACCATACCATCTTGGTGTTTATAATGTGCAAATATCTTTTGCTTGTCTTAAACTATTCTACAATACTCTGCTACTGGTTCATTTAGTGCAGCTATTTTTGAAGGATAGACGCAAATTTAGAGTGCAAGAATGCCTTTTAAATGAGTGCAAATACTGCATCTTTAAAATTGTAAAAAATATTTTTAATGCATAAATATTGTTTTCACAGATCTATAAGTTCAGTAAAAGTCATTAAATTTATTCCAGAAATTTTCTAAATCCATCACTAAAGGACTTAATTCATAAAATTACGATAAATATTCAGGAGTCGGAGTCACTATAAAAAATTCAATTACGAAGTCGAATATTTTGTGGACTAATTCCCCATCTTTCAATGTTAGCATTATTCCAACTGGGAGAAATGGCTACCAAGGTGGCCTTTTTAGGAGAAACAGGTCAATTTAATCCAAAGTCAGTTACAATTTCGCTTATAAACTCAAACAACAATAAATGAATAACAATCCAGAAAATCATTGGTTGACAAAATAGAGAGAAAAATAATACTAAATAGGGTAATTAAAAAAACTTTCTCCTAGCCAAGCTGCTTCAACCTCGGGACTGGGTTTAGACTGTTTACACCATATAATGGTAATATAATAGTGCAGCTTAACACGATGATAGCTTGGCGCTTTTCGACTACAATTTCTATTGTTGGCTATCATTAACTTATGCTGTAGGTGTGAAAGCATCGTGCGATACGTGTCACATATGAGACCCATTTATGTGCAACTAAAAAAGAAAAAAATCTCAAAAGTTGAAGGTTTAGTTTGGTTTTTCGCTTTACGGGCATTTTTTTGCACACTTTAGGCTCATTAGACCGGGACCTACAGCTTAACGTGGATTCTGAACCTCCAACAAACATCCATGCCAGGTTTCGAACCTGAAGCCTGTGTTACCAAAGGCCAGAGCTCTAGCCAGTTGGTCATCAGGCCGCCCGCAAATTGAAGGAGAGGATGAATGAGATAAAATTTATATAAATCATTGAAAAAAACTGAGTGTTTGAAGTGCCTTTTTGATGAACATGTCTTTCAAAAAAATAAAAATTCCTTAAAACTGCACATGTATTAAAATTATTGATAAAAAAAACTGCACTCATAGTTTGTATATTGTCATACTCTACTGTATGCATGAAACTAACAGTTTTTTTTTTTTTTTTTTTTTTTTTTTTTTTTTGCGGAAAAAATTTAATCCTTGCTACTTTTTTAAAATTAAAATTAAAGAGGAGCCTGATAGTCGAGTGATTAGTGCTCTGGCACTCGGTGACACAGGTTTTCGGGTTCGAGTTCCGGTGGAGACATAGATGTTTGTAATAGTTCGGAATCCACTTTAAACCGTAGATTCCGGTTTAATATGACTCCAGAGCCGTTGGGGGTAGGACGGACAGCCCTACCACTTAAAAAGTCAGCGTCACGGAGCCTAGTCAAATTTCTACCTACGGATGTTCCATCACAACAGAAGCTGTCCTCCCTTTCCCTCCTTCCATGAGACCACATAGGTTCTTGGACTAGATGCTGCTGTCTACAAAGTAGGATAAGAAACAACTGCAAAATAAAAAAAAAATTTTTATTAGTTTTGACTAAGGAATATCCCCATACGAATTGGCATTATGTTGTTCTAATGCAGCTGGAAATACAGATACAGTTAATCTTTTATGCCAAGAGCAAGGGCCTCACTGCTGTTACTCATTCAGCACTATCCAGGGAACACGTGTAGCGTGAAGATAGGCTACGGACGCGAGTAACACTACGCCCACAACGCTCTATGATCCTATTAGAGAATGATCTACGGTTTAAAGTGGATTCCGAACTAATACAAATCCATGGTACCGCCGGGACTCTAACCAGAAACTTGTAGTATCGACTGCCAGAGCGCTAGCCACTAGGCCATCAGGCCCCAATTGCCATTATATTCGAGCAATTATTACTCTGGTACAATTATTATTTATAATTACAATTGTATCAGAGTAATTGTATAATTATTGGTAATTATATTATTACACATATTACTCAACATTAATTAAAAGACGATTTTTTTTTTTTACCTGTTGACAAGAAAATCAGACATTAATGGCGGGCACAAAACGAAATGACAATGATGATAGGGCGAACAGAAAACCTAATTTCAAAGCCGAAAAGCGTACAGAAATTGGCAATGAACCTATAATTTATTCAGTTCACTATTAAACACGTCGCTAACAATACCTGTGATACGTCTAACTAGAATTTGAGGACGCACGAGAATTATTTGCAGGCAATACATCAAAAACTGATTTTTAAATAAACAAAAGAAATCAACGTATCTGCAAAGAAAAATCTTGTCACTTCGCGATAAAGTTTCATCGAGCAACATTTCGATCGAACCCGTTAAGCGAGCGTCAATGGAGGCACGAACACACTTTTCCCCTGTTCATGGTCTAATGAAACGGTCCTTATCTTCATCAGAACACGACTCGGTGCCTTGTGTTAAATGCCTATTGAGGACAATTACCATTCAGGAGGTTGTGCGTTCTGTGAATAGGGTTGTTCCATGGGAGGACAGTCTCCAATTAGGGCCGCGTCTCACCTACTTCGAGATGTCATCGCATGTCTGGAACCTTTGGCACTCTTCGACTTTCAGATGAAGAGTGAGAAAAGTGTCCTAACGAGGCCGTGCGTGCCGACGTTTCGACAAAAGGTTCTCAGGAATCTTAGTGCATGCACTTTTATTCTAAAAAATAGAGCCTTTTTGAAACTACACACGTATTCCAAGAAGGGAACCCAACGAACAAAGAGCAAAAGATTCACAAATCCTTTCCATACAGAACTGTTGAGATTACAATCACCAAATTCTTGCATTAAGACACAAAATAAACTGTCCATTGACTGTAGCCAGTATTTATAGTTCAAATACCGATTATGGGGAAAAGTAGACATCAGTATTAAAAGTGAAAACGGAGGAATCGATTACTTGTTAGTTCCAAATACCGATTGTGTGGAAAAGTAAACATCAGTTTTAAAAGCGAAAACGGATGAATCGATTCCTTGTTAAGGGGGATAGTCCAACATAGCGTAAAACAACTGATGAAAAACATTTTCTTAATTTAATTTTTTTGTGAAATTTTTTTCATAAAGTTTTTGTTAATATTATGCCATTTAAGTAGAAACAAGTAAACAAATATAAACATGGAACCCCACTAAATAAAGATCATTTTTCTGTATGAATATAAACCTGAACATTTTGCCACACAAGCAACACGAAACTAATGCTGCATTTGGGAATGGTACAGCTAATATATCCACAGTGAGACGACGGCTTGAGAAATACAGAACAGGAGATATGAGCTTAGAAAACGAACATCATGGAAGGTCTCAAAAGTTCCTCTGTTCTGATGGTAGAAGTTGAAGTCTACTCTACAATAGCTCATAGAGAACTTGCTGTTGATCTTGGAGTAGCCATAGCACAGTTTTAAGGCATCTTGCAGCACTTGAAAAGGTGAAAAAAACCTGATAAATGGGTACTACTCTAGTTGACAGACAGATTTGCACAATTTTGAGTATTCGTCAAAGAAATTGTTACTTTTCGGACCATATCATTATTTGTGGTTTGGTTTGTCGCTCTACGGTCATCTTGTGCACACTTTAGGCTAAACAGGCCGGGACCTACAGTTTAAAGTGGATTCCGAACCACTCACAAACATCCAAGGCACCGCCGGGACTCGAACCCGAAACCTGTGGTAACGAGCGCTAGCCATTCGGCCAATCAGGCCCTCATTATTTGTGGTGGAAAGTGTGGTAATCATAAATACTTAACAAAATGGCTGGATGTGGACGAAAAGTCTAAAACCGAGCTTGGATTCAAAGAAGGCAATGGTGCTGTAAAATCAAAGAAGAATTATCCATTCCACGGCTTCCTAGGAGTAGGTAAAACAATTAATGAGCAGTACTACTATGAACAAATTAATAATGTGTATCAGACATTGTTGTCGTCAGAACCAGCTTCAAAGATCCGAAAAGGCGTAATTCTTCTCTGTGACAACTGACCGAGTTGAAATTTAAAGTTCTGCCTCCACGTATTCGCCAGAACTGTTTCCTACTGACCACCACTTCTATAAATATTTAGAATCTTTTTTTTTTAAGAATAAAAGCATTGTCAATACTGAAGATGTTAAAACAACTTTTACTGAATTTATTGACTTAAATCAAATGTGCACTTTGAAACTGGTATTAAAAATGCTCTGTAACCGATGGCAGAACCGCATTGATGTAGATGGAGCCTGTTTTAATTAAATATGCTCAAACATTTTGTGTTTGTGACCTATTAAGAATTATGTATTCTAAAGTTAATTTCATATCTTATATTTCCACTCTTCTATCAGACTTATTTTACATTGAAAAACAGAACCAGTTCAGAAATTTTTACAGAATACTGCGGTTATATTCGTAAAACATCGCAAATATTAAAAAAATACATTCAGAATAGCTTAAATAAATCTATATTTTTAATTACTTTGATGACATTTTGTAATACAATTTAAAGTTCTTTGACCATGCTATCAAATATTTTTAAAATAACATTACTGCCTTAACTTTATAAGAATCTGCACCTCTAATGACAACTCTAAAGCGAAAAAATAGGAATATTATAGGTAAAATATCTTGTGTCAAATAGAAATCCATAATCATTTTGTAGATGGAAAGATATTTGTTTTAAAGTAGATATCTTTCGACTACGGCCATCGTAGGACTCTGAACCGACACGCCTTCAGTCCTAATACTGCCAATAACAGTCAAATACATTCATTTCACAAAAAGTAAACACAATCACTCACATCATGAGCAGGTAGAATTTAATTCAGAAAATAATGTAAGAATGCAGTAATGATTAACGATATTTTTTTCTAATGCAGCTGACAATACATAGACAGTTATCTTTACGCCCTAAGCAAGGACTGCACCGCTGTTGCTCATTGAGCACTACCCAGGGGGCAAGTGTAGCTTGAAGATAGGACGCGAGTCACACTACCCCCACAACGCTCTACGATTCTATTAGACTGAGTTCAACAATTTAAAGTGTATTCTGAACTACTACAAACATCCATGGTACCGCCGGTGGCTCGTACCCGCAATCTGTAGTACCACTCGGTCACCAGATTCCTAGAATATGTTTGATGTATTTATGTTATCGAAAAAAATTTAATGTTTATAATTTATTAATAATGCTAGAATTTTTTTCACTTTTATTATTGCTTTCTTTATTTATCGGTGTATAAATATATGGTACATTAATTTATATAGCTCAGCCATCAGGTCCTTGATTAACGATATTTATATACTTATTTTTCCCCTGATAGTTATTTGCCGTTGAATATGAACGCAAGCGTATTTCAGCAATATCGAAATGTTTTTGTTTTTTTCAATGCTTATAAATAACTTTCATGTTTTGAAGAAAACTATTAATGTTATTTTTATAAAATTAGCATGCATTATGTTCTTCGTTAACCATTGTGGCAGAAAGGTTGTGAGATATCACAGGTAAAGCGCTATGCTAAAATTTTATAAATATGGATAAAATATTCACTTTAATGCATTGTAATTTAGTACTAATGTTTCATGCAAATTTCACATAATTGTCAAATTCAATAAATGTTTATGCACATTAATCATAGAAGAGAAAAACGCTTTAAAGACTTGCATACTTTTAATACTGAAACCTTTTAAAGATTTATATTTATTATAGAAGAGAAAAATACTTTACAGATTCATACACTTTTAATAATGAACCTTTTAATCATTTACATTTATCATAGAAGATAAAAAGTACTTTCCAGATTTACATACTTTTAAACATTTACATTTATCATGGAAGAGAAAAATACTTTACAGATTCATATACTTTTAATAATGAAACCTCCTAATGATTTGCATTTATCATAGAAGATAAAAATACTCTTAATGATTCACATTGATAAATTTGATCTCGATGGAATATATTAAATTTATAACTGTTAATTTTTTTCATTAATAATTTTTGCAATCAAATGCTCTGGGATAAAATATTGGTCGTCGAGTGCACGCTTTCTTTTATTCTTAACTTTTCACAGTTCTATCGCCCTCTATGAAGTCTGCTATCAAAATCTAGATCCATCGGCAACATCAGATTTTCATCTAGATGCAGGAATTTTTTTCTTCTAAATTATATAAAAACGTTCTGCGCAACCCTGGAATCCATGGATGAGTCGTCGAGCAACTAGACCTCGACCGATTCCATAATTCCACGGAACAAAAATAAAAACCAGCAAGCGAAAAAGAAATTGACTTCCGTTTGACCCCACACAATAAAAATGACGAATCCGCGCCATTATTGGGTTGTCAGTTCCATCAATGCGTTCGGTTCGCGCCATTTTCTTTTTTCTTTTTTTATATTCTATTTCGTTCTAAAATGGCACGTGAACTTTCACTTGGAAAATCATCACAAAGGCACGCTTTAAGCATATTGATTTGTGAGTAACGTACTTTGGGAATCTTTTGCAAGTTTTATTTTATTTTTTATTAAACTAAAACTCGAAGCTCATTTAAATGCAAACTCTTTCGCTTTCGTTTATTTATTTTATTTTCAATGCATCATTACTTTTCAGTAGCGTAACCTTCGTAGCGACTACGTTAACTTTGTTGAAAGGTTTGCATTTTGCCTGATTTAATAATCAATTGAGAATAAATGCAAATACATTAAATAGGATAATGACTTAATTGGTAAAAGTTTCTCTTCGTGTAAATAAAAAGGATTAAGAAGATTTATCTAATTAAAAAAAATGCAGGAAATATTTATTGTATACAGTAATACCCGAAGTAATATGATAGGCGAGTTCGAGGGAATTTTCTGGGGTACAATTTTGCTTTTACTACTGTGCCCAAAAAGTAAGACCAATTTTTTTTTTTTTTTTTTTTTTTTTCAAAAACTTTTTTTTTATTTTTCCGAATTTATTTCATCGCCTTCAAAGTAATCCACTCCGGACACAGTGCACTTATGACAGCGTTTTTTCCAATCCTCAGCGCATGCTAGAAAGTCGGTACCAACCGACATTTGACGTGTTTGAGGCTCAAAATGGAATTGACCCTTCCTTTTGAAATTACAACATCATCAGCAAGGTCTCTAATTATAAATAGACGGTTTGCAAACACCAAATCTTTAATTTTGTGGACGTGAGCTTCGTTGGTTCAGGTGAATGGTCGACCAGAGGGCTCTTCGTCTTCAACGCGTTATCTGCCTTCTTTGAAGTGTTTATACCACTTCTAAACATTTCTTTCCGATATAGGAATGTTCACCGAATATGTCTTCGGCGACATTCTATACGTTTAAGCAAACAAAATTTAATTCAAGTTCTTTGCTCAATTAATTCAGGCATTTCAAAAATTGCCGGAATCAGTTTTAGCATCTCACAAAGCCAAGCGTAACTCAAACACTAATGAATATTTTGATGTCAAATTTCTCACAGATGTCAAGGACAGTGTCAGCAACCTAAAAAAAAAAAAATGAAATTCCATTTGCTCCGGGAATTTTAAATCGAAAATTGGTATTACTTTTTGGACACAGTAGTAGAAATATATAAATTTCGTTTTATTGGTACAAGGAATTAACAAAAACAATTGTTTAGAAGAATTGTATTCAATCAAAGGGCAGTTTTTCACCTTATATAAATTTCCGTTTCAACAATTATCCATCCTCTAAAATATCCCACGATTATTGTGAAGATAGACGATTTTTCTTACAAATCCCTTAAATTTTCCTCAGTTATTTAGAAGACAGTCGATTTTCTTTACAAAAAATCTAAGACTTTTTACAATTTTAAAGGCAGGCGATTGTCCTTTCAAAATTCTAAGGTTTTTCACAATTATTCAGAAGACAGGCGAATTTTCCATGCACGTGAGTGACCAAAAGCAATTTAAAAAAAAAAAACGTTTAATAATTAGTACGTAAATTATTTGAATATTTGTTCTTTTAATGTCATGCAGTTTAAAATTGTAATTATTTTAAATTAAAATTATTTACATTGTAATTAAAACCATCTGAAATTACCTTTCTCCCCTATTAATCCACTCTGTTTGAATCCGTCCGACTTGGCTGCTTGATAATTTTCTACACAATCTTTGGCCTAACTATAACTCTTTTATCATGGTTAAATCATTTTAAGACTTGATGATAAGTTATAAGTAAATAAACAAGCTATTTCATTTAATTTAAAATCAGTGATTTTCAGAAACTCTCTAAAGGGTGTTATCTTCAGAGAGAACTCTTGGAAGTGAGGGCTTTGCATCTTCTTTTCTTATAGGAGAAAATCATGAAAACTCTCACTTGGAAAAGTGACAGTCTATGCAAGCAACCCATAAGCGTTTTTACAAATCTCACTGAGTCTTCTTCGTTCTGGAAGCACTGAAAATTAAGTCAGTTCGTTCTTTAAGCATCGAAAGTTAAGTTAGTTCGTTCTGGAAGCATTGAAAGTTAAGTCAGTTCACTTTGGAAGTTCACAATGTTATTAATGTTTTTTAATTATTTTTGATATGTTAACTTATCAAATTTGAAAAAAAAAAAGAGAATCCTTCAAAACATATAAGATATATTTTATAAAAATTTGAAATATGGATTTTTTGAATACCAACCTTGAACTATTCACTTGATCTTGCAACTAACCAAATAAATTGCAAATTTTCTGTAGAAAATGCGAATCCAAAAGGTCTATAAAAAGGAATATGAAATCCGTAATTTCGGGGAAAATCGCAAAATACATAAATTTATCTGGTGTTTCTTAAAAAAAAAAAATTGTTTTGCCATTGTTCAGATGTATTTCATAATCACCTTTTTACGCAAGTAGACAGCGCAATCTTCTGATATTGGATGCTTGCATTGAACCTGAAAAAGTTTCAAAGTTGTTTTTCTTTGAATAAAATTTATATGACAGCATAAAATAAGTAAGAAGTACATGAATCGTATATTTTATTGAGTTTCTTTGTAAAAATTGAATGATGCATTATTCCACACAAAAAAAAAAAACATTTAAAATTAAAGAAGAATATTTCGAATGATAGTTGCATTTCATATTCATGAAGCTGATCTTTTAGGATTGATGTGGCAGCATCTTTGGAATTTTATCACACAACAAAAAATGTTGCTGACGTCATAGTTCAGGCAACTCTATTGCGTTAGAAAACTCATTTCTAAGAGTTAATAACTCAATAAATCATTTTTGTTACCCATGAGAAGATGAAATAACAGTAAATTTCATGCTTTCATTTTCATCCTAATTTAAACAAAAAAGAATCCTACGCGTTTTTGTTTTTTATTTATATTTTTTTCTATGTTGTTTTTAATGCCTTCTTTTGATCCCTATGATATTTGGAAATTTTCCTTTTTTATGAACTTTACATAATTCTTAAGAAAATTATTTTCATTTTGATTTTAGCACTTATTTAATTTTATTTATTTACTTTTAAGTAATGACAAAAAAACTGAAACAGTTTGAATTCGTTATTATAAAATCTGTTTTATTTGGCGATATTTGCCACGTTTAGTTATAATTTTTCTGTTAATTTGCTTACATAAAACTAATACTTTTTTATTCTTATTTAATAATTTTAATATTGTAGTGTTGCGGGTTCGAGCGGGCCGCACGTTGGGCACCAGATTGTAACTAAGTGTGATTGGGTTGATACTTGAGACACAGGTTTGAGAACTCACAGCTTTATTTATACACTCACAAACAGCACACACGTACAATTAACTACCGTACGTGCTGGATGAGCGAAATATATTTCTTCTCCGGGTGAGAGTCTGCAGGCCAACTTATACACAGGGTTGTGCTAAATATATTTCCTCTCGAGATGAGCGAATGTAAATTAAACGTTTCTCAACGGCAGCGCTGTACATCCTCTCGGGTGCGTGTCTCGAGACTTACTGACCATTTCTCTGAACGCTACAGGGGGCGCTCTTGCAGAACGTATGAGGAAATATGGTTACATCCTTTATTTGTTTCATTTTTTTTTTGTTTCAAAAACTTTTAATTTTACAATTTAAAGTTAATATATATATAATATGGGTTTAGTGAAAAAAAATTATGAAAAATGTTAATTATATAAATTATCTTAAATAAATAGTAAAGTAACAAATGTCTTAAATACACTGAAGTGACAAAAGTCATGGGATACCACTTAATATCGTGTCGGCCTTCCTTTCGCCCGGAGAAGTGCAGCAACTCGACGTGGCATGGACTCAACAAGTCGTTGGAAGTCTTCTGCAGGAATATTGAGCCATGCTGTCTCGATAGACGTCCATAATTGTGAAAGCGTTGATGGTGCAGGATTTTGGGCACGAACAGACCTCTCGATGATGTCCCATAAATGCTCGATGGGATTCATGTCGGGCGATCTAGGTGGCCTGATCATTCGTTGGAATTGTCCAGAATGTTCTTCAAACCAATCGCGAACAGTTGTGGCCCGGTGACATGGCGCATTGTCATCCATAAAAATCCCATCGTTGTTTGGGTACATGAAGTCCATGAATGGCTGCAAGTGATCTCCAAGTAGCTGAACATAAACATTTCCAGTCAATGTTCGGTCCAGTCGCACCAGAGGACCAAGTCCATGCCATGAAAAAACAGCCCACACCATTACGGAGCCACCACCAGCTTGAACAGTGCCTTGCTGACAGTTTGGGTCCATGGCTTCGTGGGGTCTGCGCCACACTCGAACCCTACCTTCAGCTCTTACCAACTGAAATCGTGACTCATCGGACCAGGCCACGGTTTTCCATTCATCTAGGGACCAACCGATATGCTCACGTGCCCACGAGAGTCGCTGCAAGCGATGTCGTTCTGTCAGTAAAGGCACTCGAGTCGGTCTTCTGCTGGAATAGCCCAAGAAAGCCAAATTTCTCCGCACAGTTCTAACAGACAAGTCCCTTGTACGTCCCACATTGATTTCTGCGGTTATTTGACGCAGTGTTGCTTGTCTGTTAGAATTTACGACTCTTTGCAGACGTCGCCGGTCTCGGTCGTTAAGTGCAGGCGGTCGACCACTGTGCTGTCCATGGTGGGATGTTATGCCTGAAATTTCATACTCTCGGCACACTCTTGACACAGTGGATCTGGGAATGTTGAATTCCCTAACGATTTCCGAAATGGCATGACCCATGCGTCTAGCTCCAACTAACATTCCGCGTTCAATGTCTGTTAATTCCCGTCGTGCGGTCATCATCACGTCAAAATCTCTTCACATGAATAACTTGAACAGAAATGAAAGCTCTGCGAAAGATGCGCATTTATACCTGTTCTACGCGATGCTACTGCCATCTGAAAATTTGCATATTGCTATCCCATGACTTTTGTCACTTCAGTGTAAATTACATTTGACTCCACTAACATGACAGTAAAATTAACACAGGTTATTTATCATTCAAAAATATAGACTACAGTTATATACTTAATAAACTTTCGAAAAAAAAAACTGTCTAAGTTCTCAATATATATATATATATATATATATACTAATTTGTCTTAAATTAAATAATATGAGCAGTAAATTAAGTACAATTTAAAACATTCAGCATGTCAAATGAGCAAAAGCGTCGCAGTATTAAAGTTTTTAATTCGATATTTTTTTTAATTATTGATCAGGACCAGCACTTTTAATCCCTGAAATGAGAAATATATTATATATAAGTATTTCTAACACATAAAACTTCTTAATTATTTTTATACGTTATGTAATTTATTTTTTAAAATATAAATGAAATAAGCCTATAAAATTTCAAAGTTTTAAATAAATTTACTTTTTTATGATGGGCCATGCTTTTAATATGGGTTAGATAGTTCACTTCATAACGATAGTATGGGTCTCTCTTTAAAAACATCTATCTATAAATACACTCATGTGCATAAATTAAGGATAATTCAGAATCACACAGACATTGAAATCTAAAATAAAAATTTCACCTGTAGAATTATCACACACATCTTGAAGAAGAATATGCAAATTACAGGAAACCACAAGATGGCGCGGATAGTACGTCACAATGACGAGAGTGTAAGAGAGGGGTATATAAGGAATGGTGGCAAAGAAGTAAAATTGTTCATAAGCGCTTTAAAAGCCTTTCAGTGTAATAACCGCATAGTTATGGCACAAAGGAAGCATTTGGATGATTTTTTACGTGGTAGAATTATCGGACGACTGGAATGCGGACGTACCCAGCTGGAAGTATCCGAGGAACTTGGAATCACCCAGAGTGTCATCTCCAGGCTTTGGCAACGATTCCAAGATGATAGTAATGTGAGTAGATGTTACAGCACAGGTCGCCCCCGAGTTACAACGCCGAATGAGGACCGGTATTTAGTAGTTACTGCCAAAAGAAGCAGACGGAGCACAGCAGCAGACCTGTCTCGTCAGCTCTCTTCAGCTACCGGTACGACAGCTTTAAGGCAGACCGTGTACAGACGCTTAGGGCACATTGGTCTATATGCTCGTAGACCTGTCAGATGTGTTCCACTTACCGCAACTCACTGTCGCCTGCGATTAACCTGGAGTAGAAAGCATGCGTTGTGGACACCGCAACAGTGGTCTTGTGTGGTGTTTTCCGACGAGTCCAGGTTTAGTTTGCAGTCTGATTCTCGCCGGACTTTCATATGGAGAGCGCCAGGTACCCGTTACCACCAAGAGAACACCATTGAACGACATCGTTACGGTGGTGCAGGATGGCTCGTTTGGGGAGGAATTATTCTTGGTTCCAGAACTGACCTGCATGTTCAGAGTGTAACGATGACAGGCCACATCCATCGGGATGTCATTCTGGAACAACATGTACGTTTGTTTAGGGGTGCCATGGGTGCTGAATTTCTGTTTATGGATGACAACGCCCGTCCTCACCGTGCAAACATTGTAGACAAATGCCTTCAATTGGAGGATATCACCCGTGGATTGGCCATGGATATGGATTGGCCAGCATACTCACCGGACTTGAATCCAATAGAGCATGTGTGGGATATGCTTGGTCGACGAATTTCAGCCCGTCAACTCCCTCCCACCTGTCAACCGGAACTTCGGAGGGCATTGCTTGATGAGTGGTGTAATATTCCCCAAGATCAGATTGATAATTTGATACTCAGCATGCCTAGGCGTTGTAAGGCCTGTATTGCATCGTCCAGAAGACATACTCCATATTAACCATCATACTAACCATGTTATACTGTTTTCTGTAAATAGGTTCTTTTTTGAAATTTGCTCCAGGGAGCAAAAATCGTAATTTTTATTAATTATGTCAAACATATAGCATCTTTTTTGCTCTTTACCTTTTGTTTAATAAATAGACTTTACAAATAAGCCAAATTTGTTTTGCTTCTGTCTCTTTCTTTGCCTGAACTTCATTATCCTTAATTTATGAGTGTAATTATGTCTTTGTGTTTCTTTATACCTTAAAAATGTTTCGTCCTTATATTTTTATTCTGAATTCATTACTTTTTAATCTTGTGTTTAATCGAAAATCCCTGTGAAATTGTTTACTTTTATTTTTAACGAAACAAAAATCTTATATTTTGTGCCTAGCGCCATCTGGTGATGTAATCGGTTTTTATTTGCCTTTAGAAATTTTCTTGAATTTAAAATGGTAAATTTTTGGCGTTTGTCAATTACGTTCTTTTTAATGTATCTTTTGTTTGTTTCAAAATTCTTTTTATTTACAAATAGTTTTTCATAATATTTTTTCCTTTCCAGTTTGTTAAACAATAATTTTTACTATTCATCGACATTTTTTCCCCCCGTAAAATTTAACGACATTAAAAATGTTTTATTTATATAACTATTCAATGCTAGTCCATGATATCTAGTTATCGTCAATTCGATGTGTCTTCTTCGGAAGAAATTGAATTATTTCAGAGGCATCATTAACACTTACATAGGTTTTCGGTTTCGAAATATAGAATATTCTGACATGTATCAATTTGTGTTACACAGAATTAATCAGTCTATCCTCTTATAATAAAATCAATTGCTTTATCATTGCTTGAATTATCATAAAACCATTTATGTTTAATACAAGAAAAAAAATTACAAAGGAATATCAGGGGTATTAAATGCAGCAAAATTATTTGCATTAAAATACAATTCTATTAACTTCACTTCTGACTGAATTGTTTGAATAAATGTGTATGTCAATGGATTAATTACAAATCATCCTGAGATCGTATTTAATATGCACTGAATTAAAAAATTTTAATTTGATTGAATCTTATTAAAATGAGAATGTTCAACATTCGGTCCCAAGCAAATTGAACCACTTTAAAATAATAGAGGCCATTTTCTGATTACGTATGACAAAATGGATTAATCTACATTAATATGTAAATAAATCACTTGATTATGCAAGTAATATAAAAAAAAATTTTTAAGTCAATTCCTAATGCAGAAAGTCCTTTATAAATAATTTTCATTCATTTTTTTAAAGTTTATCTGGTGCCATCTCTTGGTAGATATATGCAACTTAAATCTAAAAAAAACTGAAATTAATTAATTAAATTTAATTACTGAATTAATATTTGAAAAAACTGTATTAACATCAAGTGTCATCCACTTCAAGTTCAAAAAAATGCATTTGAATTTGAGTGGATGAATAAAAAGTGTTTTATTAACGATTGAAAATTTGAACAAGATATATATATGGAGAGTGTGAGCTAAGAGAAGGAATTTAAAAAAAAAGACGCGAGAAATGCCATTTATTAATTTGGTGCAAAAAAAAATCCTTGTATGGGAGGAAACAATAAGTGCCCTAATTTTTCCCCCCAAAATTTCCAAATTATAATCTAAAAGAAAAATTTATATTCCGTGATGTGGATTACCAGCAGCTGCATAAATCTGTGGGTATTTTTTTAGCGGAAACTTCTTAAAAATCAAATCTACAAATCACTACCTAAAAATGCTTTTTGCCTACAAAAATAGACAAAACTTTATGTAAAAGAAAAAGAAAAAAAAAAAACGATAATCTTCCAAACATAAAGAAAGAAATGTAATAATTGTGGGCAATGGAGGAAAGCAGAACCTTTTTACAATATCAAAAAGTGCGATGCGATTCACTGATTGGTGGCGCCATCTCGTAGAAGTTTTCTTCATGTATTATTAAACCAAGGAATTCCATGGGACTTTTCGCAGTCTCGTTCTTTACTGAAGCTTTGTTTTTGTAATTTATTTTATTTTGTGGGATCGAGAAACGGACCTCTAATTAGAACAGATTTATTTAATCGTTTTCTTTTAATTTATCTTTATAATTTTAATTTTAAACTTCCTTTTATTTTTCTTTTAATATTTGCTCTAAATACACGTTGTTAATTTTAATTCTTTTTTGAAGATGAAGAGACTTTGGGAGTTATTTTTGCTCCATAGGAACTCGAATTAAATGATTTCAAAAATTATTTATTATTAGTCTAAACTTTTTTCCCCTTAAAATAGATATATAGCAAAATAATTTATATTCTTCGTGAATCACATAAACAAATGTTTCAGAAATCTGAATTCTCTTGGTACAGCAAGAAATCTGCAACATTGTTCTAGAAAATTTTTCAAAATAATTCTGAAGGTTAAATTTAAAAGTGCAATATCATTGAATATCCTTCGGTTGTCTGAGGAAAATATAATAGCATTTGTAATCTATGTAATATAATCCCTCCATGTAATAGATAAGATAAATATGGATCAGTCTTCTTTTCTACAACATTTTAGCTTTTTTTGCTAAAACATTGTATACATATAAAATATATTGTATTGCATTAGCAATTTCTAAAACGATTACAAAAATACCTATAAATACGTATTAAAAATAATGCAGAACTGAACTGAAACAATGTTTTGTATATATTTTGAATTGTGCTACGGAAATTTTATTATTGATGAATGATGAGACTTGCAAGTTTAGTACGAACATTTCGTTCTTTGCAAAATATTACATATTGCAGATTTGCTCATTCAAGAAAATTAGTCTTGGGTATCGAAACCAGTTGTGATGACACAGGAGCGGCTGTTGTAGACGAAAATAAAGTAATTCTTGGGGAAGGATGCCATTCTCAGATGCAGATACATTTGGAGTAATTGTTTTGGTTTACTCTTAAAATAATTTGTCATTGATACAGTTAGTTCTGATTTAATTATTATTTTCTTATGTGCATGCAATTGAAGAGAAACAATCATTTAAAAAAAACGTTTTTATTTTATGAATAACTGAGAGTTCTAAATTAAAACAATAAAACTTCTCAAAATTCACATTGATATTTATTTTCAAATATAGCAAGTTCTTTTTTTTAATTTATGAAATTTACTTTAATAAATTATTTTACTCTTATAGAAATGGTGGTGTTATACCTTATATTGCTGTACATTTTCATCAAGAAAACATCAAATCAGTTGTTGAATCTGCATTAAAAAATAGTAATATTAACCTCCAGGTATGTAGTATTATATTATATGAAATCATTCCTTTTATATTATATAAAACCATTCCTTTTCAGCTGTAATATTCTGTTTTGTAATATTTTACGCAGTGTAGTATAAACTATTTAAAATAATAAATAAATAGTGTGACATTAATAAATTCTTTTAAATAAATTTTAAGAAACATTTTAAAGTTTCAAGCACTTAAAGTGACATTATAAAAATTAAAATGCTTTTTAAATTAATATAAACTTTTCTATTTTAATAATATTGAAATTTATAATATTAACTTGTATTTTTGTGATTACATATGAATTCATCTTTCATATTGCTCATTTTATATATTGTTTATTTTTCATAATTCATCATTTTTCATTAAAGAAAACAGATAAGACCAAATTAAATGTGTGTGTCTAAGCTGAAGAAAAATTGAGTAGTAAAACTATTGAAATATATCTATAATGACCAGAAAATCAAAATTATTACTATAGCACAGCATGAATGCTAAATTCAAATTTTTTTCATTTACAATTGGAATATTGCTAAATATGTAGGGTTTTTGTTTAAATTTTTCATGAATCTTTTGAAATTTTTCTCTTGTGAAGAAATGAATAATAATACAATTAATTCTTTCCTATTAGAATCGGTATATATATATATATATATATATAAGAAACAATTGATTTAGTTATATGAATGGTAATTTATATAATTTTGTCTTGCAGATTTATTGTATTTGAATAAGTTCCTTGTCCACTTTCTATTTGTGTTTTTTTATTTCCCATAGATTTTACTCACTATGTATCTATATGTATATATCAAAATTATATTCATTTTACAAGAATTTCATGTGATTCTATGCAACTCTCATCAAAACAGAAATAAAAAGCTGATAGATGAAACAGAAATTGATTTAGAACCTGAAGTGTGCACTAGCTGCAGCTATAAAATTGAATATCTTTATAGGTAGCCTTTCATTAATAAACAAAAAACACTATAAAAGCAGATAAAAAAAAAAAAGTCATCCAGTCATCAGACAAAAAAAATATAATCTGAAAATTATCTTGTCAAGGAATATATACCCTCAGAATATTATAATCCATGTTATTCCTACTCTCTTGTTGACTGAATCTAAGATGAAATATATGTTGTGACATATTCCAATCCAAGATAAAATATGTGTGTAACAGTGGTGCAGCCCTTGCTTATAACTGTCTCTGTATTGCCAGCTGCATTACAAAATAAATAAAGTATACATTAAAATACATGTACACAAAAACTAAAGAAGAACAAACAAGGAATGAATTTACTCAATCATTTTGATGGCAAAACTTGCTATCAATATTTGCTACACATAAATTATATAACAAAATCATCATAGCATTCACAAAATAGAAATTCTTGTCTCGCATTCAAACATTTCATAAAAAAAGAAAATTGTTAAAAATTCAAACAGTGCAAAGTTGCAGCAACAAAATTCAAAATCATTTAATAAATATCAGGATCAAAATTTGAACAACAAAATTGCAATGGCTGATCGAAAAAAAAATTGAATTTAAAGTCATAATTATTTCCCGTTTAATTTGGACATACTGTTAAACCCATTACCATTTTATTATATGAAATACAAATTAGTGAAGAGTTTCATTATTTATTTATTTTAAATCTTAGGATTTGTCAGCTATCGCTGTTACTACGAAACCTGGTTTGAGAGGATCTTTGGAAGTTGGAATAGAATATGCAATGCAGCTGGCTCGAAATTCTCAGATACCACTTATCCCAGTTCATCATATGGAAGCTCATGCTTTGACTGCATGCCTATTCAATGAGTAAGATTTATTAAGTGATTCTTCTCTTTACATTTTCAAAAATACTTTTTATATAGTTTTGAAGTTATAGAATTTTTTTAGCGCATTAATATTTTTAGATTAAATATTTCTATTTTAAATCTTGTTTAAAAAATTCTTTTTTATTTCAGTTGTATTTTAAAAAGATGTATTATTAAAATTATCATAATTCAGAATTGTAAATATCCTGTTTTAAAAATTAGAAATTATTTTATGATACAAAAGATTTATGCAAAACAAAACTTTTTAATTAATCATTGATCTATGAAAAAAAAAAGTATATCAAAATTGTTTTAAATAAGTTCTTTCATTTTTATTTTTATGATAATTTGCTTTTTTATTATCTTGCAGACACTTAGGTAATTCATATGAGTGATTTTAATTTTTACTCTCTTGCCATTAAAGGTTTACTCTTTAATAACTACTATCTTAAAAAACTAAAATTCAATTCCATTTATGTGTATTATTCATTGGTAAGTTACAAATTATTAAAGTATTGGTATATGCAGCAATAGTACAACTGTTAAGATAGCAAAATTTTTTGGCAATGAACAGTTTTTATTTTTTAAGAGCAGCTTAACCCATTTGCATAAGTGCATTTATGTGTGAAAATTTCCTGGCCATTATCATTGAAGCATATACATTTTAGTGTAGAGGGAAGACTGCACAACCTATTTAAGTAGTTTTCCTGGTAAAAGCAATTCTAAAAAACTGATAATAATAGAAGGTTTTGATACAAATAGTAATGAAGAAGTAAATAGACCTACCAAACCTACCAGTAATCAAAAACTGACCAACAAAGACCTGCATGATCCTTTTGAATAGTTACATTATTTTCAGAACTATTCATAAAGATAGAACATTTCACATCTTCAAATAAAAATTAGCAGAAGAAATAATTTAACAAAATAAGCCAAAAAACATCAGCAACCCAAGGAATTACATCATATCAATCATTATCATGAAGATTTACTGGACATCATTTTCTGATATCCATTGAAAAAAATTCATCACAAATAGATTCATTTTTTCAGTATGTGCAAAACTATAAATTGAATTTCTCAAATTATTTTCAATGTACAACTTTATTGAACTAAAAATCAAATTATAAATTATTTCTGTACACCATTTTGACTTTTATTTCTTTATCGTTTTGAGATATTTCTATCTTTAAAAACATTTGTGATATAGGCCAATTTTCCACTTTTTCAAATGATGCAAATATAGATGCAAGATGTATGGATTTATTGAACATTTTCTATTATTTTATTAATATTTTTATTGGTAAATTTGTTACCTTCAAAGGATATATAATTAATTTCTGAAAAATGAAATATACATATTTAGAGATATTGCTAAGCATTATTATTAAAGCTAGAATGTTAATCTATTCTGTTGAAAATTATTTGTATGAATTGTATTAATTTTGCAATTTGAAATATTTTTACTTATTTCAGTGTATTTTCAATTATAATAGTATTCCATTCCCTTTCTTGTGTCTTCTTGCCTCTGGTGGACACTGTCAGTTAACACTACTGAAAGGAATCGATGAATTTTATTTACTGGGTGACTCACAACATAACTCTCCTGGAGAAGTATTGGATAAAGTAATTTCAAATCAATTTGAGTTAATAATGTAAAATTTTATACATGTTTATTAATTTTATGGAAATTTCATAAAAAAATTTAGTTTATAATTTTGTTATTGCCTTTTTATTTTTTTAAGTATATTTTTCAATGCAATTTAATGAGTTTTATGTAACAATTTTTTGCGTAGTATAAAGAAATATTTACCAACTTCCCTTTTATTATATTATTCATCAAAATATTTATTACAGTAAATCAATAAAAGTAATTTTTTTTTTTTCATTTTATAGTCTAATGGGTTTTCCGTCGATTTATCTATAGCATGATATGCAGTAGTAATTAACCTCAAGGCCTTTTCATCTGTATTTTTATTAAATCTATTCTATATTGTTCTATTTTTAATGTATTTTTGTAGGTAGTGTAAGAATTCACGTCTTTTTAAAAATCAGTCCAGGAATATACTTCTAATTAGTTTCATTATTATTTTTTTTTTTTACTTTGACTAAAATTCATTGTTATAAAAATAGCATTTTATTATTCTCTTATTCTGAAATGGGTTGAATAAAACTCAGCAATGTCTATCAGATTAAATCATTCTACTCCACATTTTGCACTGTGAGGTGAAAATTCTCAATTCATAAAAATAAAAATTGTGTTGCGATTTAACTACATGCATACTCCTGTTAAATATTACCTATTGTTTATATGTTAATATTTAGGAGACTTAAAACTTCAGTAGTTTTATAATAATCAAAATTATTAGTTAGAAATTTTAATGCATTTATTTAAATAAAAATGTAATTTAATTTCATATTTTAAATTTTTTATTATTATTTGTTGTTGTTGTTTTTTCCTTCACATAGACAAAAATCTTAAAATAATTTCAGGTATATATTTGGATAATCTTTTAGAGAAATGTCTTTTTAATGATCAGCAATTTATATTTTCAAAATGAGGCCAAGCAGATTGATTAAGAACTGAAAAAATAAAATAAACAAAAATTGTTGAAAAACACTTCAGATGAATTATCTTATAATTATTGAAAGAGCATCACTTAAAAAAAATAGTTTGATTAATTTGAGTAATAAGTTCAAGTTATCCAAATCTCAATGCTTCAATTATTAGTCAAGCTGATTGTAATGATGTATGAAGAAAAAAAGATATTTTTGAGTGGAAAAGAAATATTTACATAGATACTATTTTTTTTAGAATATTCATTAATATATTCTCTTATATCTAGAAGAGAAAGTCATATTTTCAAGACATAAACTGTGTTTGGGGAAAATTATCCAGCTACAAAAAGTACAACTATATCATTGCTACTGTTTTATAACATTTTTTCTCCATTTCGAAATTATCTATTTTACTTTTATATCCTGTTTAAAAAAATCTTAAATTAATATCATTTTAATAAACTGTTTATATTCATTTATTTGTTAAGGTTTCTGTTGTTCTTGGTAATAGATAGCAAGACGATTGAAGCTGCTGAACTTACCCGAGTGCTATGAGATGAGTGGAGGGAAGGCTATCGAGCACATGGCTAGTGGAGGAGATCCAACAGCTTTCAGTGTTCCTCTCATGCTGGTTCGCCACAGGGACTGCAACTTCTCATTTTCTGGCTTTTCATCTTTTGCCACATTCACTATTGAGAATGAAGAAGAAAAATATGGTATGCCAATCTGTCTGCATTATAAATTGTTTCAGTATTCTTTTCCCTCCTCCATCCCTTAAGTAGAGTTATTAATGTGTACTCAATTTTAAATTTATGTTGTTCCAAAACACTGTTGTGCAAAAATACAATATTAAGTTCATATAAAATAAAATAATAATAAAACATCTGTAAAAACCTGTAATAAAACTTGATTTGACTGATAACATAAGAAATCAAGTTTTAACAAAACAGTCAGATAGACTTTTTTTACATATCTGTATCTTTCATAAATACTTTTTAAAAACATTATCAATTAATGAACTCTATTAGGCCACATTGTTACTTATTGTTTTAATGAATTATTTTTTCAATTAGACATCCCAGCTGATGGTGTGATTCCTTCTGTGAGAGACTTATGTGCTTCCCTACTTCATGGCTATGCTGTCCACATGAATCATCGCATTCACCGTGCTTTCCTCTTCTGTGAGCAGAAAAATCTCATTCCGAAAGACCAAAGAGCTTTGGTGTTTTCTGGGGGCGTGGCCTGCAATACCTACTTGAGGAAGTCTTTAGAACACTCATGCACTACTGAGTTGGGAGCCAAATTCTATGTACCTCCACCCAAATTGTGCACAGACAATGGTGTGATGATTGCATGGTAAGTTTTATCACATTTTTGCAAAAAAGTTTTCTTGGATTCATTAGAATGCTCAAAGCTCAAATAGATTGATATTCAAACTTCAGTTGTTTTGTTGAAAAAAATCTAGTTAAAAGTATTGATATTTATTCATTATATAAACAAAAAAATTTTTACATTTTTTTCTCAATAGTAAAGCATGATTAATTGTCTGAGTGCATCTGGGTAGATGAAATGGATTTATAGTCATTACATGTTTAGTTATTAAAGGGTATTTGATCATCTATCATTAGCCAATCTTCATTTTTGGCAGATTTAGTTATTTTTTATATAAATTTAAAAAAATATCACTCTTAGTTAGCATGGCTACTGACCATCATAAATAATATTTAATTAAATCATTCATAGACAAGAAAAGTTTGGGCTATTTGTAATGGTATTTTTTATTAGTATTTTAAATAAAAGAAATGAAATAAATAAAAGAATACTTTGAATAAAGTTAATATCTGAAATAGACAGTTAATAAAATTTGCACTTCCATTTAAACCACAAATTTTACTCTTTTTCAAAAGACAAATGAATTTCTTTATTATGCCTATCTATATAATTTTGAATTTTGCTACTTAATGAGAATTATGTTACTTCAAAATTGCTATGTTTATATATAAATACATTTTATTTAATATCATTAAAATACTGAATATTCTTGATGAGTAAATTTTATTAAAAAATCTGTTTAAATTATAGATATAATGAATATTTGTTAGTTTCAATAAATAAGCAAAGAAGTTTTAGAAAAAAATTTCCATTTTGAGAAATCGATATAATTTTAAAAAAATTGTGAATAAACATCATTAAAACCTTTAAATCAGCTTTTTATTTTTTATTTAATTACAATATTTTTAATCCTAAATAAAATAATAGATAATTAGAATTGTTTCATGTTGTTTATTATTTTGTTAAAATTTAATTTTACATTTAGAATATTCTTAAAACTTTTGTATTTATAGAAAAATATGCAATTTTATTTGGTAATATTTTAAGCTTTTATCATATTTATTATGCCGTACATAGCATTATACCTAAATTCCATTAATTGCACACATTTTTAAATATTTGTTATTCAGTGTAGGTTTTTATTTCTTTTTGAATTCATATGTGTGCAAAATTTTCTTTATTACTACAGGAATGGCATGGAGAGATTAAAGGCAAATATTGGTATTGTGCCATGGACAGAAAATCTAATACCTGAACCAGAGTAAGTGATTTTGGATAATTATTTTTCTTCCCTTTTGCGTGTTATCAATATTTGAGATTCTTTTTGTGTTTTGAATGATAATATATATTTAGTCAATTATTTAATTTAGAGACTGTTTTTATGTAATCAGTGTGTTCAGTAAGCAGTATGAAAATATTATGTAATTGAATTCTTTAATTGAAAATATTTTTTTATGATATGTGAATAATATTTTATTTAATTATTTGGGTGTTCTTTCACTTGAAACTATTTCATGGCGTATGTATAGTGTAGTGCTCTAGAATGAAATTCATACCAAAAATTTGTGTGGTTTCAAAGTTGTAAAAGATATTTTAAAATATAATTGATTGATTTTAAAATTTTTATTTGATTATAGAAAGCTAATAAAAAATTGTTCAAAAAAATAAACATTGTAATTGAAGGGCATCAAATGATGAGTTGATTTCGTTTATTGCAAAATTTAGAAATAAGAAACTTCCATGTAAATCTGTTAAAACACTTCAGTATATATTTAACTATTATGTATTTTAAAAACTACAATGCAATAAAATTTACCTTATTCTGAATAAAGTACTAATTTAATCCATTGTCAAAATCTAAAAGATGATTTTGTATTTAAAAAAATTGTAATTGTTCTTGGATAAATTTTTGCTCATAAAAGAAAAATGTTATGAAAATTTTGCAGGTTTCTCTTTATTTTTTTACATGATGATTGCATTTTCTTTTATATAAGCAGCATATTATAATGCATTCAATAGTAAGTATAAGTTAAAAATCAGTAAAAAAAACTCAAACGAAGCAAAAATTTTATTCTGAAATTATACAGTTCTTATTGTAAGTTTTTTCCTTTTTACTAATATATGTGCATACTTTTTGCCAATTGCAATATTTAATGCAATTAGATTGTTCTCATCACTTTTTTTTTTTTTTCATTTTTTTAGTTGTCCTCTTGGTATTGATATTCGAGATGAAGTTAAAAAGGCTTCCATTAAGCTCAAAAGTCCAAAACTGGAAAAAAACTTGAATTTAAGTGGCATTTCTGAATAGAAATTTATGCATTTCTTATTTGAACATATTTTTATATATTCTATGAGTGTTATAACATTGCCATATGATGTTGCAGTGAAAATTGTAATTTATATGTGTAAATAAAATAATTTTTAGCTTTATTTATATGGTTATTGATTATAAACTAACATTTTAGTTCATTAATTTGACTTATAATTTATTTGAGCTAATTAATTATTTAGCATTAACTATTCATTTAGCCATAACAATTAAAACTATTTCTATTTTATTAGTCTCTTATCAAGCAGAAATTACAATGGCAAAATAGTCATATGCAAACTATGCATACAATACATATCTTAAACATGTAATAATTTTTGTAAACAATAAAAATGTTAAATTAAATTATTTATTTAAATCAGTAAAAACAGGAAAAATCAATAAATATTAAATAAACCAATTAAATTCAATGTAAGCAGATGAGTTAAAGTTGAATCATTTCACTTATATTCAATTATTTAATTATTTTCCGCAGAAGATTGTTTTTGTAAGGCACTCTTTGGATTATATCACTTAGAGTCATTAAGTTTGTTATCTGGAGAGTCACTAGATTCATCTGATGAGTTCTCTCTATTAAAATCAGTTGGGTTCAGTCATGTCTTTAATTGGTTTATAAGTGCAGTAGTAGTATAAGAGTTCCTTTGCTCACCTCTTCTAATTGAGTGACCTTGTAAGTGTTGCCTGGTAGCATATCAGTTCTGATTAAGGGACCTCGATATTTTGGTTGGGTCTTTGTTGGTTTTCCTGTCGGTATCGAAACTTTTTTCTTAACCACAACTTGTCTTGACTTTTAAGTGGTTGTCTTGCATTCCTTCTTGGTATAAGCATCTTTTATCTTTTCTATATATCTTCTATTCACTCGTGAGTCGAGATTTGAATCTCTGCAAAATCAGTCCATCCTTCTGCACTCTCATCAGCTTGTTTTCGTAATTCCATCATTAAATTTGGTTAGTAACTGTGCAGCATTTGTAAAGGAGTCTTGTGGATCATTTTGTTTAAGGCATTGTTTATATTTCTTTCATCCTCAAGTACCAGTCTTTGTGTCTATGATCTTCCATGGATGTTGCTATGGTTGGTATAATGGTGCAATTAGTTCTTGCAACCCTCCCATTACCTTGTGTGCATTTTGTGGAGTTTAGAGTATGAGCTATACTATTTTCTCTACAAAACTTCTCTTAACCTTGGGAGATGTAACTGGAAGCCGGTCACTAACGATTATATTTGGTAAACCAAAGTTGTTGATGAAGATTTTCAATGCTTTCTGAATGTAGTTCTATTTCGTACTTTTCACAGTTGTCAACCGCAAGAACCTCGTGAAATTATCGATGATGACCAGTAAATGTTGGTTACATCTGGAACTTGTTACAAATGAACCGTAGTGATCAATAAGAATTATCGAAAATGGTCTCTTAACAGGATGTGACAGTTATTGTTGTTCACCTTTAAAAACATTAAACATTCTAAGCACATCGATATGCGTTTCTTCACATAGCGCTTTATTCTTGGAAACCATTACAATTCTATCAATTGAAAAATGTCAACTTAGATAGTGAAACTTAACTACAATATTTTTGCGCATAGAGGTATAACTTAAAGCAGCTTTTCTCTTTCATTGTCTTTTATGGATCGATATAATCTTTCTCTCTTGAACATGTAAGTTGCAATGATTTGGCTTTTAGCATTTGTTCTTTCAAAATTTTCTTTCTTGAAAATAGAAGTGATCTTATCCAATTCGGTATCTCCTTTTTGAATCATAAGGTCTTGTTCGTCAACGGACATCGTTAGATAAACTTTCAGATTCCTTTCGATCAATTCAGTTATCGTGTATTCAGCTTCTTCACATTGCATCCACATGAGACATCATTACACCTGGTATGTGCTTTACTTCAAGCTCATACTCTTGAATAAGGTTGCTCCATCTAGCAATTTGAGGATTTGTTGACTTCTTTGCTTTCATATAGACTAAGGTTTGACAATCGGGGACGAAAGTAAATTTTATTCTGAGCAAGAATTGTCGAAGTCTGTCCAAAGTCCATGCTAGCGCCATCGATTCTAGTTTGTTAGAATGATAGTACTTTTACACTGACATTCTCTTCTTACCACATTCAGTAGATTCCAGCGACCATCAGATCCTCTTTGTAGGAGTATACCTGAGAGTTCATCAGATGAAGTATCGGTGTGTACTGACTCAGTCAATGTTTCGGGCTGGTTATGAGCAACTATAGATTTGTTTGTTAGATTACCCATAAGTTCTCGACAATCATTTTCTTTTTTTTCTATCCATTCAAAGTCCTTGTCTTTTGAATTTAGATTTACTATCTGCAATTTCACGTTAGATGTACTGCCTACTTAGAATACCTCGGAACAAATCTTCTGAAGTAACCAGTTAAGTTCAAGAAACGGCGTACTTCTTGTGGTTGTGGGAATTTCGCTATTGTTTCCACTTTATTTACTCCTGATTTTATTCCTTCTTCGTTGATCACAAAGCCCCAAAAGTCAAATTCCTTCTTTCTAAATTCGCATTTGTATAATTTGAGTATCAAGTTAGCCGAGAGAGCCTTTTTTAGACGTTCAAGTATATCTCTCATTTTTTTTTTTTTTTTTATCATCATGTACCAATTTTCTGCTGGTATCAATATATCGTCCAAATAATACAAAGCTTTCGTGTTTTGTAGGGACCCTAAGAAATGGTACATTAACCTCTGAAACTCTGCCGGTGCTTTAGGTAATCCAAAAATCCTTCTTTCGAATTGACCTGTTCCATCAGGTGTTATGAACGTGATTTTTAATTTCGATTCCTCACTCAATGGTAATTGTAAATATCCGTGAACGCAATCTAGCGTTGTGAACATTGTGAAAGTTGCTAAACATTCAAGCAAGTCATCTATTCTGGGTAACGGGAATTTATTTTTAATTATTTGACTATTTTACTGCCTGTAATCTACAACTAACCTCCTGTACTCCACTGTTTTCTTTTTGACTAATAGTACCTTTTTTCATCAACCAAACAAATGGGGTCTACTTCTATTATTCTTCCTGCACATTGATTTTCTTCAATAACACATTCTCATTCCCCGTATTTATAATGGGAACTACGATTTCACCATCTTTTTATTTCTAACAAGGGGTCACAACACCCTCCTTTTCGCTCTATAATTACTAATCCGTCATTTACCAAAGCAGTCTGAGCCCTTACAAAATTCACCGAATTTCTTTCAAGTATCACTTTACTAGATGTTTTCAATTCCTTTACATCCGAATTCTTTTCACATTCCATGTTAGCAAATGGGTTATCCTCTGCATTATAAACATGAAATTTATTCCCAATGCGAGCAAACGATATATTTTCTTTATCCAACAAATCGTGATCGTCGTCTCTGACAATAATCTTTTATTTCAACGCCATCAAGAAAACATCTACTAGCGCTTTTCTTAGCGCACGGAACACATCTTGACATTCTCCAAACCGTACATTCAGCACATTTGAAGCTGGGTCTATTTTTAACTCTAGCCTCTTCGCTACGGAATTACTACAAATGACGGAATTGCTCCCGGTATCAATCAGAGCTGCAGCGGCCTGATGGTCAATTGGCTAGCACTCTGGTCTTTGGTACCACAGGCTCCTGATTCAAATCCTGTCGGTGGGATGGATGTTTGTGAGGGGTTCGGAATCCACTTTAAACTGTAGGTCCTAGTCTGTTTAGCCCTCGTGTGCATAAGATGACATAGAGCGACAAGCCAAACCAGAGCTGCAAATTCCAACGGACACTTGATAATCTTCGTAATTTTAATATAAGATGATGCCTTACTCATTCCGGCCCTACTAGCCGTCGCCAAGCTGTGATCTCTTTTCGACACATGGCTTCCTTCATTACGTTCATTTCCTTCCCCTCGCCTGATAAGACCCTGCTTTCTAATTTGATTAAATTTATTATTATTATTATTTATTTTTTTTTTGTCTTGGACATGTTCTAGCGAAATGCGTATATCGTTGCAAACGAAGAATCTCCTATTATTTCCCTGCACTGGACGCCGCTATAAAAAAAATTAATCGCCATATGATTACTATATTTATTATAACTACATCCAGTTGCAAATCGTCCGTTACTGAAACTAGGATTTGTTTTTCTATCATACCCCCTTGAGTTATTCAACGGTGATTTCGGTCTAGGTCCAAACTCATATATTTTTTTTTTCCATAGTACATATTTTGATTTCCGTTTTTGAATTTGGGCAAGTTACTTTCGTTTCGTATATTTTCATATTGGTCTAGTTTATCTGATGAGTCTAACGATTTAACTACTTTTAGCGACTCGTCCACAAAATGTTATTTTATTACAACAGGAATTTTCTTTTGGTCCGTTATGAACAACTCTCTAAGATTATCAAAATCATTTGCATTAGTACCGCATAACCATTTGTCAAAGTAGTTTTGTAATTCGAACGCGAAATCTCTCCATGTATTTTTAGGTAGTTTGCCATGCCCAAAGAATGTTTGTCGGAATTTATCCAGACTTAATTTAAAATTTTTTAATAGTAAATCCTTAACGTGTCCATAGTCATTTGAAAGTTCTTTCGGAACTTTCGCGATACTTCGGTTAATCTTGTAGGGTAATAAATGAATCAAATGACTAGCTTAATACTCAGGACTTAAATTTAAACGTTTCGCTTGTAACAGAGAAAGAATTTTGTTCATATTTTATTACATGAATGTATTTTTATGTTGTTCATATTTTATTACATGAATATATTAATTAATAATTTTTTAATAATAAAATTCATTTATTCATGGATTCCTGGACTCTTAATAATCTAAAATTTAATTTAAGATGTTAAAATAATTGTAGAATAAAAATTAAAAAAATACTATTTTAAAAATAAATATGAAAGGAGTCTCAAGAAGATTGATTTTATTTCAGCTTCTCACACTACATGCAAATTTCTAATTGTAGCAGGAGTTCATGGTGTTTCCGCACTGCTGCTTCTTCTTGCAGCACCACTGGCCGCAGCACTTCTGTCCATCCGAGCAGCATCCCCCAGCGCAGCAATCCTGGCCCTTGGGGCAGCAGCCCACGGGGCAGCAGAGGGTGCCCTTGGGGCAGCACTTGTTGTCAGGGCAGCACTTTGCGCCGCTGAAGGGGCAGCAGAAGGAGGAGTTGCAGCACTTGCCCTTGCAGTTGAAGAAGTTGCACTTGCCGAACAAGCCGAAGGGCACGTGGCGGGCGGACCTCTCGGTGTGGGATATGGCATGCACGGGCTCCAACCCCTCCGATCTCTCATCATCTGAAGCAGAAAGATATGCTCGGTTTAGATTTTCCCCTGAAAACTAGAACTCCCATTCTCAATGTAGTCCCTGTTTATTGTTGTTCTAATAAAAATCTATTGATGGGGAAAGGACCTTATCCTTGACACTGTTTTGAAATTACTAACAATAAATATTATTAATCCCAAAATTTACTATTTTCAAACCGAGCTCTTCCAATTTTGTTATAAAGACGCATTGCTAGTTTTATATACAGGGTGATTATAATTAAAGTTCCATATTCAAAATGTTGTAAAAACAGAACCACTCGTCTGAATGAGTTCCCATTCGAACTGAAGATACTGAAGAAAGAGGAAATGGTATGGCATCAAAACACAAAAGTTCCGCCGATTTTTCCCATCCAGTTTGGTATGACCTTGCCATGGTGGATGGGATTTCCACGAACAGTTGAACGACTGGTTCACTCACGGCTGAGCGACTTCCACAACTGCTGAACGACTTGGGAGTCATTTTTTCCGTCGAAACAATCGAGCACATTGAACACTACAAATGGTTTAATAGGCAACTCATGCCAAATACGTTGTCATCTCTATTCAAAATATCACTGGCAGTCGAATTCACTTTCTTTATGCCGCTTACAAAGCCATCTGTTAATACACTTCGGAACTTTTTTTTTGATATCGTACCGTTTCTCTCTTCGTGTAGGTTACCATTCCTAATCTCTATTAAATTATAAAAAAAAAATATTTTTCTAAAATTTAAAGGTCTTTGCATCTTATTAAACTAGAGCCTGCTCCATGTTTTAATTTTACGTTTTAAAATCTTTAATTCTAAAAAAAATGGCCTACTTTTTAAAATTAAAATTAAAAATGAGTTTATTTGAAAAATCTCGGTTTTATGCAGCTCTATTTTAGCGCATTGGGTATTTTTTCATTTGCAAAGGGAACTTTAACCGTGCATTAAAAAAAAAAAATTTCGCAGCAAATGTTTAAGTTATTTTAGCTCATTTAAAGGAAATTATTCCCTGGATTTGTTATTGTTTTGTATTTATTGTGATGTGGGAAATCCAAGTTAACTTTTGTACGTACCCTCAGAGAATGGAAAGTCAGCCACAGCTAGACAGGGCAGGGCAACCAGCAACAACAGTAATAACTTCTGCAACATGAAAATAATAAGAATTATAAAAAATATATATAATAAGTTATATAATATGCATGAACATTTTTTGTTATATTTTTTTCAAGTATGTTACGAAGTTTACATTTTGCATTCTGCTCTAAATTTAAGAAAATTAAATAAAAAGAATGTTAATTAAGTATTTTGGAAAAAATGAAGTTAAAATAATTTAATTACATTAAAAAATCGTTAAAAAATTTGATTGAGTAAAAATGCTTCAACTCTTTCCTAGAAACATTAACTATTAATAAAATTCATTATAAATCACATAGTGATTCAAATTATATTACTAAAAGTTTGCCAAGGTGAATATTAACCAATGTCGTTTAATTCAAATTAAACAATACTGGTTAAAAACTTTAATGCAAATTTTATGCAATGTCGTTGCATAAAATCGCTGGAAAATAATCTATTATTTCTATTGCTAATGCTAATGCATATAACCATTAATGATATCTTAATTTAAAATCATAAATTAATCATTAATCATTTTTCCATAACAGATGCCAGATTTAATAAGACAATAACGATACTTAAATTATGAAAATAAAAATAATGATTTTTTTTCCCTCATCCAAGGACCTTGTAAACCAAGCCCATGGATTCTGGTCTGATTAAAAATATTTCTTTTCTATAGCAGCACTGCAAATTTAACAATAACAGCCAGTAAACAAATTCAACGGAACTTGAACGAACAACTTTGGAAATGCTTTCTTTTCTGCCCTTCCTCCCTCCTAAACTCACCCCTATGTTTTTCAAATTTAAAACATTTTTTTTTTCTCCAATGCAGCTGGCAAACAGACATGGACATCTTTGGGGCCCTATAAGGGCTGCACCGATGTTACTCACTTTGCATTACCCAGGGGGCGCGTGTAACTTGATGGTAAGCCACGGACGCGGAGTAACAATGCCCCCGCAGCGCTCTATGATCCTATTAGGACCGGGACCTACGGCTTAAAGTGGATTCCGAACCACTTCAACACCCATGGGCAAAGCCGGGATTTGAACCCGATACCTGTGGCACCGAACGCCAGAGCGCTAGCCATTCGGCCATCAGGCTCCTTAAATTTAAAACATTGGGTGGAGAATTCCTTGAATATAACTACGGTAGCCTAAAGGAATTGCCGATATACTTCTGGTTGTAACAGTAAGACATCGTCTGGGGTGCAGGGGTCCAGGATTAAACCGAAAAATTTTTATTGATAAAATGTTTTATTTATTTTACGTCAGCCTGTCTATGAACAGTTCAACCATGAAAAATTTGCCAACCACGAAAAGTCGCAAAATTGGAGTAAAACCTAATAGAGTTACTTAACAAATATTGATTCAGTTTCTTTTTCATTTGATCTGTATTAGAAGTATCCTTGAAAGTTTTGGATGACAATTGCGGCATGGTACAGGCGGAAACACACACTCAAACTTTGGGAAACATATATGTATATTAACTCACAGACCACCCGCTACTTTGGCTTTCGTAACCATGGGAGTATTAACAATATAAAAAAAAACATTACAGTATTAAAAAAAAACATTTTAATTTACTTGAAGAAATTCATAAAATCTCTATGATAAACAGCTTTTATCTTCTTCAGAAGATTATCTCTTAAGTTATTTTCTAATTAAAGAAGGATGCAAGCTGATGTCTCCATTTTAAGAAAGTTCATATCCTTTAACTTCAAGCTAATCGATCATGTATTATTATTATTAATAATGATGTTGGGGTCGGAGCTAAGGAAACCTGGTTTGAAACCCGATAAGAGAGACTGAATAGAATGCTCCCCTGTCTATGCTGATGATGGGCACGATAAATCTACATGCCAAAATATCCTTCCATTAGGTTTGAGAAAGAAGTTATGAAACACCAAATATTGATTCCAAGTTGTGATGGTAAAATGTAGATGTAATATAGTAGGCTTGCCATTTATGCATTCTATGTAACGTTAAAATTGCTAGATATCTGCCGTTCTAGGGGAAAATGGCTTAGGTCAAAATGTCCGTCAAATCTATTAACTCTGTCTTTATGAATTATAAAATTTTAAATTTAGAAAAAAATCGAATAATATTTCAGTATATTAAAAAAAAAAGGTGTGTGGTATTAATGGCATTGTTTATATTTTTTATAGTAAAACAAACAACGATGACGATGATACGGAGAGGCTTGGTTGCCTAGCAACCTCTATCTTCTGCTTTATGAATGACAGAAGTGTCTTAAGCTTTAAGCCCATTCATTAGATAGAAAAGGAGTAAAATATGCATATATATAGTATATATATATTATTAATTTATTTTAAAAATTGACAAAATTTATGTATATATAATTTTTTTAATATTATTATTATTATTTAAGTAAGGAATAAAAGATAAAAAAATAAACAATAGAAACAAAAATTATTGGAGGGGAAATTGGGACTCAGCAGAGAAATTGCATGGTCATTCGGAAAGGAGGATATCGAAATGCTATTGAATAATATTCACAACAGAGCGAGGTCTTTTGCAATTTTTGAAATCAAAAATGTCGTCATCATAGTTGCCGAGATCATTCAAAGCAGAATTATTAATATTGGGAATGGAGTTATAAAAATGTTGTGCAATTTTGTAAACAAATTGTTTATAAACTGGGAGGGAAAGAGCAGGTCTGATATCCTCATTTCGGAAAACCAGGGCGAATTTGTAATCCTACGTAGGATTTTATTTTCATGTCTTTGTATATGATCTCGAAATTCGACGGAGCAGTAGATCCTCAAATAGGACTAGCCTATGCAAGTATTGGACGTAAGTAAGCAAGATAAATGATTTTTTTTTTATTTTCTAATTACCTAGTAGAGTTCCTACAAATAAGTGAATACAGTATGCGAATGCATCTATTAAATTTATCGCTATGATTGTAAAACAGACATGGAAAGTTTAATTTTTGCTTCGATGTAATAATTTTAATAATAATTTTTTTGACTCATAATAATAATAATTCTATAATTTTCTTGACTCGTAACAAAATATTGACAACCACTAAGATATTTATTTCAGAACATCGAAATATTGAACTTAAAAAGTAAACAAATAAAATAAATAATTCTAATCATTAAAATAAATGCTTATTAATAAAATAGTGATCAATATGCCGAAGACATTTTAATCAAATAGAATGAAATTAATTTGAAAAATATTTATTTCCATCTCATTAAACCAATCTAAAAGCAATCGCATATTTATGCGTGAAATACTCAATTAATTAATATAATATTTGTGTTTATACTTGAAATACTCAAATTAATAATAATATTTGTGTTTATGCTTGAAATACTCAATTAACTAATAATAATATTTGTGTTTATGCTTGAAATACTCAATTAACTAATAATAATATTTGTGTTTATGCTTGAAATACTCAGTTAATTAATAATAATATTTGTGTTTATGCTTGTAATACTCAATTAATTAATAATAATATTTGAGTTTATGCTTGAAATACTCTTTTAATAATAATATTTGTGTTTATGCTAGAAATACGTAATTAATTAATAATAATATTTGTGTTTACGCTTAAAATACTCAGTTAATTAATAATAATATTTGTGTTTATGCTTGAAATACTCAATTAATTAATAATAATATTTGTATTTTATAACAACAATATTAACAACAATATTATAACAATAATATTAACAATATTTGTGTTTATGAACCCCGTATTCAATCGAGTATAAATAAAAACAGTAAAAATAAGAAGTAGTTGGCTCACCATTTTGGAACACGCAAAGTTATTCCGTCAAATGTAACCAAAACGGGTGAGTTCCGAAGTTAATATAATTTTATCAGTGCCGAAGAAACTCACCTTTGCACTAGATAAGGGTCGGATAGCCGATCTTTGCAATCTAAAATGCAACCAGATGTCGGTTTTATAAGGAAATCAGTTCAGCGATATGCGTGTCAATCACAGGAGAACAAAGGAAATGCTTGAAACACATGTTTGATTCCATAAAATTCGTTTCTCTCCCTATTGTAATGATTGCAAAATGTTTACGATTGCCAGTGATGCTTTTTTTTTTTTTTTTTCAACATTAAAGAGGAAACAATTCGGAAAAAATATTGAGTATTTTTTGCAGTGATGTAAAATTTAATAAGGATACACAGTTCCATCAATTGTTACTGTTATAAGGTGCTAAAATCTTTCCGTGAGTTAAAATTGGGTACTTATTGCCGTTGGTTAAAATTGCATAGGGCATTTGACGCACTCAAATACATTGAATATTTGACGCATAAAATACACTAGATATAAAATATGTTTTTATTTTAATGGGAATTTTTTAATGAGAATGTTTAGTTAAAACTAACAAACAAACTGTTTACTGTTATGTCTATTGTCAATGTCAATCTCTTATGTCTAATAATGAGTGATGACAGCTAAAGATTTGCTGTTCAGCAAACACTGCTTAAATTTCCTTTAGTCTTAAGTAAATTGAAACGGCCTGATGGCCAATTGGATAGCGCTCTGGCCTTTGGTACCACAAACTTGAGGTTCGAATCCTGGCGATGGCATAAATGTTTGTTTATGGTTCAGAATCCATGTTAGATTGTAGGTCCCGATCTAATTAGCACAAACTGACCGTAGAGCGACAAACTAAATCTAAGTAAATTGGAATCAGAATTAATAATTCGATCCAATAATTCTTTTATAAATTCGTGGAAAAATAATGACAAGTATATGAAAATATTCCATGAATCTGACGCCGAAAGTATTAAACTGATTTCAGAAACAATAATAGTAGCAAATAATATATAAAATAATATTTATAACAAATAATAGTAGCAAACACGCTCCAACAAAATGTGACTTTTTAGTGAATAAGCACATTCGTAGCTTTATAATGAGTAGCACGCACCATCTAGTATCCAGCAGAATTCGAATCCACTGTTTTGAAAAATTAGTAAACTTGTTGAGTATTACACCTCGTATAGACAGATTACCTCGTTGGTGTTTACGACAACATAATATAGCCAAATGTGGATAATAATCATGAGCGAATTCACTGATTGATAATAATCAAGGATGAATTCCCTGATTATTAATAATAATTAGGTATGGATTCAATGAAAATCAAGGATGAATTCTCGTATTGATAATAATCAAGGACGAATTCACCGACTGGTAATATTAATAATAGACGAATTCCCGGACTAATAATAATAATTAACAAAAAACTAGATAATAATTAGGGACGAATTTCCTGTTTGATAATAACCAAGGATGAATTCCCTGATTGATAATAATAATAAGGAATAAATTCATTGATTGTTAATAATAATCAGGTATGGATTCATGGATTATAGATTCACTGGATATAATAAAGGATGAATAATTGGTAATCAGGTAAGATTCACTGGATAATATTCAATAATGAATTCACTGATTGCTAATATTCAAGGCTGAATTCAATTGTTAATAATATTCAAGGATGAATTCACTGATTGGTTGTTATATTTCAAGGTTGATGAATTCATTGATTGATAATATTCAATAATGAATTCACTGATTGATAATATTCAAGGCTGAATTCACTTGTTAATAATATTCATGAATTCATTGATTGATATTCGAATTGATTGATAATATTCAAGGCTGAATTCAATTGTTAAATTCAAGGATGAATTCACTGATTGAATACTGATAGATAATATTCAAGGCTGAATTCATTTGGATGAATATTGATAATATTCAATAATGAATTCACTGATTGATAATATTCAAGGCTGAATTCATTTGTTAATAATATTCAATAATGAATTCACTGATTGATAATATTCAAGGCTGAATTCATTTGTTAATAATATTCAAAGATAAATTCACTTGTTAATAATATTCAAGGTTGAATTCACTGATTGATAATATTCAATAATGAATTCACTGATTGATAATATTCAAGGCTGAATTCACTTGTTAATAACATTCAAGGATGTTGTTCAACATTTTTTTGCTGGAAAATTAAAAATAGAATTTCTCTTTGTAACGAAAATTTTGTAACGTAATTTTCAATACTTAAAATTTCACATACTAAGTAATTAAGGAATATTTTGGAGAAATATTTATTAATAGATAATTTTGCATTATTACGATTTTTTTTTTTTAGTTGTTAAAATATAAATATCGATTAAAAATAGTAGTAGATTAGTTTAATATTATTTCTAAAAAAACAAAAAGCGTATACTTTCTCTAAAATTTGAAAAAAAAAAAGAGGCTTTTTTTTTCTAATGCAGCTGGCAAACACTCAGACAGTTGTCTTTGATGCCTTGAGGTAAGCGCCGTACCTACGTTACTCACTTAGCCCTACCCAGTGAAGCTTGTAGATGCGTGTAGCTTGAAGATAAGCTACGAAAGTGGAGTAACAATGCCCCCGCAACCCTCTACGATCCTATTAGACCGGGACAAACGGTTTAAAGTGGATTCCGAATCGCTACAAACATCCATGGCACCACCAGAACTCGAATACGAAACCTGGGGTCTCGAACCCGAAACCTGCACTAGCCACTTGGCCATCAGGCCCCTGGGGAAAAAAAAAAGAGGTAACTTTTTCAATACGAATGAATAAACGTTTATCCTAATTAGAAAGAGAGCGGGCGAGATAAGGAGCTGCAATATTTTGTAAAACTCAGCAGGTGCAGATAAAAATTTAGTAACTTAGGTTTTCTTTCAAATAAATATCTCAGAATGTAGATAACACTCAATAAGACAAAAAAGTAAAACAAAATTTGATAATCTTGGAATGCATTAAGCCCGCTGCTTTTTTCTCACCGTGTTTCTATCTTGTAATATCGTTTTTATCGTGTTCTGACAAATATGAATAGATAAACAGTTTTATCGAAATGATATCTCTTCTCAGTGTCCAGTCTTTCCCTTTTGCCACAAGTATGAAAAATTTCTATTAAAAAAGTAAATAATGTGCAACGTATGAAATACAAATGAGCAAACAATGTTGTAGCGTTATCATCTTTTCATTCAAAACTTATTTTGATATCATTGAAACAGGCCAAAGAGATGAAAAAAATACAGCTAATAACCCTAATATTGACTGTAAAAGTATATATAATAAAATATAAATGACAATGAATTAGTTTGAAAATTTATTATAATTTTGTAATATAACCAGTATTCAGAATTCTATACTTGGATACATTATGTGTATAAATATCTTATGAAAATAAAGTTATTAATAATTGTTACGTTAATTAATGATGGGAGAAGCACGCCAGGATTCGAACAGGGAATCGCCTGATCCGTAGTCAGGCGCGTTATCCGTTGTGCCGCTGTCCCACGTAGGTTTGAATGTCTTTACTGAATACTTTCATTCTACATGGGCCAAATTGCTCTTCATAAGTTAAAATAAAATCACCAGTCCTGGCGATCCTAATCATGATGAGATAATAAACTTATCAAAATATTTTAGTGTCGTCGGTCCTTGATAAGTCTACAACGTTTAAATTAAATCTGAATCGCTTAAAGTAGGGCAAAATCGAGCCCAAAGAGTCAGTTACATACATACAAACAAACAAACAAACATACAGGTGAAAGTGTATTAAAAAGAATAATCTCTTTGAAATATACAAGCAGCTTGTATAAATAGTTGAAATTCTTTATAATATAAAATACTGATATTCAGGCTAAATTAGTTCATGCTTTCACCATTTAAAGAATGTTTGCTGATGATTTTTTTTCCTTCTAAGATTAAAATATAAATTTATTACTAATTTTGGATTGCTCAACACTAATATGACAATTAAAATTTGAAATTGACCTCCATTTTAAGATATTTATAACTCGATATTTTTTTTAACAGGAAACAATGTATTAGCAGGGGCCTGAATGGCCAAGTGCCTAGCTCTCTGGCGCTCGTTACCACAGGGTTCGAGTCCCGGCTGGGCCATGGATGTTTGAAGTGGTTCGGAATTCACTTTAAGTCGTAGTTCCCGGTCTAACATGATTGTAGAGAGTTGAGGAGGTATTGTTACTCCACGTCTAGCTAAGTGAGTAATGTCGGTGCCGCGCCTGCCTTAAGGCATCAAAGACGAAGCTTCAGAAATCGCTTTACGCCTAGTGAAGTTCCAGTTACTCCTACTAGATGGCAGATCTACTATTGGCGGAACCCAAGTCACATGACACGGCAAGCATTTAAGAGTGGAATGTTGGGCCACTTCAAGCGGCGGATTTTGGGTATAACACGGCGAGGCTTGTGATTGGTCAACGTCTCACGCCTAGGTGAGAACGAACCTTAAGTGTTTTCCAGCTGCATTAGAACAAAAAAAAAAGTGTTAACAAAAGCATGCATCTATTTACTCTGTGTTACGGGGTCACTTGGATTGTCCCTTATGCATTTTTTCAAAATCATTATTGAATATTATCCAATACTGTAATGGACACATTTCCTTATTTATATTCTAGTTCCGCAATGTCCTGGTGGAAATGCTCGACATTCTCATCGCTAACATGGTCATAGTTTCAGGAAAGAAGTCCGAATAACACTGTAAGCAATACATTTTTAGAGACATAGTGCAAGTTCCTTGCATACAGGCACCATGCCCATCACTAATTTTTTCTATTACTTTGACTTAACAGAAAATAAATGGTTTTGTTTTTGTGTAAGATAACTAATAAAATATAGCCTAACCCCCTGTTGTATGGAAGATTGGCAAACGGCCAAGTCAGATGGATTCAAAAAGAGTGGCGTCAAAGGGGAGGAAATATCATTTATGAGGGGTTTTAATTGCAATAAACATATTTATCAGTTATGATAATTAAAATTTGAGACGACATGACATTAAAATAAGAACTAGATGGAAATATTCCACAGTAACTATTATACATTTTCTTTACAAAGCAGCTTTGTTACGTGCATATCTGATTAGCATTCCTATCAAATAATCAATTCGTCCGTTTCCATCATTACACAGAATGTTCACCATTCCATTCGATCCGTGTGGTCAGAATATAACGTGTTTTCCTTTAAAGATCGCGAACAATGTTGACATTATAAAAGTAAGATGTTCCATTGCCATTACTCCATCATTAAGATTTTCATTCATTATTCCAGAATCCATTTTCATCTTTGGAGTTTTCTTTCTCATAGCAACCCTCTAGATTTCTCTACCTATAGCGATTCCCTAAATTTTACTTCCTTAGAGCCATTCTCTTAAAGTTTTCAGAGATTCCCTGTAATATTTTTCCCTATCTCCCTATGCAGTTTCCTTTCTGTAGACTTCCATATAGTAAACACAGCGTGATGACATTTTATGCCGCTTTCAAACTAGATGTTGCTATTTTATATGGATAAATATCTTTTAAATTTAAAATTGCTACTTTTGTTTTTAAAAAAATTAATGGAATTATTAACTTTTTAAGTGACATATATTTTGTGTGTGTATGAATTACGCAAATTTTGAAATAATTCTTTTGAATTTATATAATCAGGTTTCAATATGTTTAATAAACTTGATATTGCATCTGATGAGTATATGCTTAGTGATTATCCTGAAGGAATGCCTTCATTGAAAAAACAGAAAGTAACAATAGCATCCAAGGAAAATAAAAAAAAGTATTTAGGTATGAAAGCATTTCAACTGCATAGCATTTTAAAGGAAAATTTCATTAAGTTTTGTCAAGACCTCAAGCTTATTGCTTCTTCTGCAATGTGTTATTGTGGAGAACCCATGGTTTTCGCACCTCGAATGGAGAGATCCGATGGTTACCAGTGGTATTGTAGGCAGAGAAAGTTGCACAACAGCAGGTTTTCCATTAGAGCAGGGACCTGGTTCGAAAAGTCCCATATTTCTATAAAAGAGATCTTGTGGGTTTGCTACATGTGGGTACATGAATATTCATTCATTTCCATGTCACATGAATCTGAACATTCAACTCAAACTTTGATGGATTGGTGTTCCAGTTGCCGAGATGCATGTCAAATCATTCTAGAAAATAAGAGAAACCCTATTGGTGGATCAGATAAGTTGGTAGAGTTTTTCAGCTGCATTTATCAAAATGAAAAAAATTCAAAAAAATCAAAGAGCCAAAAGTGGGTGATGTGTGCCATTGAACAATTTAGCACAAACATAATTTGTTTTGTAGTACCAAATAAAGAATCAAGTACTCTACGTGAAATATTTGACAGTTATTTTTTACCTGGGACTACAGTGTTTGGTCAAGTGTGGAATTCTCTGAGAGATCTTAGTCGTAGTGATTTTGAATATTTGACAATTGATAAAGAAATAACTTTCCATGATTCTGTCACACAAAAAGATTTAAACACAATCAATAAATTTTGGAAAATAGCAGAAATACATCGTCCAGGTGCAAATTATTGGAAAAAATTTGAATATGGTCCTAAATTTTGTGAATGCATGTATCGCAAAGCATTATCTTTTGCACCAGATGCATATATTGCATTTCTAAAAGATATAGCTGTGATTTATAAACCACAAGAAGTTGCAGGAGAAAAAAAAATATTGAATAAAAAAGCTCATTCTAGTTAATCATATAATTTTATAGATAGTAAAAACAGTTCTTATTTGTTAGACATGAATAAAATTCTAATAAATTTTATTTTTCATGAATGTTGTTATATCACATTTTATACAAATTCATAATGTTTGTATTATTTTAATAAACCTATGCTTTTTATTTGAAAAAGTAAAAATGTATAGATTTAAAAAATGTTTTATATTTTATTAGTAATTGAGTACTAACTTAAATTTTTATTGTTAACTACTGTATATATTTATTTAATAAATTAGTTGTATAGTTCAGATTTTTAATTATTTTTGTTTTTTATGTGTGTGAAGAATATTCATGAAATTAGTTAAATTGGAATTTAAAAAAAGTTAAAATCGTTATATGGATCTAGAAGAAAGAAATTATGTAATTTTAATAATTTTTTCAAACTAAATGTCACATAAAATTTTTTTATTTATATTTATTATTAAATTAACACATGTTTTGAATTATTCAAGAAATATTTAATTATATTCTACTGTTGATTAAATTTTTTTCATCATAAGAAATTTCTAATTAAAAGTTGTTTTTAATTAGTTATGTGTAATACCATAGTATAAATATACAAATAAAAGTTTCTTTTAGTTTCTGGATTGGATTAAAATTATAGAAGTATCAATGGTATCTATATAAATATATGTTTGAGTTATGTTCAAACAATTAGTTAAAGATCATAATTCTCACAGATCTGAAATTTTTTTAAAAAAACCATCTTGTATATTTCTGATATTACGAATACTAATTTAGATTGATATATAAAATATTAAAATAAATTATTTATTATTAACATTATGTAAAAATCTATATAAATATAAACATCTCATTTAATTGAGGAAAAGTAAATAATTTTCAAATGTTTCTGTTAATGAGCAATTTAACTATCTTTTTTAATATAAATCATAATTCCAGTGCTCTAAAAAATAAGTCCTGAAAATTTAATCCCGGTTTTTTTAATTTATATTATTAAATTGTTTTAAATGATTATTAAATATTTAAATATAATTTATTGATGATTAGAAAATGTTTAAAAAAAACAACCTAATGAGGAACATTTGAACTATTCCAATGTCCCTCGTTCTGTTTTAATAGGAGTACAATAGATGTATTAGAACCATATTTTTTGTATATATGTTTATTAATTCAGACAGTGAGACAGTTTTGTATACATGTTTATCAATTCAGACAGTGAAACAGTTTTGTATACTTGTTTATCGATTCAGACATTGAGACAGTTTTGTATATATGTCTATCGATTGAGATAAATAAAGGCACTCACACAGTGAACCTGAGAGATGTATGTTAAAACGGATATTGAATGAGAGTGGCATAACATTACATACCAAAAACTGTTACGTAATGCTGATGACCCTGCTAGTGGATGAAATGCATTATAATGATTTCATGTTAATAAATTTTTTTTTGCAGAAAATTCTGCTGTACTTAAAACAGCAATATATTGGTCAGATTAAAAAAATATAAAATAAAGACATTATTTTGTCTTTTCTAATGAGGAAAACAAAATATGAAATTGTTAGGGCATTAGTCTTAGAAAATATATGTCATTAAAATAATAAATGATACTAAGATAAATGATTATATATAATAATAATGATAAAATAATAACTGATGTTTTATTTATTTTTTTTTTTTCAATTCAGCTAGAGCTCTTTTAGCCGCAGATCGCTTGGCAACTTTTTTATTTGGCCCAACTCCTTGGAATGTTCTGCCATCAGGCAATACAACTTCAATGTAAGTTTTATCTTTCCTTATTACAGGATCCCTGAAATTGAGAGACAGTAAGTAAATCTATTTAAATTTCTTTTTTTCTGGAAAACCTCTAACATTTTTTCTAATTATTTTTTATCAAAAATTTTCAAGATATTTTCATTCAAAATAAAAGTTTCAGCAGGGCTTTTTTTTTATACTCAACTGCATTTATTTTCTTTAATTTATGCAGAATTTAGATAGAAATCTGGTAAATTTAGGTTTATACATAACTAATTATGGTATATATTTAGGGTTACACATAAACTCTATTTTTTTTTTTTTTTTTTGTACACACACACAAAAAGAAACACTGCAAAACAATAATCCTGAAAAAAGGACAATTATTTTTTCAACTGAACATAATTTTGGTAATGTATTGAATTTTTTGCTAATTTAATGTAAAAATTTGCAACAATGTATATATATATATATATATATATATATATTATATACAACTTAAAATCTTGACAGGATTTTGTTCAGGATTATTGTTTTGCAGAGCTTTTTTTTTTATTTGTCCTTAATTACAAAAAAGAGTTTATGTGTTTAGCAGATTTTTATCTAAATACAAAGGTAGTAGATAACCTGGTTCCTTAAAAAAAATGTAAGCTTTTCTTTTTTTTTTTTTTTTTTTTTTCTTTTAAAGATGTGTATAAAAACTTGTACGTTTGTCTCTATTAATACTTTTTTTATTTCAAGTAAAAAGAAGATAAAACTAACAAAAAAATTTCAATAATGCATTAGGGGTGAAGTTTTTGAAAAACTGATAGAAAATGAATTGAAACTACTAATGAGCTAATAAAATTAAAAAGATAATTCTCGACTTACCCAAATATTTTTTTATCTTTTGATTGTTTCATAGACTCGTATAATTCTCTGACAGGCGATATGGGAACATGTTCGGAAAGGTGTTCTTCATACAAATAAAAATGTATTAATTGGAATATTTATATAAAAAACACACTATCATATAAAATGCTGAAATAAAATTCAACAATATATATAAGATGCTGATTAAATAATTAAAAGTAATATATTAAAATGTATAAAAAAAGTAATGAATAAACATAGAACCTTGACAATAAAACAAAGTATTTAAAAAAATTTATTTTAATAATTACTTCAGCACATAGAATTTAAAAGATCGGAATTAAAAAATAATAGTTTAATGGATCAAATAGATTAAGAAATGTATATTAAATAGCTACTGTTTAAAAAATAAAATTTAACAATTTTTAAAAAATTTAATATCAATATTAAGCACAATAAGAAAGATTTTTTTTAAGAATGATTTTAAGTTTTGTATTTTAAAGAACTGAGAGTGGCATATGCAGGGTGATTATAATTAAAGTCCCACTTTCAAAAGGCTGTAAAAAAAAAAGAACCACTCGTCACAATGAGTTCTCATTTGAATTGAAGATACTCGAAGAAGGGGGAAACGGTGGCAAAAAAAGTTCCAAAATGTATTAATAGACGGCACTCTAAGCGGCCTAAAGAAAGTGAATTCGGCTGCCAGTGATATTTTGAATCGAAGTGACAACGTATTTGTATGAGTTGCACATTAAACAAACTGTAGTGTTCAATGTGCTTGATTGTTTCGATCTTTCGACGGAAAAATGACTTCCCAGTCGTTCAACAGTTGTGACACCGTGAGTGGAAAGCCCATTCACCACGGCAAGGTCATACCCAATTGGATGGGAAAAATCGGTGGAATTTTTTTTTAAACGTTTTTTTGATGCCATGCCGTTTTCCCCTTCTTCCAGTATCTACAGTTCAAATTGGAACTCATTGTGACGTGGGGTCCTTTTTTTACAGCATTTTGAAAGCGGGACTTTTAATTATAATCACCCTACATATGAAATTCAATAATCTTTTTCTCTTAATCACATCATAATTTTTCTAAAGTTTATTTATTATTACATTAAATATTAAAATATATTTTTTATTTGCCTTTGAAATAAAAGGCGTTTCAAAAACGCCTGATGAAAAATATTACCTTTTTATTGTCTTAGCTTGAAGCAGTTTTTAAATTATTTTATACGGCCTTTTGATTAAATAATATGCAGTTAATAATAGGACTTTAAAGGAACAGTTTAATAATTTTCTCTTTTACTTTTATTGTTATTGTTATTGTTATGCTCTTTTACTTTTGTTTGGTATACATTCTGTTTGGAATAAGTCCAAGGATCTGTAACAGATTAAAGACATATACCGAGGTACCGCTATATAAGCAATTCAATAACTTTAAAAGCATACTAACTCATGGCAGGAAGGATCATGCGAGAATATACTTTCCAAACAGCATCCAAAGACATCCCACTGTCTAAGTAGATGGCACCAGCCACTGACTCAAACACGTCACCCAAGGCCTTGGGGACATCCACTTCTCCCAATTCGAAGAACTCCATTTCTTCAAGATAATATTTATGAATCTGAAAGGAGGTAAGAATTTTTTTTAAGTACCAAATAATTTTAAATAATAGGATTATATGTAGAAAGAAAAAAAACCCATACTAATAATGCATATACTAGGGGTGATTGATTGTAATAGAGGGTTGACATAATACTAGAGGTGATTGTAAAACCACTGAGCTACATAAAATTTCTGAAATTGTGTGTGAAACAAATTAGAATCTCGCTATTCCTCCTCAACCACCTTTCCAGATAATATAAAATTCCCAATAATACAAATTCCAATGTAAAATTTGTCCAATACTGCAAGGACAATTATACAATTAATATAAAAATCATATTGCATTTAAAGTAATATTAAGTAAGTAATATTTTCTGACACACAAGCATCAAATTTTCAAAACATATTCCTGCGTGCTTTTAAACTTTACAACGAAATTATATCATTCGATGAATTGCCACATTAAAAAAAATTAATTAAGTTAACAATGAAAACATTATTAAGAAATAAGGTGTTTTTCTGACAGTTTTTTGGATGTTTATTTCGGAAAAGGTAATGAAATAATTTTATCACATATAGTTTATTACCAACAATAACAGAGATAGGAAACAACATTAAGAACAGAGATAGAAAACAACATTACAATAAGAAGTAATGACCAATCAGAAAAACACCAGGAGTGAAAAATATTATGAAGAAAGTCTGATTGACTCCCTTCTCCCCCCCGTCCTCCAAAAAAAGTATATTTACATCACTTTATATAAACTCGAGGCTTATAAAATAATTTGTCAAAGTATTACTAAAAGAAGGAGAATGCTTCAGATACATTTGTGACCTTATCTGAAGCAAAATTAAAGGACGGTGCATTTGTAGAATCAGATATCTGGAAACTAATGAAAGATGAAAATTTTGAGAGTAAAATGAATAAACTAAAGCAATGGTTCTCAAAATTCTTACATTTATGCGCCCTGTGATATTCCAGAGGAATATGTGCCCAGTTATAAAAATGGGGCTACTATTTTTCGTGTCAATTTTCACATTCAAAGACAACTTTCATTACAAACTTTCTGGTTACCTTTTTTTCTTCACATAAAAAGTCGCCAAATAGCATTCACGCGCCAAAGGTTTTCGAAAACTAGGAGCGGTGACTTCCCTGGTTGGTTACTAAAGGCAAGAAGCGTCTAAGCGACAAGAGTTGACCAATCACTAGCCTCACTACGTTCGCCTGAAATCGTTTTGAAATGCACTGCTTCGAGTTGACCCACTTTCAACTCGAAGCGGAACTTCTCTAGGCGTAATGCTATTTCTGATTTATCGCTGTGAAGGGGGTCAAAAAAATTTTCTTGCCTGCTGCATGTCGCCTCGGTGGGAAGGAGCCTTAAGAGCATTAGTGTCTATGTGATTTTCCATGTTAAAAAATTACCATTCCACAGTCTGAGACACCGCCTGCTCTGTAAATAATAGTTAGTGGAGTTGACCATCTGGATATAAAACTCAGAAGGTTTAATAGCAGATGCTTATTTTCTGAATTATTTATATAATGAGCCTACAATTATTGGTAGGTTTTAAATGAGCCTCGACTTTAAAACAGTTTCAGAACCACTTAACTAGAGGAACGTAATTTAAGAATTTAAGAGAATTTGTACTTTTTTATATTGTCTATTATTCGTTTCTTATTTAATAGAGTTAAATAAATAAATTTATTCAGAGCTGGAGATTAATAAAATTAATATTGACAGTCAAAATTTCAGTTAATTGTAGCAAAATATGCAATTCCTTTGCGAAAAAAATCTTACTTGATATTAAAAAAAAAAAATTCATTTCATTTTTCAAATTAGCTCTGAAAATAACATAAAAATCATTCATTGAAATTAAAGTACGCATTAAATAAGGCTCAAGGCTAATAATTAACTAAGGCTAGTTATTTTAACACACGCACAAAAAGAAAAATACTGGTTTTTTTTATAATGTAAGATTCACATTAATGCTATTTATTTTGCAGTAAACTATTTTTTAAACTTTTGAATCAATTTGCATTTGATTGATAAAAAAAAAATGCTTACCTCAAAAAATTTAAAAGCATCGCTTTCTTTCAACATATTTATATAATTGTTCATCAGATTAAACAAACTGGGAGATAGCATTTTTAAGAATTTGTTGTACTTATAAGTAACCGCTAAAGATGCAAAATAAATATTGTTCACTAATGCAGCACGAAGATCAGTCAGTTTTCCAGGGGAATGGTCACTAGGATCTTCGTACAATTGACGCGTAATCAGGTAATCTAAGATTGCATCACCAAGAAATTCCAGTCTTTGATAACAGTCGGTGATATCGTTATAATAGTAGGAAGGATGAGTAAAAGCTTGTAAGAGATATGCTTTATTCTTGAAAGTATAGCCAATTTTTTTTTCAAATTTGTCAAACCCACTAGATAAAACTTCCAAACGAAACTCATGATGAGGATGATCACCAACTATGGGATTTGGTGGAGGAGGTGGCCAATCGTCATAATTAACTTCATCATCTGGAAAAGGATTTAAGCCAAGCCATGCCATAAATTTCAGAGCTCCCATCTGCCCAGATGACAGCAAATAAGTGCCGATCAAAGCCTCCACAGAATCAGCTACACATTTATCAGAAATTACTTGCTTAGTGAAGTACAGATGGAGAGGATTTTCTGTTTTTTCATCCTCATTTTCTGCCTCTTTTTTCTTCTTCTTTTTAACCAAGTTCTTCTCATCAACATGGTCTTCCACAATGTAACACGGTGGCAGCCAGGTCTTGGAGGGAATAAAGGGAGTGGTAGTCAGGTATTGACCTAATTTCTTTTTCTTTGCTTTTTGATACAGATGAAGATTTTGAATAAGCCTGCTTCGGAGATTTGTTAATTTACCTTCATCAAAAAAAGGATACTTGATGTAAGTCTTGAAAGACATGGCATACTTCAAGAAGGAATCGCCGATAATTTCCAAACGTTCTAAATTAAATTCGTCGCCAGCACTTTTAGCAGTTAAAGCTTGTAATATCAAACTGGGACTGGGTCCAGTGTGAGTTTTCAAATCAACCTCTACTTCAAAACTAGTTATTTCGTTGCTTGTTATATCTTTTACAATATCACAGGGTATAATCTTATTATTTGGCTTCTCTTTCAGCTGGCCTAATCCAAAGAGATAATCAACCAATGCTTTATCGCTAGTCTCCAAGTAAAAAGTTCGCCATGAAAAATCATCACTTAGCTTAGTAGTTCCAACCTGAACTGCTCGAGCAACGCTTCTCCGTAATTCTTCAGCAAGCAAGAGGCCATTGAGACGAAACAAAATTGTTGGAAGGCACATTACTTTAAAAAAGAAACTTGAAGGGAAAGGATGTATAATGGACAATTCTGGTACTAAATACTCTCGATAATCTCTATGTCTCCGCTTACTTTTACTTAAAGTAGAATGTTCAAATGTCTCCGTGAGTGATAAATACATTGGTTTCCACATCTGAAGATATCCCATTTGAACAGTTTCCACTAAAGGCTGTTTTAAATTATGTATGGTAATATTATATTTTTCTTTATAGTATTCTGCATAGGTACTATACTTTTTATCACATTCAAATGCGCTCGCAGGTGTCAGTGAGTCACATATTTTTACAACATGATGGAAAGTTGGTGATTCAGATTTCCATGTGTCGATTTGTATGATCGCATTAAAACGGCGTCTACAAATTTATCTGGATGAAAAGTCATTCTGTCAACTGTATCCTTTGTTTTCAATTTATGCTTATGGTAAGAATGTTTTCTAGTTGTATGTATGAAATTCCAATCAATTTTACCTATAAAAAAGATGAAAACTATATAAACATTACAGTATTTTTCAAACTATAGTAAATTACCTTTATTCATTTTATTACAAAATGCAGCTTTTATTTTTCAAATACTGTTTGCAACTACTAAAATAAAAAAATGCATTGTTAAAATAATAATAAATAAATGTTTATCCCGTTTTGTTTACTTTTTATTATTGAAATGGAACTATAAATTTATTGTATTGAAATCGGATTTGGTTTAGAATCAGGAACACCATACATTACTGCTAGTATTACTAAATATGCTTTATGGGTTTAGTCATTTTGAAAAAATAAATAAATAAAATAACAGACACCAAATGCAAGTGCTTAGAAGCCTTAAATAACATGCAGTTCCTTGCCAATCTTTTGGGCATTGAGTCACATCAAATTAAATGTCTAAAATAATCTGAAATCATAATAGAATTACTGTTGCCTAATAAACAATATCACAAGGTAAGTTATGGTTGCCATAGGATAATGGCTTGAGTGGCCACTTTATTATGACCACCTGACAGCTTTCAGCAAATTTGTTATCCTTTCCGTCAGATGGCCAGAATTCCTTTTTGGTGCGTGGGTTGCTATGAACTACAAATAAACGGGCTAAAATACTGTAGTAAATAAAAATAAATCAGGAAGACAAAATAAATCATAATAAATAAATTTCCGAATAATCTGGATAAATATTGCGAAATGAAAATCCGTAAGTTAAGATTGTGTGAAATGTGTGAAGACAATAACTTCAATACTGTCCAGTTTGAAGTTAAGCCACAGATATAGAGTCTCAACGACTGAATAAGAAAATATGGGAGAGAGAAAAAAAACGAAGTCAAAGATCACTGGGGTGCTTTGAGCTTCTGATACCTATACACATCTAAAAGACAATATTTTTCTTCTGTAAATAATGAATTTTAATATAAGAGATAAATTAGTAACCCTTAAAAGAGAGTCTCTCTCTCTTTAAGGGTTACTAATTTATACATTATTTATTATATATTATTTTAGAATGATAGAATATTTATTATTTTAGATATTAAGAATAGATATTATTTTTATGAAAGGAAACAAAATATGACATGCTGTTGTACACCAAAGCAAGCAAATAAGATAGAGTTATAGATAACTAGAAACTCTGAAAATGACCAGCATTGATAAATAATTTTATTTTTATGAAAATTATGAAATAATTAATGCAGTTTTTTAAAACTTTATTCCCTCTATAATTGAATAAATTTGTAATTTTCTAAAATTTATTTATTCTTTTAATATACTTAAAATTGACTGTTTTTTGTTTATTCACTTTTACTTGGTTTTCTTTGTATGGAATACTTCCTCTTATTATTTATTAATTGTTTTAACTTGTAGCGACACCTATTGATGTAAAATGGAATACAAATTGAACGACTTCTACTTTCACTGTTAAAAAAGGGAATTTTCCCGCTAGAATAAAAATAGAACGTAGTAAGCGTTCGAAGTAGAATAAACATGTTGTAATTGTGAAAATTGATTATCGTCTTTTAATTTGCCGTCTGGATTTTAATAACACTACGCAACCTTTACAATACCGCCACATACTTGGTGACCCGTGAATTGTTTGCAAACAGTGAATTATTTACAAAATGACTGAAAGTAATGAATCGGCGAAAAAAGATGAAGTAGCGCGGGTAAGTGTCAAAATACCTCCTTTTTGGGCTGAAAAACCAGAAATATGGTTCTTTCAAGTTGAAGCACAGTTTTCAATTTGTGGAATAACAGCCGAGGATACAAAATTCAACTACTTAGTTTCGCAATTAGAACCGAAATTTGTTGAAAGTTTGTGGGACATTATAAGTGATGATAATAGAACAAAATATACCGCTGCTAAAGAACGTTTGCTGAATACTTTTAAAGAAAGCGAAAATAAGCGTCTTCAGAGATTGCTGACAGGACTTGATTTGGGAGATCTTAAACCCAGTCAACTTTTACAAAAAATGAAAAACTTGGCTGCTGATGGAATTACTGACAAGATGCTAACAACATTATTTCTACAAAAAATGCCTGATTCCGTACGGAATATTTTACTAGTTAGTAATGAAGGAATTGAAAAACTGGCATTAATGGCGGATCGTATTCTTGAAATGCAACCAAAACAAGAACTTTACCGCGTAAGCAATGTTTCATCAGGATCAGATGCCATGACTGAGTTACAACAACAAATTACATCTTTGGAAAATAAACTTGAAAAACTGAGTGTCACAAGGAACTCTCGTTCCCAACCTAGAAATAGAGGTCGATACTCTTCTTCTCATCGAAGTAAGTCTCGCAATCGCTCTTACAATACTTCTGGCAAGTACTGTTATTACCATTTTCGTTTTCGAGAAAAATGTTTTCCTGATAAATGCAAAGCTCCATGTGCATGGAAAAACAATCCTTCGGAAAACCAGAATCAGCAACAGAATTAACGGCAGACTCTGCTGCTGACAATACAACATATTGCCGTCAATACCGTCTATTTGTCAACGACAAAAAAACGGGTTTACGCTTTTGGTTGATAGTGGAGCGGACGTAAGTCTTATTCCTTATACTTCTAAGCACAAATTTATTAGTGACTATAAATTATATGCTGCAAATAATACTGCAATCGATACTTTTGGTACAGAAATTTTAAATCTTGATCTAGGTTTACGTCGAGAATTTCAATTCCCATTTATTGTGGCCAAAATTAGTAAACCTATACTAGGTGCAGATTTTTTAAATAAGTTCAATTTATTAATTGATATAAAGCATAAAAGATTAATTGATGGTGTAACTAACCTTGCAGTTTATGGTGACATTGCACCCATCTCTATTAATGAATGTGTAAATACAACTAGCAGCTTATGTAAATATTCTGATTTATTTTCTATGTATCCCAATATAACAAAACCAAATTTTCTTGTTTCAAATGTTAAACATAATGTAAAACATCATATTGTAACTAAAGGACAACCTATAAATTGTAAAGCAAGACAATTAGATCCAAAACGGTTGGAAATAGCTAAAAGAGAATTTAAATATATGCTAGACAATAACATTATTAGTCCATCTAGCTCAGAATGGGCAAGTCCATTACATATAGTTACAAAGAAAGATGGTTCTTTTCGTCCATGTGGTGATTATAGAAGATTGAATGATTTAACTATGCCTGATCGATATAACATACCTCGAATCCAGGATTTTCAACATATTTTAACTAATAAAACTATATTTTCTAAAATTGACATTACTAAAGCATATTATCACATTCCTGTAGCAGATGAAGATAAGGCAAAAACTGCCATCATCACACCTTTTGGACTTTATCAATTCAATGTGATGAGTTTTGGTCTCAAAAATGCCCCTGCAACATTTCAAAGGTTTATAAATGAAGTTCTTTATGGTCTAGACTTTGTGTTTCCATACTTAGATGATGTGTTGATCGCCTCTTCTTGCGAGGAAGAACATCGTTCACATCTTAAAATAGTTTTCCAGCGTTTAGATAAATATGGTCTACGGATTAATATCAGCAAATCAGTTTTGGGAGTACCTGTAATAGATTTTTTAGCCTATGAAATATCTGCGGAAGGTTCACTACCTCAACCTCAAAAGATCAAAGCTATCATAGAATATCCATTGCCAGAAACTATGCACGAATTACGTTCCTTCTTAGGAATGATCAATTTTTATCGTAATTATATAAATAATGCAGCAAAAAATTCAAGCCCCTCTACATGAACTTTTGAAAGGATCTACAAAAAAAGATCGACGCAAAATACCATGGACCGATGAAACTAGACAAAGTTTTGAAAACTGCAAACAAGATGTTGCACAAATAGCGTTAATGGCATATCCCAACTCGGATTACCCTCTGGCACTTCTCACAGATGCATCTGATTGGGCTATTGGATCAGTTATTCAACAAAAAGAACCCAATGGATGGAAGCCAATTGCATTTTTTTCTAAAAAACTTAATGATGCTCAGAAAAATTACAGCGTTTATGACCGTGAACTTTTGGGTATATATTTATCCATTAAACATTTTAAGCATTTACTTGAAGGTCGAGATTTCGATATTTATACTGATCATAAGCCGTTAATATTTGCTTTTAAGCAAAACGATGATAAAGCCTCCCCCAGACAACTAAGACACCTACAATATATCTCACAATTCTCTACTAACCTATACCATATCAGTGGTCGAAACAATGTAGTAGCAGACAGACTGTCTAGAATTGAGGACATCGATTCACCTATTGTCGATTATGACTTGATAGCAGATGCACAAATTAATGATGATGAACTACAACAATTGAAATTACATTCCAAATCATTACATTTTAAAGAGCACCAATTGCCATCAGGAAAGCTCTTGTATTGTGATACCTCTACTTCCAGTATCAGACCATTCATACCAAAACATTTTCGCATGAAAATATTTAATACAATTCACAGTTTAGCTCATTCTGGAATTCAAACTACTGTAAAAGAAATAACTAAAAGATTCATTTGGCCAGATATGAAAAAAGATGTTAAACAGTGGACTCAAACTTGCATCAACTGTCAGAAAAATAAAATAACTAAACATACAAAATCAGAATATTCACAATTTCAAGCACCAGATGAGAGATTTAGTGTCGTTCATATAGATTTAATTGGACCTTATTCACCTTCTAATGGATACACATACTGCTTGACGTGTATTGATCGGTTTACCTCTTGGATGGAAGTGGTACCGTTATCAAATATCACTGCAGAAAGTATAGCAAAAGCTTTTTATGAGCATTGGATTACCCGATTTGGTGTACCTACTTGTGTTCTTACTGACAAAGGCACGCAATTTATTTCAGAGCTATTTCGAAGTTTAGCTGCGCTCTGTGGTGTTAAAGTAAACCATACGTCTTCTTACCATCCTCAGAGTAATGGAAAAGTTGGACGTCTTCACCGTACCTTGAAAACAGCTATTAGAAGTCATAACAACGTTCGTTGGACGGACACATTACCAACGGTTCTTATGGGTTTGCGAGCTGCTCTCTACATGAGGACTGTAAGTGTACAATAGCTGAAATGGTTTCTGGAAAAACTATTAAACTACCAGGCGAATTCTTTGAAGAATCCAGATTGCCAATATCTGATGATAATTTCGTAAGTAATCTCAGAAAACAGATGGCTGACTTAAAACCATACCAAATCCAAAAACAAATGTAAACAAAAGATATTCATTCCAAAAGATTTGTACACATGCTCACATGTATTTCTGCGAATTGACAGAGTTAAAAAACATTAGAACCCCCATATGAAGGACCTTATTTGATATTGCAAAGATCCCCGAAAAACTTTCTTCTATCAATTAAAAATAAACAAGTTAATATTTCAGTGGATAGATTAAAACCGGCATATGTGTTACAACCTAATGAACTTCTGAATCCAACGTCATCAAATGATCATACATCTGTGCCGTGTGAACAAACATTTATACCAAGTCAGCAAGTTGCACAACCAAACACAACAACACGTTGTGGAAGACAAGTAAAACTTCCTGTTCGTTTCAATGACATTATTGACTTTTCTTCAAATTTATAATTCATCCATTCCATTTTAAAAATTAACTTGATTTATGTATGTAAATGTTTATATGTAATTGTATTTGTAATTATTTTGTGCAATTTAAATTTGTATCAATGTGTATTTGTTCGCTATTATTTGTATCGATATATTAATTCGTCTACCATTTTCAAAGTAACGTAACTTTGTTACTGGTAGGGGAGTGATGTAGCGACACCTATTGATGTAAAATGGAATACAAATTGAACGACTTCTACTTTCACTGTTAAATAAATTAATAGTTTAAAAAAACTAAAAAATACGTTTTTAGAGTTAATAAAACTAAAAAGTAAAAAATAATTGTTAACATAAGAATAAAATGACTGACGAGAAAATGAATGTCACTGTTCTAAAAGCGTGGGGTGCTCGATATCAATCGTTATAATTTTTCACTAGTTTCATTCCGAAATGCAGAGTTAGTTTAAAAATGTCATACAAAGCACCCCACGCTTTTAGAACAGTGACATTCATTTTCTCGTCAGTCATTTTATTCTTATGTTAACAATTATTTTTTACTTTTTAGTTTTATTAACTCTAAAAGCGTATTTTTTAGTTTTTTAAACTATTAATTTATTTTTTACTTTTTAGTCTGATTAACTCTAAAAGCATATTTTTTTAGTTTTTTTTTAAAAGTATAATTGTTTTTACTTTGTTTTCCACTTGGCTTATCCGCTAGAGCTTAATGCATACTTTTACCCACCGAAATTTTCGGCCAATCTAAGAGCTCAAAATCAAATTAAAATGATCGGATGTGAGATCCGCCAATTAAAAAAATTATTCGTAAATGTAGGATGGATAATAAAAATATGAAAATGCCTTTGAAACGCCTTATTTAGAACCACGAAAAATTGGGCCAAATACAAGAGATGAAATGATATCCGGGAGATCAGTTGAACGTGACTACCAGTAGATGGAACGAATCAGTCCCAAAAATCGAGCCCAAAAAGAAAAAAAAAAACATGGGGAGAAGGAACAATAAAATAATAAAAAGGAATGATATAAGACCGTAAAGACTTCGTAATGTAAAACTACCATGTTGTAATGAAAAGATTAACAGACACATGAGCGTCTGAACAAAACATGAATAAAGGAAAAACTGTTTTATACGAAAATCTTTTCCAGGAGTTCTAAGAAATAAAAATAAATCTTTTGGCGCATATCTGCTGACCATTTTGTTTGAAAAAGGATATTTATGTTTTAAATTCGTTGTGTGAAAAATAGTTGTGATTTGATTAGGTTAATTACATATGGTTTCACAAGCCAAGCAAGAATTTTCTGGATACTTAAGTTTAGATCAGATAATGTAGGTATACACTATTGTAGAATTCTGAGATCATTATATTAAAACAGCTCGTTTTTTTAAATTAAACCAGGGGGCCCCAAAAATGATTATACGAAAATTTTTTTTTAAACTTTTTATAAGTAAATAATTTTGGAAAAGATACATGCTCTATGATATTTTCAGAACTGTTAGTATCATATTTTTAAAATAAGCAACTTAGAGTTTTTGGAACATTATAAACCCTGAACATGTATTCATTTTTTTTTTTTCATCTATTTTTAAAAGTTTAGGTGGAAAATTTGTTTGAGAAGTGTCTTCATACATATATATATATGATATTTTGTGAATATATATATACTATGATCAAGTATATATGCAGATAATATTTAGAATTTGCATATAATATAAATAATATCTGAAATTGATTTTGTGGATCTATTTTATATAAATTATACATAATCTATGTAGGGACCACATAAAAAAATATGATGCTTTGAAATAAATATTTGATTGCTTAAATAATATTTTTTATGTATCAAATAATTATTTTACCTCCAACTATAGGAGAGATGTAATAAGAAGAAGCTGCATTAGAAGGCAGAAATTTTTTGGCGCCTTCAATCCAAAGAGTGTCAGAAAAAATGAATCTGTGAAATTCTTCAAGGTCGTCTATATTCTCATTCGTGAGGATGAGAGGTTTGTCACAGGAAGTAACAGTCACGAGTATTTTGCCACATTTAGTAAAGATAGTAAAAGGATTAACCTAGAATTAAAAATTATACATCACAAACAATCACTTTTTACACTGTAGATATGTTTCATTTACCCTGAATCTTTTATATATATTTACATAATTAATATCATAAAAACATGGATATTTCTTTAAGCTAAGCAGGAGATTTGGAAAATTATTTATTCTTTCTTTCTTTTTATACATTTAATATGAAAATTTAAGATGTAGTATTCATCGGTAGCTAATCAAAGCTAAATTAAATAATTAAAATTTTACTTTACAAGGTTCATTAAAAATTCAGATTTCTTTCAGAATTTCATTTATTAATAAACATTCTTCATACAGGTTTTACATGATTTGAAATATACATTTATTCATTAGTTTTTAAATTGTAATTTATTTTATATTCACTTGTAAACTAACTGCATAAATATCATTTACATATTAAATAGTAAAGTCTGTTAATTTTTTTCGGATGTATCATGATCTAGTGTTTGTCATAGCTGTACAAGAAAATATTTCTTATATATGAATTCTAGTTCATTACATTGTTGTAAATAATTTAATAGAAATTTGTTTTTATTAACAGTACATATAATATTTACAAATTAGTTACTATAGGATTCATTAATAGTTTTTTTAAAGTCTATCATGTTTTCATTGTTCTAAATGAAAGTATTTGTTATATGAGCTCATGAACTCAATATCATTATGTTATTGTTATTCTGCGTTTTATTAAATACTAGTGAACTTCGGAAGGCTTCACTTTCCTAAATTGGAGTATATATATATAGATATATGAATTAAATAAATATTGGTTAATTTATCTTATGTAAACTTAAATCAGCTGTTTTAAGTTTACATAAATGTTTTAAGTATAATGTTTTTTTTATAGTTTAAGTTCTTTTTTTGCTGTGTTCAATTCTTTAGTGTACATGTTTTAGTACAGTTTTAAGTACTTAGTTTATTCCTAAATTTTTACTTTTTTTACAATGGAATTCAAGAACTATTCAACAAAACAACACTGACTCAAGCTTTTCACAACAATTCGCATTTTACAATCCAAGAAACTGTCCTTCATAATGAGAATTCTTCTCATCTTCCTAGCAAAACTATTCAATGAATCAGACTAGACAACAAAAGATGGGTAGGTCTGCTTATTGCAAGAGATTCCGATTTTAATGGTAGATATTTTAATTTTAATAATCTTCCACGATCTAACAATGAAAATCAAAAAACTATTAAACACTTTTCCATTCAAAACAATGAATGTCATCAATATTTATGTGCCTATAGGCCATTTTATCATGGAATGGTTCACCTAATTTTCCTTCAAGTTTCAAATCCATGTACAGTAAATGCTCTTTAATCTGGCAAGTTTGGGAATAAGAGTGTAGCCTATAATTGAGTATCAATTTGTTTTAATGCCTAATTTATTGGCCCAGGGCATACACAGCTAGCATACAGGAGGACTGAGGTTTGAATCTGCTGGCTGCATTGTTGCCTTTGCTTTCAGAAATAAAAAGTCTCAATTGTGTGTGCAGTGTGTAAAGCATCTTGTATCAATAATTAGGCTACCTGGTGGGTGTTTACCTGGTTTTCTCCCATACAACGTACAAATGCAGGGCAGTTAACTTTTAAAGTCCTCTTGGAAGGCACTGTCCTTCCCTCAACAAATTTGTTGTTTAGGCATTATCAAATCTAAATTTCTGTTTTCTCCAAATAGGAAAGCTGGAATAGGATATATCATTTTCACACCAAATCTTATCCATTGAAAGCTAAACTCTCTAGATTCAGACTAATGACTTCTCCGAAATGTTCATTCAGTAACCATGAAGTATGTTATTCTAACATAAGCATTATGTAAAACAAAAACAAATTATAGAACAATTCTGGCAAAAACTTATTATCTTTCTCCTTGATTTTTTATCCAACTCTCTAGCTAAATTAAAACTAAAATGTATTGCATTTCGTGCAATAACTAATTTATAAAGAAATTAGTTTATATTTCATTTAAAATCAATTAAAAAAGGAAATTTTAATACTATACACCAGTTTCACTTACAGGAGGCAATTTCATTGTGCAGATCAGTGCAAGACCTCTGGCTGTGCGCTCTGGATAGAAGAGGGGTCTACCACGTGGATTTAAAACCTTGGGAAGAGGGTGCACTAACTTCATGTTCAGAATATTCAAGTAACAATGCTTTCCAGGTTTTGGCTTTATATCTTTAAGGAATATTGATACCTGTTGGAGAAACGAATAAATAAATACATATATCTTAGATACTATAGTATTTATATGGTATGAATAATAAATAATTAAAAGATTCTGAGTTTTTTCTGGGCTATAAGAAAAATCTTAATTTTTTTTTCATTTACGAGAATCAGGAATTCTATATTATAAATTTTGTTTTATTTCTTTTAACAATTTCACTTTTTTTTAATTTGTACTATTTGTGTAATCTATGCTTTGTTATTTTTTACTATGCACTCACAGAAAAAATTGTATTTAAAAGTGTTATATATTTTTAAGTTTTATTGGAATACACATATAGACACACTTGCATTTTTAAATATATAAATCTAATAATGCACTTTTTAACAATACTGTGTACACATTTATTATCCTATATTGTATTTGCAATCTAATATCATATATTGTATTTATTATCCTTTAAATATTTTGCAATCACAGTGTTTTGCAGATACATTTATGTACTACTTATGATTTCTTAATCATAAATCTTGGGGAAAAAATTGCTTGGTTTAATTAAAAAAGAAAGAAAAATAACATTTTTTAAGAGTAATATACATACACAAATTGAATAGAATTGTCTGTAATATTTTATTTTGTTTAAAAGATATAACTAACAATAAATAAATTTCTAATAAAATAATAATGGTAAAGAGTTTGACATGAAAATTGACATTAATTTCAGCAATTTGTTTATTAATAAATGTCTATAGGAGAGATAGAGATATATAAAGTGCAAAAGTTAAGCATAGGTGACCTTCATTAAATGACTGTTCTCATATTTTGCAATAAAATTGATTACATAAAAAAACACAACCACAATGTCTTATAAGGGCGGCAACTTAATAAGGATAAACTATATGTATAAAGAGAGTATTAGAGAGTAGTATAAAGAGAATATTTATAAACAACAAGACTTTAAAAGTAATTTTATTCATTTTTACCTTAAATTAAAATATGAATAATACTGAATTACAAGAAAGACATGCTAAGACTTTTACTCTAAATAATTTAATCAAATCTTCCTTATCAAACCATCAGTTTTCTTGATATTTCTATAATTAGTTATTGGTAACTAAAAATAGAAACAATTAAAAAATTTATTTAATTTCTAAAAATATTGATTAATAAAGTCGTTTTAAAAGTAGTGTTTTAACAATTTTTGGTATACTTTAAATGTTGAGTATTATACAATGTACACAATGATGATCACAATTAAGCAGGAGGTATTTAGACACCTCCTATGCAAAACAGCTGATTGAATCACAAGTAAATTTTGTATATGTATTATCTTCAGTTTATGGTTTTGATTTCTGTAAGTAAATTGCCTACTTTTGAAAACACTAGTAATAACATTCTTTTTTAGACAAAATACAAAGTTATAAAAAACTGATGTAATATGACAAAACTATTCAGAAAGTTAACATCACATAAAAAAACCCCACAACCACAATATCTTTTGCAATAGTGTAGAAAAAAAATAGAAATAAACCAAAGATTATGTGTAGTAAGTTTATTGTAATTACGTGCTAAAACAAATTATCATTTTATGTATGGTTCAACATGTATTCAATGATCTTGCTCTAAAAATTTCATATGTACGACAAACTCAACAATAAGCACTATGTAATTTATGTGTGCAGATAACTGAAACATGGTGGGAAATTTTGTCATTGAAGTCCACTAAGTTTGAAATGGAATTTTGATAAACTTTGATCTTTAAATAGTCTTGTAGCCAAAAGTCACAAGGGTTTACAGATTGGATAAACAGGCTGGAATGATCTGCTTATCACTCTTTCCGAAACATTTTGCTGCAGAATATTTGAAACAGAGAAAGCAATATGAGGTGATACTTTGTTTTGCATAAAGATGATGGTTGTCCAGACAATTTCTCTACTGTAGTGTCGGAATTAAAAAATTTCATAATATGGTTGCATATCTAACACTATTTACAAAGCATATCACAGATCCTGTGGCAGTGTTCTTGCCAAATAAGTGTATCCCATCTACGAATGAGGAGGCGAAACTACAGCACACCATAACTTTTCATCCATGCAAGGAAATTTGTTGATAAGCCTAGAGATTCTAACATGTTAGGTTCATGTTTACCAAGTTATTTAGATAGAAACAAGCCTTATTGCCCAACAAATCTACCAGGGCAAAGAATTATATACCAATAATTCTCTGCATTCTAGTTGGTTTATTTCCCCGTCCATGTTTTACTGGAATAAGCTCGTCTTTTCAAAACACAAATCATTTGAAGATTTGTAGTAATAAGAGTACATAAGATGTCCAAAACATGGCAAAGGCATTTGTTATATTGGTAAAAAGAGTTTGAGGAATAACACTCAATTTGGTAAAAGAGTATTATATTACTAAAATCATTGTTTAAAACAACATACTTTGGAAAGTATATGAACAAAATTTCATGTAAATTGGCTGAGCAGATTTTGTATAATGGTAGTCTAAACACCTTCAATTTAATTTGAATCATTCTGCACATTAAGAAAGAAGTATTTTTGAAAACTGTATATTACTAAATATTTTTGAAATTTTGCCTAGGGATTCGAACATGTTAGTTACATTATATTAAATTGATATTCTTTAAAAGAATATCAATTTAATATAATGTCTAACTTAATTATCAAATAAAATTTTTCTTAGTCATTACATGTTTCTCATAAATTTGTCTTCGTCTATTTGTTCCGGGTATTGCACCATTACCATCTTCTTCCTCGATTTCTCCTAATTCTTTTTCTATTGCATTAACTACTAAGCGACTTTTTGGAACTAGGTCCTCATTCAATTCTCCTGAAACAAATTATTCTTAATTCAGATCTTTAAACACTTTCAACACAACTTCATATATAAATAACTGAATAAGAATCCAATTTGCAATAAGTATATTTGTTGTTGTTTCTTATCCCACTTGGCTGGCCAAGCCCATATGGACTCATGCTTGAAGGGGAAGGAAGCAGCTTCTGTTGTGATGGAGCACCCGTAGGTAGAAGCCTGACTTTTGCTCCGTGACGCTCTTACAGTCATAGAAGACCGGGACCTACGGCTTAAAGTGGATTCCGAACCACTACAAACATCCATGGCACCGCCGGGATTCGAACCCGAAACCTGTGGCACCGAGCGCCAGAGCAGACACTCGGCCATTCAGGTCCCAAATTTGCCAACGGCACACAGTGTTCCCAGGTGGTCACCCACCCAAGTACTGACCGCGCCCAATGATGCTTAACTTCGGTGGTCTAAAGAGAACCGGTATATTCAGCATGGTACGGCCGTTGGCTATAAGTATATTTAAAATGTAGTATATATGAAGGATTGATGTATGTCCACTTTCATAAAAAAAATGGCCACATCTCAAAAACACGATTTTATTTTCTAATAAAAAAATGTTATAAACTTGTATGAATATCATATCGAAATTTAAAAGCATTTCTATTTTTGTCGACTTCAATAACTCTGAACAAAATTAACTAATAAAAAACAATGTTGAACTTAAATTCAATAGTACAATGTATTAATTTTAATGCATAAACTTTAAATACAGTTTTAATAAATTTTTGATTAAATGTTTATTTATTTACATGTAAAAAGATAAAACTGTTTCATTTTACCTATTTTATCCAGCAATTGGCATGCTATTAATGCTGCTGCCATCTTTGCAAGTTTCTTTCTTCTCATTGGTGGACTCTTTAAGAAAAATGTGAAAATTCAAAGATCTTGATTCAAGCTATTGATAAGAAATTAGATAATTTTTTTGAAAACAAATTTTAATATTTTTCAATTTTAAATAGTAACTTTTGTATTAAAAGTTTTGAATTTGTATTCAGTTGATATATTAGAAATTATCAAAATAAAGAAATAAACATAAAAATTAAAACAATTAATTATGAAGAATGTATCCGATACTAAAATAGATAGGGGGAAAAAAAAGAAGTAAATGAGAGAAACATTTAATAAGCAATCCATGAGAGTGCATTAGAGTAACATTCTCTTGACATTTATTATTTTTTCTGTGAAAAATGTAAGTTAAAAATTGAAAAGGTAGGGGAAAAAAAAAAACCCACAGAAGAACAGAAACTTTTTTAATGAAAGAATTAGTAAAAATTATTCTATTGAGTTACATCATCATTCACTTTTACCCAATCATTCACTTTTTTCTCACCACCTTACACGATGAGGTGTAAGAAACACAATAACTGAAATAATTATAAATTACAGTATAGTCCATCATATCATGAAGATTTTATAAAACAAGTATATAAAATACTCCATATTCCTTTTTGCATTATTTGATAAATAATTCATTAATAATTAAAACATGATCAGTACTAATGTCCAATTTGTGACATGATGGAGGCAACCTGAATTTTTGTAGATGTCCTTATACTTATGAGCTTTAGATCAACTTTTTAAAATTTGACTTTAAAAGCTATCTAAAAAAGTCAATTTTTTTTTTGTATAATTGCATCATCTTAATACGTGTTTGAAAATTATAGATTTTTTGTTGTTTATTTTTGCTAAGTTCTTTATTTTGATGGGTTTTTTTCTCCTTGTCATTGTAAACAAAAAGAAAAAAAATATATTAAGAGAGAATAATTTAAAAATTCGTACTTTAATTTATTGCACTCAAATCATGGATGATATGATGATTTTTTTAGTTAATGTAATAAAATAGTAACAGGTTCCCTTATATAATAATAATCCCTCTAATATACATTTTTTACTTTCAGATGTTGATGTAACTTTCTGCTAATTAAATTCTGATTTTCACAGCAATTGCCTTCTTACCTCTGCATCTTTCTTTGTCATAACATATTTCAAAATTTTTTGTAATACTTTTAAGATATAAGTTGAATTTTATTCTAAAAATTAAAATTCAACTCAAGATTTGGCAAAAGTTAGCATTAAGTATATTGCATAAGAAATACTTAACAATGAATGATTGGACTTTGTAATAATTGTAAGAAATAAGGACAAAAGAAGTGATGTATCTTAAATTGTTCTATTGCGTTTAATATAAGAATGGATTGCTGTAACTCACAACAATGGTTTGTTTCAAGGTAGAGTTGATGGGCATTCGCAAAGTGCATTCATATTCTTTCTGGATACTCTCCTCATCTACTGTTGTGATAGTCCATTGAGGCATTAATTTGGTGGCCATATCTGAGGGTAAACTGGTACAGTACCTTGAAAAAAAAAAAAATCAGAAATATTGACTAACAGGTTGATTAATTGACTTATTTAATATTGACTAACAGGAAATAAAAATGACATTTTAAAAGTTTTTCATTCAAAAATTGTCCAAGCTTAGTGGTACTAATTTTTATATCACTGTTTGTAGTAGGCTTTTGTACACAATAATCTTTATTCTTCTATCACAGATGATTAGGACAACCACAATACAATAAAAATAGTTTTCTCTTGTAAAATGTGGTTTATTTAATTAAATTTGTAACACTTATGTGAACATACAGTTGTGTGTTTTATACAGTTTGAAACAATTTTCCTCCTTTTAAAAAAGGAAACCAAAAATCTGGATATCACTGATCTTCATGAAAAAAGAGTTACTCAAATATTTATTGGAAGTATTATAATATAAAAAACAGGGCAAATAAATAAATATTGTAAAATAATTTTTATGAGAATAAACCACGACTTTAGTCATTGCCATATTTAGGCTTTTTTACTCAATACAGGGAGGATCTCTTAAATAAATACATGTATCTGAATTCATACTAAATAGGAGTCTTTTGCTTTAAAAATATTGATATCCTAATTGTATTATTATTATTTATAATTTATAATGCAGCTGGCACTACAGAAACAATCTTTATGCTCTGCACAGATCCAGAAAACCATAAATACGTCACACAAAGAATAAAAAAAAAAAAAAAAACACAAAAGAACATTACATTACAAACATACATTAGAAAAAATATACGCCCTCGGGGCAGCCTGTAACCCCTAGAGGGCGCGTCCCCAGGTGGCGGATCGGGGGATGCCTCCATGGTCTCCGATGGGTGGCAGGAGGGAAATAAAATACTTCCCGCGGACCAACAGGTAGAAGTCCAACCTGCCGAGGCCCTGGCAACCGTTTTCCATGGATTGTGATATATCGACATATTTCAGGCCTCTCTGACGGGTTAGTGATTTTTTCTGACTGCAAGTTGGTTCTGGAAGTAATTAAAAATGGAGATACTAACATCACTTCTCGATAAATGTTCTGCTCGAGACTCTACACTGTAGAGGCAAATCATGTCATCTTCAATGGATTCCTGCAGATGTCAACATTGAGGGCAACGAATGCGCTGACTCTTTAGCCAAAGAAGCCAGGGACAATGATCAACCCAGGACTACCATCACACTTGCAGATGCTAACGCAGTTGCCAAAAGCCGACTCATTCATCATCACTTTAAGAAGCCGCTAATTACAGACTTCAACTGCCCTAGGAAGTTGACATCAGTTATTAGCAGACTCAGAACTAATCATTACAGAGGAATGAAGAATCTCCCAGACAAGACCAGGGAATACATCCCCAGCAGAAACTGCCTCAACGCTTTCCTAACACCTAAGCACATTCTAGAGTGCCTCACCACGTTTTGCGATTGGGTATGGTGCCAATCGAGGCATCGCTATCGTGAAGATTTTTGACTTGATCTAACTTTAATAATAATATTTTAAATCCATGGACACGATAACAACAACAAGAAATATACAAAAATTAGTTAATCAGATAAGAATTAGGACATTGAAATTAAAACAGGATCAAATCTTCAAGCAATTTAGAAGATCTCTCGCCTCCCAGTACCTGGAAAAAACATTGGCCTGAGAGAACGCTGAGCAAGCGAGAGGATGCACAGTGTTCATCGCCACACCATTGCAGCAGATGGGGCAGGCAGGACTATGAACTATTTTGAACCTGTGAAGGTGTGCATATGAGCAGTCATGTATCGCAGCTAGACGAAAGGCAGCAACAGCACTGCTTCTGGGAGATTATAGATGTTACCTTCAAAGCATTTATTTCTGGTTCTTTCTTTTAATTGTGACAGTTGCTTGGCCTTAAAGGCTATATTGATTTTTGATGACACAGACTTGCAACTAACCTGGTCATTTGAATAATATGACATCCCCGTTTGGCCAGCTCATCTGCCTTTCCATTTCCGGGGATGCCACAGTGAGAAGGAATCCACTGCAAAATGACCATTTTATATGTTTCATGTATTCTCGTAGTAGGGATCTACATTGCATTACAGATAAAGAAATAAGAGCTTGGCAATTGACAGATTATATTATAACAATAGTGTTGATAAAAGTAAACACAATCTGGTATACCTCACAAAAAAAGGAAAATCTTATTGCTAATTTCAGAAATAAAGGCTTGATTATAAACTATAATTACATTATTTTAACATATTATAAATCTAAAAAGTAGGATAATCAAGTCCATTAAAGAAAATTTTATAAAAATTTGGTTGTATTAGAATTTTATATGAATGTTAAAAAATAATAATTCTGTTAGAAAAAAGTATCGCATCTAGCAAGGTAAATTTAAAATAGTCTTCAATTACCTATTAATTAATGAAATAGCTGCACTCATGGTAATTCTGGGTCCATTAGGTCCTCGAGGCATATAAGGAGGCATCGCTGCATCAGCCACGTGTTCAGAAATTTCTTCTTCAGTGGGCATGACACGGTCATGACACTTAGATTGAAGCATCTAGCAAAAGCATATTTATTTTTAAACAAACTTTCAATTTTAAATACTACTGTGCCCAAAAAGTAAGACCAATTATTTTTTTTCAAAAACTCTTTATTTATTCTTACAAATTTATGGAATTATTTACGGGGCTTATGGAATTTCAATTTTTTTTTGTCTTTTTTAGGTTGCTGGCACTGTCCTTGACATCTGTGTGAAATTTGACGTCAAAATATTCATTAGTGTTGGAGTTACGCTTGGCTTTGTGAGACGCTAAAACTGATTCCGGCGATTTTTGAAATGTCTGAGTTAATTGAGCAAAGAACTTGCATTCAATTTTGTTTGCGGAAACGTATAGAACGTTGCAGAAGGCCTTCAGTGAGCATTCCTATATCGGAAAGAAATATTTACAAGTGGTATATACAGTTCAAAGAAGGCAGAGAACGCGTTGAAGACGAAGAGCCCTCTGGTCGACCCTCCACCTCAACCAACGGAGCTCACGTAAAAAAAAATTAAAAATTTGGTGCTTGCAAACCACCGATTTACAATTAGAGACCTTGCTGATGATGTTGGAATTTCAAAAGGATCGGTCCATTCCATGTGGGCCTCAAACGCGTCAAATCTCGATTGGTACCGAAAACACTAAATGCGCCAGCTCACATTGCATTGATTCTTCGTGACTTTTTCACCAAAAATGAGACCCATATCATTCCACAACCACCGTATTCACACCATGCGACTTCTGGCTATTTCCTAAACACAAAAGACCACTCCGGGGACACCGTTTTGAGTCGATTGAAGAGATTCGCTTTGAAGGCCATCCTTGCCGATGACTTTTTAGCATGCATTGAGGGTTGGAAAAAACTTTGTCATAAGTGCATTGTGCCTGAAGGGGATTACTTTGAAGGCGATGGAATAAATAATGATTTGATGAGATTTTGAAAAAAAAAATTGGTCTTATTGTTTGGGCACAGTAGTATAAATAGTTTTACAATATTATAGCATCAAAAATATTTGTGTACGCTTTCATATTCGTGTTATGCATGTCGAAGAACAGAGTTCAACAGATGCAAATAATATGAGGATCATACCACAGTTTTTATTTTTTTCGCCAGAAATTACATCTTATTATTGATATAGGTTGTAGGCAGGAAATTATGGCTCATAAATTTTTTTTTTTAATTTGCTCAGAAATTTTTTTATGGGTAGCACACAATATTAAACAGAATATTTGAAAGATAAACAAGTATGCAACCGTGGTTCCACCTACGCAACCCTGTTTCCTCCTACACACTGCAAAAGCACCCCTTGTGGCGTTCAGAAGAAATCCCCAATAGGCATCGAGACTCTCGCCAGAGAGGAAGTGCGGCGCTGCTACTTCAGAGAAGTTTACTTTACAGTCTCTCACCCCGAGAGAAGATAGAGTTAACACCATCCTGTGCATAAATGGGCCTACATACTCTCATCCAGAGAGGAAGTCTATTTCGCTATCCAGCTCGAGTAACTTTATTCTTAGATTAGAAGCGGAATCCTTCCACGAATGTATAGTTATATGTTTTAAATTAGTTAAATATTATCTATTTTTAATTGTGGTATTGATGTTGTTTACGTGCTGTGAAAATAAAGTTGTGTGTTCTTAAACGTGTGTCTCAACACGTCAACATCCAGATCCAGCTGCACCAACAAATGGCACTTCGACTACAGTTAATGTTTACTATAATTCAACTCGACCAGTTATGTTAGGCGTTGTAATTAAATAGAAAAAGGATTTTGATGTCAACTAGTCTATAGTATGAACAATAAATCTCAAACTAGTAAGAAATAGTGTTTTATTACCCAATAATTTAATGTCTATAGGATTTTTTACCATTTTTGATAGTGGATATTTAGCAGTCAGTTTTATCAAAACAAAGATGCATCTTGTATCCGTTGTATGTTTAATTTGAAAGAAAAATATATTTTGTCAAGATATTTTTGAAAGAGAAAAAAACACAAATATATGAATTCGATGTAAATCTACAATCAAGAGAGCTACATTGGTGTCCGATCAAAATTGAGAACTGTTCAATTATAATGAACAAGTATTGCATTTCATTTTGTACGGTTTTATGATATTATGTTTGTTTTAAGAATAAAATGCATTCAAGAAAACCTAAAAAAAATATGAAAAGAGAAAGTTTTTATCATTGTAAATAGTATCTAAAAATATTTTCAGTTTGGTAAGTTTTATGAAAAAATTCAGAATAATATTTCATCATAATAATTTAATGATGTATTCCTTAAAAACAGTTATTTTATGTTTTAAGAAAATATAATTTATAACAACTCACTTTTTCAGTGGTATTAAAACTGACCAAATCCCTCATGAAGTTTGCAAATCTATCCCCTTCTTCTGTAAGCATGACGTACAATGAATTTTTAACTCTAGCTCGCCCTTTCGACTGGACATAAGATCGGAAACTCTCTGGCAAATCGAAACGAATCACAAGGTTGCACTGTCGTATATCCATCCCTTCTTCTAAAACTTGGGTTGCAACCAACACATTGGTTCGTTTTTCTCGAAAATCCTTCAGTTTCTTTTGCTGGAGCTCCTCGGACATGGACGTCTCAGAGGATTTCAAACATCCGTGGCCTACAATGAATTCGGGTTCCAAAAAATCCAATTCTGGAACACTGTTCTTTATTTCCAATAACCAACGATGAAGGACATAGGCTGTGATTCGTCGTTCAACAAATATAATGGAACTGAGATTACTTTCACGTTCTTGTCTTTGCTTTGTACTCTCATAATGTTTAACAGGATCTACTTCAAAAGGAACTTCCATTATAGAGGGAGAATTTTCCCGTTGGAATATAGCACTTCGTTTTGCTGCTAACAATATTCCAATCAACCGTTTTAATTTGTGAGGCATGGTATCCAAGTTGGCTTCGTTAGAATGAGAATTTAAGCCCTCACACTCTTTTTTGAAGTAAGTCAAAAAGTCACAAACTTTGCCGAGCATACTAAGCATTGTATCAGCTGAAAATCGATTCGGCATTGACTCAATTTCTTTCAAATACTTGTCAGCAGCTTCATAAGCACACCATGGTCCTAAATTGCTTAAAGTTATAAGTAGTGCATTCAAACATTTTTTAGGCTTGTCATAAAATATTGCATCGAAAACAAGAGGGGTTGTCTTGGAATTTTTCTTTTCGCCGAATTTCGATAATTTAATTTCAGAAATCATGCCTTGACATTCTTTATAAAGAGTAGTTGGAATTTCATACTTTTCATACATAATCACATATTCATCAGGATCTGTTCCATATTTGTAGAGATCGCTTATGTCACTGGCTGTTGCAATTGTGCTTCTTAAAGACTTCTCCAATTCTTTTAAACGTTTTTCCAGTAGAGAAGGTTCACATTTCCCATTGAGCAGTGAAGCACTAAGTCCAAATATCCTAGGCATTTCTTCTGGAGGCAGTGTCCCAAAACATTTCAGAGCCTTCAGATAAGGATGCTCATGTTGTGCATGATGGCACTCGTCGATGATCAGAAGTTGTATTCGTTTTAATGGAATGAATGCATGGTCAACTATTATTCTAAATATTTCAGCTGTCATCACCAGAACTTCGTAATTTTGAAATTCTTCAATCCATTGATTCTTGTTCCAAGAATCTGTATTCATTTCACCATAGTAACCCTTTACTTTCAGATCAGTGTGATCACTAATTGTCTTTGCTTGTTGAGTTACAAGTGGCACTATGAAAAAAAACTTTCAAACTAATTTTTTATAAAAAAAAAATACACAAAGACATAAAATGACTTTAGAAAGAAATAATGTTCTTTATATCACATTAATAATTTTATAAAATATTTTAATATGCTTATTATTGGGTTGGTGCATAATTATCAGGCGTTTCTTTGATGTGCTATATTTTAATAAAAATTTACAATATTCAGAGCACCTTCAATCTCATCAGCTACATCCGCAGTGGAATGCCTACGGATCCAGTCATACATAATTCTCATAATTTAGTACAAAATCATTTTTGATTGTAAGAATCATGAAATTTTACGAATGGATCTCTACACATTTTGTGTTGCGCCATTCAGTTTCGCCCTTCATCTCCGAGTATATTAAATTTATCTTTTGTGACTGTTAGAATCATATCATTTCCACAATTACGACGTTCTTAGCAATCAATACTATTACTACTACCACACCACATCAGAGCTGAGTTGCCCCTTTACAATTTGGGAATGATCTGGGTGAGAAGTGTGATTGAGCAATCAATACTTCAAACATAAATAATTTTCAGCTTACCCTGGCATTCCAAATTCTTAAAGAAATCACTGTTGTACTTTTATTTATAGCTTCGGTATTATAACATGCTGCTGACGTTTGTTGACACAGGAAGTGCCTTTTACATCGACCCTTTTCATGTAGGATGGTACGCCCCCACTTGTTCATAGGTTCCTGAAGATATTTCTATTTCCTGAGGGCAAATTGGTTAGAGCTCTGGCCGTTGGTACCACTGGCTTCAGGTTTCGAATCCTGGTGGCGGCATGAATGTTTGTTGGTGGTTCGGAATCCACTTTAAACAGTAGGTACCGGTTTAATTAGCTTAAAGTGTGCACAAAATGGCCGTAGAGCGACAAACCAATTCCAACCTGAAGGCATTTTTTATCCAATAATTCACGGATAAACGAGTTATTTGTAGCTCCTTTATTAATCCATCGCCACCACATTCCCAGATCTAACCCCGTTTAATTTTTGGTTATGAGGCCTCTTAAAAATATAGTTTATCGTGAAGATGTTGCGACATTGGATGGCTTAAAGAACTCCATTACACTTCATGCGCAAAGCATCCCAACTGATCAGTTACTATTTATTGTTGAACACGTTGTCCATCGCCTTGAAATTACGCAGGTGAATGAGAGTGGTTACATTGAGCACTTTTCATTACATCGCCCTGTGCATAATTAATAACTGCTCTTTTTTAACATTGGATTTCCTCTTGTGACAGGCGTACTGTTATTTACACTTTATTTAATACGGTTTGATGACAAAGTGTCCCAAAATCGTCAATAAATTCTGCAATTGTTTATACTGGTCTTTTATTTTATTAAGTTTAATGTTTTAGAACCCCCCCCTCCCCTCCATTAGAATTTTTTTCCCGAAATTCCTTAAACACATCTTGTGTAGTCTATATACCAAAAGTGGTTACAGTCCGTTCACCCATTTTATCTGTATGAGGTTGTTATAGGGGAAGTGTTTAATTATAACCACCCAGTATTATAATTGAAATTTTTTAAAAAATATTTTATTAATTTACCAAAAAAAAAAAAAAAAACACCCACCAGTTGGAACAAGAAAAAATATTCTTTTTCCATCCTCATCATAAGGTTTTCGAACTTCAGTAGCACTTTCTCGGATGAGCATAACAGCTATAAATGTCTTCCCGGTTCCTGTACCCAGGCAAGCAATAGTGTTTTGTCTTCTGGCAATTTCCAAGATTTCAATCTGAAAATCAATGGTATAGAATGAATAAATGGTACCTTTCCACTACCCTGAACCAATTTTTCAGCAAGCTTAAATGTTGTCAAATTATTGTGCCAAGTTTTTCCAACGTGGAATATCGCTTTACTGTTCCAAACAAAGCACATCATACGTAGTTTTACATATAAATTTCACCATTTTTGATGGGCAACTGCATTGTTTTTGATTGATTTTTGAAATAAATGTGAGTATCTTTAGAAAAAGATAAATCAACACCGAATATGAAAAGTAAAACAAGCCCATACACATTTGTTGGAAAGGGTATAAAGAGAAGATAGTGTTTGTTTTGTCCACATAGCAGTTAGCCCTTATTATTATTTTATTTTTCAGATATGAAGAGCAATATGCATAAAAGAATCCGAAAAGGTTGCGGGGAATCAGCTAAATGAAGTAACCATTGTTTTCTGCGATATTCAATTTCGTGTGTTGCAGATGGGTCGTATCTGCTATATTGAGAAAGATTGTTCATTACTAGCTATAGAGAGTTCACGCAAGAAATGTATTCAAGTAGCATCTTTAATGGATCGTAACTGCTATTTAAAGCAGGATTGCTCATTACTAGCCATAGAAAGTTCGTGTAAGAAAGATATTTAAGTAGCATCTTTAATAGATTGAAAATGGATCGTAACTGCTATTTTAAACAACGTTGCTCATTACTAGCCATAGAAAGTTCTTGTAAGAAATGTATTTAAGTAACATCTTTAAATAAATATTAAATGCATTTGTTACACCAAATTTTTAAGTTAATTAATAGTTCATTTTTATTTATTATTTTAAATTTATAATAGTTTCCCAAGATATTTCTGAACAGCCAAAACATTTATTGCATACCTGTATGAGATTGGAGGGAAGAAAAACAAATCAAACGATTTTTAACTGGTTGTAATACGAAAGTACTGAAAATTACGAACGGAATTCAGTAAATTTATCACTGTTTTTATAAACACATATAATTTTAATAAATTTTGGATAATAAAAAAATTCTATGATGTACTCTGAGATCGTCATATTATTGAACATGATCAAATATCGTTTCTGTCAAAGAAGAAAATGAAAATAAAAAAACATTTTCACAAATATCTACGTCACTTTAAAATTCAAGAATTAAAACTAACTTGATAATCCCGTGGTATAAAGGAAGCTGATTCATCATTTTCTTCTTTTTCTTTCAATTTATTTTCTGGTGGTTCAGAAGAGCAAGCCATTTCTGTAAAAGAAATGTTACAAATCTATTGGCACTTTTGCAATTTAAAAAAAAAGAAATTGCAATTTTTATTGTAATAAAAAGAAATTTTATTCAAAATTAAAAATAATTTTGATTGACACTGGCAAAACTAAGGAATCTCCATTAATATTAAAAGTGACTTAAATACTCTAATGAGTATTGAGATGACTCTAATGAGTAATGATACTCTAATGATACTCTAATACTAATGATACTCTAATGTGATTAGAGACTCTAATGAGTACTCTAATGAGAAATAGCCACTGAGTATCTACATGTTTCATGTCTTTGAAAAGAATTTGACTGGGACTTCCCTCGATGCTACTTTCATCAGTTTTAACATGCATACAGTTCCTAATGCTCTTCGGGCCTTTTCGTTAGAGGTTGCTACTACAAATTACCCTGGCTCTGAAGGGATCCACATTTACACCGATGACTCTGCGTGTGATGGAAAAACTGGTGGCGGTCTCTATTGTTGTGTGGGATTTTTTAAGGAATCCTATGCAGTTGGTCTTAATGCCTCCCATTTTGATGCTGAGATTTTTGCCATAAGGAATGCAATTTTAAACATTCTTGGATTAACTGCTAATCTTAATAAAGCAGTTATCTTTATGGACTCCCAAGCTGCAATCTTGGCAACTGTCTCCTATACACCCAGCGATTGCTTCCTTGTTGAAGAGGCTGAGATAAATCTGTCCAATGCAATTGTTTCTGGCTGGGAAATTGTTTTTCAGTGGATTCCCAGTCATTGTGGGGTGCCTGGAAATGAAAAGGCCGACCTCTTGGCCTAAAATGATTGCAAGTTACCACAGTCAGTGTTAGTTCTGAGGTAGTTCATCATTTAGTTCTGAGGTAAAAAAGAAAATAGACAGACCCTTAAAACATACTTACAGACTCCTTTCAACTGATAAAACGTGGGATATACTTGTTTTATCACCCATCCTAATGGACTTGCTCCGTGCAGTTTTTACAGCAAATTTCCGACTCTTGACAGGATATGATTTTCTTAATAAAACACTTGCACCGCATGGGTGCAGCTACTCATGATATCTGTGCTCGTCGGGTGAAGCCGTGGACTTTTTACATTTGGCAACATGCACTGCATTTGATTCTATGACTTTTAATTCATAAAATCCATTTTGATTTAATTTGACCTTCACCAAGGCTAAATTTTATTGGTCTAGAGTTAGAGTTCTTAAGGCGGATATCGCTACAGTTTCATGTAGGTAAAAAAAGTTTTAACATGCTGCAGTTCAGTCAAATAAAACAGTTCCCAAGATTCTTCAGAAAATAGGATGTGTGGTAAAGGGCAATTATAGGCATAACAGTTTAATTTATTTATAGTTAACTAAACTAATATGCTAATTATTCTGATTGTGTGGCAAATGTTAAATAGTTGTTCTAATATAGTTGGCAATACAGAGACAGTCAATCTTTATGCCATAAGCAAGGGTTGCACCGCTGTTACTCGTTGAGCACTACCCAGGGGGCACGGGTAGCTTGAAGATAGGTTACGGACGCAAGTATTACTACCCCCACAACACTCTACGATCGTATTACAGGCTTCAAGTTCGAATCTTGGCGATGGCATGGATGTTTGTGTGTGAATCGGAATCCTCGTTAAACTGTAGATCCCGGTCTAATTAGCCTAAAGTTGCATAAAATGACTCTAGAAAGACAAACCAAACCAAACTACGATCACATTACACCGGGACCTACGATTTTAAGTGGATTCCGAATCACTCACAAACATCCATGCCACCACTGGAACTCGAATTGGAAACCTGTGGTACAGAGCGCCAGCCACTCGGCCATCAGGTCCCTAAATATTTGTTCTAATGCAGCTGGCGATAGTTAATTTTTATGCCAATAAAAGTTAAATAGAAGTAAGCCATTATTAAAGGTCGATTTTCTTTTAATGCTAAGCATACAATATTTAAGAGAATCAAAGTGAAAATCCTAAAATAAACAATATCTGAATCTTTAATACATACTTTTAAAAATAAATGGAATATATTTTTGGGATGCCTTTTGAATTTCCCCCAACTGATACCACTTTCAACAGGTACATTACATGAACAGATGTTCATATTCACAACATACATTATCTTTCAAATTTCAACAAATTGATTTTCGTTTGGTCAGACTAAGAGTAATAAAATGTTAATTTAAAAATTGTACTTTTTTAAGATTTAAATAAAACAAATGCTGATATTTGATTGCAAAATTGTCGTTAACTTACACAGTTATTATTATTATTATTATTATAATCAATGCATTATTATGCAGGTAATTGAATTTTTATAGTAAAAAAATAATGAATAATCATGCAAAATTTTTTAATGAAATAAAAACAATAGGCGTATGAAATTTACTATCGATCAAAAAAATAATATATATATATATTGCACACAACTTTAAGGGGGAAAAAACAAGTCTTCAGATAGGGGATTTCCTTTAAAATAGAAACTAACATTATATACAAGTAGTATTTTTAGTTAATTTAGTTACTATTTTTCCATAGCAGATACTATGGAAAAATACTAACACCAAAAAAAGCATTGAATAAATAGAAACTAAAATAATAATTTCAAAAATAAAATGCTGAAAGTAATTTATAAAGATACCTGATGATTGGCGATCGAGTATTACCCTGCTCTCTTGCGGCATGTCATACTGTATCTGCAATTAGTAATTCTTGTGAAAAAATAAATCGATTCATTTTATTTTATATATCAGTGATAAGGCTGATAGGATAATAGAGATAGATCGATAATAATAATAAATAGATAAATAAGCAATTATCGCCTTCATCACGTGATGTTAGATATAAATACATACCTGAATAAAAAGCACAAGTTTCTCGGGGAATTCCTGAAAGAGATAAAAGAAAAAACTTAATTGTAGCACCAATTTAAATTTATATGCATAAATGTATGAAAATGATTAATTAATTTTACAGCAAACTTTTTAAACACAATTATTCACTTATAGATACAAATAAATAACTTACAAAAATTAAAACAAATCAAACTGTATAATTATTTCAGAAATAAACAAATATCGCTTTCAGACTGCAATTCTTTCATGAATTTTAATTTATATATCTATGCAAATAATATCGAACAAATACACATTGATACAAATTTAAATTGCGCAAAAAAGTTACAAATACAATTACATTCAATAAATCAAGTTAATTTTTAAAATGGACATGGACGAATTATAATTTTGAAGAAAAGTCAATAATGTCATTGAAACGAACAGGAAGTTTTACTTTTCTTCCACAACGTGTTGTTGTGTTTCGTTGTGCAACTTGCTGACTTGGTATAAATGTTTGCTCACTTGGCACAGATGTATGATCATTTGATGTCGTTGGATTCAGAAGTTCATTAGGTTGTAACACATATGCCGGTTTTAATCTATCCACGGAAATATTAACTTGTTTATTTTAATTGATAGAAGAAAGTTTTTCGAGGATTCACGGTTTGCAAAATAATTCACGGGTCACCAAGTATGTGGCGGTATTGTAAAGGTTGCGTAGCGTTATTAAAATCCAGACGGCAAAAAAGACGATAATCAATTTTCACATTTCCAACATCTTTATTCCATTTCTAACGCCAACTACGTTCTGTTTTCATTCTAGCGGGAAAATTCCCGTGTTAACAGTGAAAGTAGAAGTTGGTATTTTTTTACTCAAATTTCCATCAATAGGTGTCACTACAGATCAATCATTATATTTAGCAACACACATTTCATGCCTGTTTTAAAACTCAAATAAAAATCAGCTTTTATTTTAAATGAAAATGTGTTGCACGAAGAGATTAATCTGTTTTAAATAATAACATATATTCTAACTTTTTTTTTTTAATAGTTTCACTTTTTTGGTGACATTATAGACTTCTAACTAGGACGACATCATGCTCACACATGATAATAATGTACATGCCAGTTTCTATAAGACTAATTAAATTTGAAAAAAAAATTCAAATTATAGATTAAAAATCTATGTTTTCCCAGTATGCACCTGTAGGGAAATTTATGACAAATTTTGACCCTGAAATCTATGCTATACATTTAGCAATAAATAATTTAAAAATCAGAGTAAGTAATGATTGCTACTCTAAAGTGGCAATGTTCATAGATTCCAGAGCAACCATACAAGCTGTCTCGTTAAATCATAACACTGAAACCCCCAATAATAACTCAAATTAAGAAAGATATCAAATATTTAAGAACTAAAGCCAAACAAATTGCATTCCAGTGGATACCATCACACGTGGGAATTAAAGGAAACGAAACAGCAGGTTCACTTGCAAAGAAAGTAAACCACGTGAATATTGTAAAGAAACAGGTTCCACCAGAATTTCAAGAAATATATTCATAGAGAAATTTTAAGAAACTGAAAGATAATCTCATAACTAAATCTGAAGGCAAAAAGTGGCACACGATTCAAGACAGCTGGGAACACTAGAAAGAGGCGGTTGCTAACTTTCGATAATGAAACCGACACGATTGCCTTGCGGTACACCTAAACAGGATAGGTGTCCTCGAACACTTGCCCAATATGTAGAGCTGGAACAATGAATTCTTTTGAAATGTCCAGGACTGAACAGGAAAGCCAGCACCCCCTGCCCCTGAAGCCCTTTTTATTTACCCTCTTTCCCTTTGACTTTTTGTGGTGTGTGAGACCGACTTAGTATAGATTATTGTCTTATTGTATGTTTACTTTGTTCTGCTTGTTGCTTCTTTGTGTATGATCCTTATTGTAATGGATTGGTTTCCAATAAAGTCATATGTTACAACAACAACATATTAAAAATCTATTTTATTCAGTTCCTTCTATTAGCTCCCACTCTCCCTATATATATCTTGTTCACATTTTCAATCGTTCATAAAATACTTTTTATTCATCCACTCAAGTTCAAATACGTTTTTTTAACTTGTAGTGGATGACACTTCATGTTAATGCAGTTTTTTCAAATATTAATTCATTAATTTAATTTAATTAATTAATTTTAGTTTTTTTTAGATATAAGTTGCTTATATATACCAATAGATGGCGCCAGATAAACTTAAAAAAATACATGAAAATTATTTATAAAGGACTTTCTGCAATAGAGTGAAAAAAAAGTTGGAATTGACTTTAAAAAAAATAATTTTATATTACTTGTATAGCATGAAAAAGTAAAAACAATGAATTATTTAATTAAGCAATAAACCCGAACAATTATTTATTTATAACAATAATATTTAAGTCAAATTTGACAGCAAGAAATCAACATCATAGTTTTTAAATAGTACAAAATTGGTTTCAGTTCATTAAGCTAAATATATTCAGAGCTCTTCTAATACATCTGATTTCAGTTTCAACGTCTGATTCAGTACGTCTGATTTCAGTTTTCGAATGTATCCAATCGGAAACTTTTTATCGGAGAATGGGTAGTTTAGGTTTTGATTTCGCCAAGTCTCTTTTCCGCGCCACGATAACAATTTTATCTCGGTGGTTTTCCCGTAACCTCCTTTTTTATGATTGATATCAAAGCTGTTTGTAATATTTAATTATATCTGCTTGTGTTTTTTTTATCATGTCTGTTGGGGTATGTTTAATATGTTAAGCTTTTTTTTATGATAGATATTCCTGTTCTTTACCAGTGTTTTCTTATCTGGTCAAGGTCTTATTGAAACCGTAACTTTTGGATGTCTAACGGATTGTTGTGCGTCAACATCATTTGATGACATATCTGAAGTTAAATTTTCGAAACTTAAAATTGTGGTGTTTTCTTTGCTTATAGATATGTGTTGTTATCATCCGGCAAAGTGCATAAAATGTCCCTTGGATTCCTTTTCTTTTAATGAATTGTCTATGAATGCAGTGCTTAAAATTTTTATTTATTTACTGCTCCGACTACTACCGCGTAGTACAGGGTGGCCAACCAGCGGGCCGCATACATCCCGCCTTCAATAATTTTCTAGCCCATGAGATTTACCACACTTTTACAAAATATATTTATTTTATAATGACCAAAGTAGTGAACACCAATGTATTAAAAAAATACGTTATGTGTGCATCCCTCTATTCAAAAATGAACTGTCGAAATGATGAGAAAAAATTCGCTTTGACCTTAAAATGTTATTCTAGCGAATATATGAAAGATGTTGCCTGTTTTATTTATGAGTTTACAGTTATGAGTTCGCAGAATACCTAAAATAAAATTATAAATTATGTTCTGGGAAATCATGAGGCGCCGCATCTTGGAACATCTAATATAACAAGTTCTGTGTTTTACTTTAAGTGACCTCAGTAACTCAGTGACCATCCCTAGATCTGCACCATTGATTGCTGATAGCAGAACAAACCAGATTCTTAGTCCAAGTTTTTAACGTTTTGGGATCAACTTACACCTGCGAATCGTTTTTTTTTTTTTTTTTTTTTTCCCCGAAAATGAAATGGACCCAACACAAAACACGCTCAAACATAACGTACGCTCACCTGCAAAACCCATTACGATGTGCAAATACCCAAATGGAGATCGATTTGCAAAAGCTAAGTGAAAGAGTGGAGAAACACATATCGCACTAGTCAAATAAATATTTTTAATGATTTCATTTTATTATTTCTTTATATAATAATTATATTTCATTTTTAGGGCTCTATACAAATGTGCGTTTAGTATCACTATTATTATATTGTCGATGCTTACATGTAAGAACAATAGTAAACACAAAAATAATAACTCATTATATTTCAATTTTTCCCTCCAAAAAAATGTCTATAGTAGGTCTAAATCTAATGCGGGGATATATAATTTTTTATGCGGCCCGCGGAATTAGGATGCAAAGTGAGAATGCAATGTTGATGCAAAGTTACAATGCGAAGTGGCCCGCAAGATCATTTGGGTTGGCCACCCCTGGTGTAGTACAATGAAGATGTGCATCTATAACTGACAGTGATGTTAGAAAAGGTCGCCTCTTTACTATAAGCGTAGCGATGACACAGAAAAGAGGGCTCGTATCGCAAAAACCCAGAACAGACTAACTGACGTAAGTGCGAGGTCGCCCACTAAGACGATACTAATTTTATAATCTTAAAAAAATTTATAAAAAAACCATCATATATCTTAAAATTTTAAATTTTTTTTTATGCTCGCCATTGTAAACATGGGAGTTTTGTTCTTTAGGGGTTCAGCTTATTTATTTTGCGTTTTTTTCCCCTTGCGATTTTCGCCAAGACCCCATTTAAACAAGCAAACAAAATGGCTTCTGCGGTTACAGTTTACATTTAATTGCTATTAGCGATTCCATTTGGCATGGAGAGGAGAATTGGAATTGAGCATGGAAGTCGGAACTCCAAAGGACAGAATCCCTACAAAAAGCACACAAAACCCCTGCTGCAATTCATCGTAATCATAATAATTTATGAAATATTAAACATCCAAGAAACCCTAACAACCAATCCAAGAATCCACGGCTCCTTATTATGCAAAGTTTTCCTATCTGCATCCCCTTCTCTCCAATCAGCTGAAGATCTAGTTGAAAAATCATACACCATACTAGAACACTATGGTGGATATGTACATTTAATTCCCTTCATTGGCACTCTTCTAATTTTGCGACAATTCGACCTCGGCAAAAAATACTGCTGTATATGCAAAGACTTTTTATTTCACGAACAATGTACTTCGGCCTGAATGACCAAGTGTCTAGCGCTCTGGAGCTCGGTGCGACAATTTTCAGGTTCAAGTCCCGACGGTGCCATGGATGTTTGTAGTGGATCGGTATCCACTTGAAGCCGTAGATCCCGGTCTCATATGACTGTACAGAGCGTCACCGAGCCAAGTCAGACTTCTATCTACGGGTGCGCCATTTCACAACAGAAGCCGCCCCTTTCCCTTCATCCATGAGTGGATTACTCATGGGATGTCCGTCCTCACTGCAGCACACTGAGGATTAGACAACGCACACAATAACACAATGTACTTGTATTTCTAACTTTAATTTTTTTTCCTCTTTTTTTAAATCGAGAAATGTACTCGTCCTACAATTTCGTAATTTTCATAAATTTGTAAATGTTTATGTTTATCCGATTTTGTAACTGGATGTAAAGGACATTTCTCCCATGTACTCTAACTTCTTTGGACAAATTAAATAATAATAATAATAATAAACTTTTTAAAGTTTATAAATTATAAATGTTCAGCATGACCACCACCAGAAATATGAACGATGAGAATTCTCCACGCACTTTTCAGCATGTCCAGTGTTACAGTTGGAGCGTTTTCAGTTTGTCAGTGTCCATGGTAGTGGTGGAACATGCACTATTATTTATGTAGCGCAAAAGAAAATACAATATCTACTATACAATGATAGTTAAAAAAAGTTTTGACAAGTTGCTGTACGACAAGAAAATGCAAAGAAATACTGTCTTACTATTTAAAATATAAGTCCTAAAGATAACTGTAAGTACTTGCCAGCTGCATTAGAAAAAAAAGTTCTACTCCCTCTCGGTGCACTCCAGGCAGCGTCGGATAAGGCAAAATGAACTACAAACACGGCCTTCAGTCTGCCTCTCAGTGTCAGTTTCTTAGAGTTCTGCTGTGGAACGCAGGTGGTGTGTCCCATTATCATCGGTGGCATTGCTACGGCTTTTCTGCGGTCACGATTGTCTCCGCAAGCACCTTCAAAGAATGAAGCTGACTCCTGACCCTATCTGTCTCAAATGTGATGACCAGGAAGAAATGGATATGTCTCACCTTTCTTCCTGTTCTGCACTGCCTCCTGCTTCTTTGAAAAACGTTATTGGATTGCCAGACTTAAGTCGATGGATTAACTGATGTCGTTTGTTTCTATCTTGTTCTTTGTGTTTATTTTTTATGATATCAGTTGTCTTGTAAACTTGCCATTGGAAATAAAATATAATAATAATAATAATAATAAATATCTGACCTAATTTTCAGCCAGCATTTATTTAATTGTCAATTTTCCTTATAAAAATTAAAAAATAAAAATCAATAAGTAACGGAAAATGTATAAATTCTTTCACCAAGTTTTTCTATAATTTTTTTTTTTTTTAGAATTCGTTTTTAAAAATCTGAAAACTTTATAACGAATAACAACAGGACAAATACTTTTAAAGAATTTTTTGTATTAAATGTCATATTTTAATCAAGTTATCTTGTTTAACTTTAAAGATACTTGCCTTGTCTCCCTTTATTTACTTTTTCACGAACGTTAAATATTTTCTTAATCTATTCGGGTTTTTTTTTTTTTTTTTTTTTTTTTTTTTCTACTAAAATTATTTAAGCTAATAAAAATAATTCAATACTCAAAATAAATTGATAACCGAGCATTATTTAAAATTATTTCTATTATCCAAATAAAATATCACAACGTTTTCATAATCTGAAAATACGAAAATCTTATACCTAACATCCAAAAATTAAATGACTTGTTTCATCTATGAAGAAAAAGCTGCAGAAATTCAATTCTTATTTCCTTACTCCTTATTAAAACATTCATTTTATCTTTTATTTAATGTTCTAAAAATAGGATAATGTATAAAATAAATAAACGCGAAATGATGATTGTATGAATAGCAAAAAATATTGTTGAATTTTCTTTCAAATCTGAAATATAGTTTAAATTCTAAGAATATATCATTTGCTGTAATTTTGTGTTTCCAATTAAATTTCTCATTATTATAAAAATAAAAATAAATAAAATAAACAACGGAATAAAATAATATATTAAATAAAATAAACAACGGAAATCTGAAATTTATCAAAAATAGTCTATATTTAAAATTTTATAAAACTAAAATACTATTAACATCGATTTTTTTTTCATTAATGGTAAAACTTCGCTGAACAATAAAAAAATTTCTAAACATAAAATTTCTTTTAATTTTTATTGTAATATTCCCTCTAGTGTTAGATTAAAGAATTAAAATAAGAACAACTAAGGGCCAGCGATGAAGTACTCTATTAATTTAATTATCTTTTATGCTCACGCACATAGGAAAAAATACTTTAGTATAAAAAATAATTATACAAAATAAAATTTTCTATTAGGAATTTTTCCGTTAAAAGAAGGCATTTATTAAATATTTTATTATTTTATTGAATTTTTAATTAAAATACATATTATAAATAAAAAAAGATTATTTTGAGATTAATTTTTTATCTATTTTTTCCTTTTGCATTTAAACACTAATACAAAAAATAATCTTTTCTTTATTATTTTGATGCAAAGAAGCTCTGAAACTGGTATTTTACAATTCCAAAGTACTTCACTAAAATATTTACTAATATATAAATTTTGCTCCATTTTGTCTTATTCTACAACAAAATCTTGATTATCCATCACTATATTTCAGCAACTGCACTTGAAGTTTTAAATAATCTTTGTCCATTTTGGGACATGACGTACAAAGACCTGAGAAAGCACTTCTTAAGTGAAATCAACTAAGACTCGTATTCATAATATAGAAGCACTGATCTGAAATTCGTTTAAATACCTGAAAATATATTTATGTCGCCAACTATTTGAGATTATTTTAATTGGAACCGTTCCTGGGGTTTTGACTGCCCACTTTCATCCTTTCAACATATTCGATTTTTAAAGAAGTCAATTAGTCGATTTATTAATTATAATTGTCCCTAATAAAAAATTAACACCTCGGAATCTTCAACTCTTTCTTGTTCTGGAGTAGAAATTAAAACCTTATTCGTGCTTTTGATCCAGAAAGAAGTGTACAATGCCATAATTGATAGAAAGTTTTCATAAATTAAGACCAGAACCATTTATCGTCAAGATACTATAAATTAAAAAATCTAATACTCTGTGAAATTTAGATTTTTATGACACTCCTCCGAAAAAAATATTAGACATTGAAAAGGAGGAAGTCGATTCGGAAAACTTGAAATAGCTGTGTCAAGTGTAATTGTTCAATTCCAGATCTGTACCAAATGAATTTATCACTTTTACCAGAAGACATACAAGGACCAGTTGTTCTTAAAATAATTGAGGTAGATCTGGCTGGCCTATTGTTTCTTAGAAATGGTTCTAAGGCATGTATTGCACTTTTCACATGAGCATTATCTTGGGCGAATCTTGAACTCCTATTTGTGGACGATATATTTCCTGTTAGCATTGAAACTTTTATGGCACATCGTAGACGATTTTCTGTTGCGTACTCAGGTGATGGAACACGTTATAATGATAGCGAAAATGATTATGATAATTAGAATGATTCTAATGGGACACATTATAATACATCGAATGGAGACAATTGAATGATAAATCGATGGAGATGGAAAAGTGGTAGAAATAATTTGAAAATTTATACTGTTATCAGCTCTACGGATGATTGAGAATACCTTCTTGACTAGTGAAAGATCTTCTACCGAATGGTTTACACCGAGCATCAATAAAATTCGAAGAATTGAATATTGTACTCGCGACTGACCACATACATTTCTGAACACGATTATTTGGGAATCTTAATAATCTCTTTGTTTTTCTCAGAATTTAGAACAATCGAAATTCTCAATTTCAACTACTTGGAATTGTCTCCTAAGAGTATTTTGAAACGGCATCTCTATATGTGAAAACTAAAAGAAGATATCAGAAGTCTCTTCATATTGGAATATTTGGGACAGTAGAGGCAACAAATCAAGAAAATCACAAAAATCCTCAAATTTTTGGTTGTTGGGGTTCAAAGTGGTTGTTGTTGAAATATTCAACCAAAAGCGCCTGATTTCTCCATTGGGAAAAATAATAATATAAATATTTCAAGGTAAAAATGACTGAGAAAGTAAAAAATAAGAAATGTCCATCTTGTGAAAGTGAAAATCAAAAATAGCAAACTCTTGAAGCCTTCTCAAAGTTTGTATGTTCTTAAAAATGAAGTTACCTTGGAAAAGAATTTACAAGATACAATAACTTCTGAGATTGAAGACTCGAACGAAGAATCAGGACAATACCAATATGTTGAGCACCCAGAAGAGCTAGCAAACATTTAATCAAGAATAATATGCAACAAAAAAAAAAACCTCCCGTCCTTTTAGATTCGTGTTCCCAGGCTTGTGAATTGACAAATCAAAATAAGTTTGAAAACTTTAAATGTGGAAATTTTAATACATTTAATCTTTTTAATTCTCATTTGCAAATTCAAAAGGTTGGAGTGTCACCAAAATTCTCCCTTTTTATCGAACAGCAGGAATAATAGAATTGAACTCGAGTAAAAAAAAAAAGGAAACAAGCCAGTTTGATTAAAAAGAGAGAAAAAAAATAATGTTAAGTTGCTTATAATATCTGTTTTACTTGTCAAATAAATATTTCTCTAAAAAAATAAATTACGTATTAAGATTTTCAAATGCGAAGAGTTTCCATCATGGGTAAAGAATCTGTTTCTTTGTCACTTGAATTTTTGTGACAGTCTTGTGTGCAATGGGTTTATAAAACGATGCAGCTCAAATGAGTGGAAAACAATTTCCACCTCAAGTTTTAATACTAATTTATTGAAAATTGAGATAAAATCAATACTTTTCAGTAAACATCTGGTGGGAACTTTTCTTTATTGGTGAAAATTGCATTTAGTATGCCCTCAGTGGATTTGACATCGATGTGTTCATAAGCTGTCACTAAAGCTGCATTGCAATCAGCAGGAGGTTTTATTCATATATTAAATAAATTTATATTATTACTTAACATCGCATCTATTTTAACCATAGAAATTTTAAAGATACATATTTTACACCAAATTGATTGACTTTCCATATTTTACACCAAATGAGATTGAGATTTGAGATGATTTTTTTCAACGCCAAATGTGGTTTTAAAATTTCTGCTTTATTTTTAGATTGAGCAATTACAGAGCAGGTTTGCAAAAGTATGTTATATGCAGGCGTTGGAAAATTACATTAGGACACCGATGCAACGGTATTATTTCCAGATTACTAACGCTGTTATTTAGACGTGGAGAACCAATAAAGGTAAATCACAGAAAATTGAAGTCAGATGAACCGACATTTAGTTTGTTGAGCAACGTGCAATTATTCATCACTTGCTTTTCAAAAGAAAAAAAATTACTAACCCCAACAACAACAACAACAAAGCATAAGGATATAGTAAATAAAAAAGTGGAATTTCAAGGTGCCTTTTATTTGTTACAAAATATTTATTAAAACCATCGCATTACGTACAAAATAAAAAAAGATAACTAATAATAAAAATAAATATTATAAATAACATTAAGCATGACCCCAAATAGGAGGAGTCTGATGCACTCTATCAATTAATTTATACTCGACTCATTTTTTGTCAGTAATATCCTTTAGTCACTGCGATTCGCCATTTGCAATCTCAGTGATATCAACAAATTTGTGATCAATAATAAGGAAGAAAAAACAAACAAAATTTTTTGTATTAAAGGTATAATAAAGGGTAAATTGCAACTATCTGCTTTTGCAGTTGTCTTTGAATCTTTGACGAATATTTTTTTAAATTTATCTTTTTTTTTTGCCACAATTTCCCCATTATATAAAAATAAACTTAGTTTTATTTAATGCACCTGAGCCTGTTATTACCCCAATTTCTATACTAAACATAATTGCACAAACTTTTAAATATACACAAATTATAAATAACATTAAAATTATATATATAAATTATATTACAAATTATACACAACATGAGCGCTTATGGGATGAAGTGGAATGGTAATAAATCACAATGACAACACATGATTATTCGTCACCATTTAAATACTATGAAAGAAAAAAAATTGTCCCTTTTGTTTGTCATTCAAGTAATGTTTCGGAAAATCTTACAGATATCTTAGATATTAGAGTGCACAACTTTAAAATATTTACTCACTTTATTAGAAACTAATGATTCATTTTGTATTTTACATCCACATAATAAACATAGTGACAAAGAATTATCTTTATACCCGACTTAAGTAAAACCACAAATTAAAAAACTTTCATTACTATATTTACGAGTAGGTAGCGATTTTGATTTCTTACTTATATATAACTTTTGTTCGATCTAATCCAAGTTCAATCTAAACCAAGTTTTGTTCAATCTAAGTCCATCTATTTCATTTTTATCTGAAAATAAGTAATATGCACTTAACAAACACTTAAATAAGCAATACACTACAAGAATACCGCATCTGCTACAAAAACCTCACAGCTATAAATTCATATTGTCACAGATTACTACATACAGACGGAGGAGTGTCATAGGCTGCAATAGCATTTTTTTTAACATTAAAAATCACTTCGACCCCAGCGCTGCTAGTAATCAACCATGGAAGTGATGGATTTCAGATTCTCGTAAACCGTCTTTGGCGCATTAGTGTTGTTTGACGATATTTTATGTGAAGAAAAAAGAAAAACAGCAATCAGAAAGGTTAGATGTTTGTAAGGAAAACTGTCTTTGAGTGGGAAAACTGATAGGAAAAAGAGTAACTATATTTATTTTTATATCTGGACACATATTTCCCTGGAATACCCCAGGGAAATATGTGTCCACACCTAGAAATCTTTTAGGGTCACTCTTTGAGAACCACTGCTATAGTATCTGATAGTAAGATAGTATCTGATAAATATTCTGCGTTAACAACAACTTTGATTTACCTCCTTATTTACAAATAATCGATGTATAGGAGTGTTATTAACGATTAACAAGTAGGATGCCTTTTGAGGTTTTAAGATCAGTTTTGAATGATATTCCAAATGGAATCTAAAAAATAACTGTAAAGGAAAGAGTTCCTTTTTTGGGTGATGAATTTCAAATCTGAAATTATATCTTATTGTTGGATAAATGCACATTGAAATTGAAAACAATATCCATTGTAGTAGGAATATTCTGGACAAGTCTGTGTAGAATTACATGTGGAATCCTTTATCTTTTACATTTATCTTTTAAATTTGTTTAAAAAAAACTAAGAAAAATATTTGCTTACTTAGCTAGAAACACTAAATATATATATTAAAGGAAGAAATACCAACAAACACCAAACTGAATGATATTTCTGTTGTCAATCTTGTTATCACTTTCTTTTTTAAAGCAACCAGAAAAAAATTACACACAGACCCACACACAAAGAAATTACTTTATAAAGTTACATACAAAGACATTTTTTGACTTGATAAGGTGGAAAGTTATCAATCTCAGCGTTAAATTAACTCATCAGCCACCACGCAGACAACGCTAGAAATGGTAATACTGCTGCTTTTCAGTTATTGAATCTTTAGCTTTCTTTTATCTGTTTAACTTTTTTTGTCATTGGATAATTAAGATGTGTTTTTTCCCCCATGAATGTTACATCAATTGGCGCTTTTTTCATCATTTTCTATCCCAAAAAGTATACTTTTTTCTTTGAGCAAAATATGAGATGATACTGATAAATTGTTTGATTCTTTTAGTATTTAGACTGCCATTCATTTTCCCCTTCCAATGTTAAGGGATAAAAGTACACAAGATAAGGATTTCTGAAAGTTCAATTCCTGCACTAAACTCTTACCTTCTTGTACACAATACATGTGGGTCACGAGAGGAAAAATCGGTGAATATTCCAGTAAATTCAATGCTACGCAGAATACACCCAATCACGCTGGATTTTCCTAATTGTCTTAACATCCAGAAAAAATAAAATGAGCAAATGAAAACAATGTTTTTATTTTCATTCTATAAGCCTTCAGTTTCACATCTTTGGTTCTCTTAAATATTATTGGATATCTAAGAGTTATCTACGAACCAATCAGAATGTAGTAACTGATTGTAATTTAACGTCAAATGAAATGGCGGAAATAAACAATGCTGGTATGATCAATTCTAAGCAAACCATGTTGAAATAACGTGAAGTAACTTGGATTTAGTAAAAAACCATTAAAGTAACTGTGACTTAGTAAATAACTTTGGACTAAAGTTAAAAGTTATTAAAATAACTTGGATTTAACTGATTTAAATTTATTTTGCCGTTTTATGTGAATAAATGTAGATTATATTTTTATTAGCTAATTTTGTTTTAAAAGAATAGATAATAGGATTATTAGTGAGATAATATTTTTTTCTGAGAATTTCGTTAATATTTAGTAAATATTTGGGATTAATATTCGTCGGTTCCAAAATGTTGAATGAACTTAACATTTCATCGGAAGATTATGTCTTGATGAACTATCTTGGGATGCCTCCAATGAAGAAACAGAAGTTGAAAACACCAACCAATAAAAATAAAAATTATGTATGCTTAAAAGCATTCGAACTGCATGCGCTTTTGACGGAAAACTTAATTGAGTTTTGTCAAGAACTCAAGCTCATTGCTTCGTCCGCAATATGCTACTGTGGAGAACCCATGGCTTTTGCACCTCGAATGGAGAGATCCGATGGTTACCAGTGGCGTTGTAAAAAGAGAAAATTGCACAACAGCAAGTTTTCCATCAGAGCAGGAACTTGGTTCGAAAAATCAAAAATTTCTATAAAAGAGATATTGTGGGTTTGCTACATGTGGGTCTATGAGTATTCAATAAGTTCCATGTTACATGAATGTGAACATACAAATCAGACTTTGGTTGAATGGTGTTCCAATTGTCAAAATGCATGTCAACAAATTCTAGAAAACAAAAGAAACCCGATTGGGGGATCAGATAAGTTGGTTGAGTTTTTCGGCTGCATTTATCAAAATGAAAAAGAATCAAATAGCCAAAAGTGGGTAATGTGTGCCATTGAACAATTTAGCACGAACATAATTTGTCTTGTAGTACCAAATAAAGAATCAAACACTCTGCGTGAAATATTTGACCATTATATTTTACCTGGGACCACAGTGTTTGGTCAAATATGGGATTCACTGAGAGATCTTAGTCACCATGATTTTGAATATTTGACAGTTGATAAAGAAATAGCTTTTCATGATTCTGTCACTCGAAAGGATTTGGACACCATTGATAAGTTTCGGAGAATAGCAGATACACCTCGTACAGGTACATATCGTTGGAGTAACTTAGAATATAGTCCTAAATTTTGTGAATACATGTATCGCAAAGTATTATCTTTTGCACCAGATGCATATATTACATTTCTAAAAGATATAGCTGTGATTTATAAACCACAAGAAGTTGCACTGGAAAAAAAAACACCAGTGGAAATAAAATAATTCTAGTTAATCATAAAATAATTTCAATTTATATTTTGGCAGTAACAGTATTCTTATTTTTATATTATCTGTAACATTCTTATTTACTAAAAGAATGCATAATAAAAAAATTTCTTTTTATTTCATGAATCTAGTTGTATCATATTTAATACAAATGTGTAATGAGTGTTTGCATTGTTTTTATGAAAGGTTCTTTTTTTTTCTTTTTAAAAAGGAAGTGGTAGTTGATACAAAAGTTTAAGAAAATGTTTTGTATTTTATTAGTGTTTGAATTTGCTTAATCATAAATTCAATTTTTTTGTTAACTACTGTAAAGATTAATTTGATAAATCATCTGTTCTATTTTAACAATCATCAAACTAAATATGTATGTAAGGTAACATAGAGCTGCTGAGATATAGAATAAAGGAAGACTTATATTGGGATTTTAAGGCTATAATTGCTTAAAATAAGAATTATAAAGAATCACACTTCATGGCTCCCATAGGACATATTTGCACTTGTAATCAACTAATTCCATAAAGATGCTGCCTATAAGCTAGAGCAATA